>CAVLJG010000003.1:10916500-11323279 GCA_963669975.1 Acanthoscelides obtectus | reverse complement strand
AGGGCGACCAAGTAAAAAAAAATAAAGGAAAAAGTACTCACTCTCCAGTTGACGAGAAGGGCTAAGTACGTCTCTGCCCGAAATCATACCGCTCCAACAGAAAATGCAATCAGCTGATGCGCTACCGAGCAGACGCAGGCGGTGGTGCAGACCACGAACAGAGGTAACAAATTTGACGGCGTTGCCGCGTTTTCAGTTTTTAGGTAAACGTACTTTATAGGTATTGTTCGAAGTTATCGCCGTTTGATTCAAAAACACAGGTGCGTGCACGACATAGCCAAGCATCGGTGCAGGCTGTGAGAATTGAGTCCCTCCCCCGAATGAAAGCACCAGCTTGTTAAATTCTGAGACGAAGTTCGTCAACCGTATGCACTTCAGTTTTGTACACTAAGCGTTTCATTTCTCCCCAAGAAAAAATCACATGGTGTTAAGTCTGGAGATCGCGGAGGCCATGCTACGGGTCCATTACGTCCGATCCACCTATTCGGAATAATTCATTCAAAAACTCACGCACTTCGCGTCAAAATGGGGCGGTGCACCATCGTGCAGAAACCACATTGATTGTCTTACACTTAATGGCACATCTTCTAACAAGGAAGGCAAAATGTTGCGTAAAAAGTCTAGGTATTGCATCCCGTCCAATCGATTTTGGAGAATAAATGGACCATTCACCGAAATGTTTGTTGAAAATGTGCCCGACGGACAGCGTGCGGATTTTCTACTGACCAAACATGAGTGTTGCGAAAGTTATTCACCCCATTACGCGTGAACGTAGATTCGTCTGTCACCAATATGCACTTCAAAAAGTCCGGATTATTGTCATGTTGATGCAACAACCACTCACAAAACCGCACTCTTGCTGGAAAATCGTCAGGTTGAAGGGCTTGTACACGTTGGACGTGAAACGGATACAGCCCCTCTTCACGCAGCGTTTGCCACACTTTTTATAATTGCACTTCTCTAGACACGTCTCTAGTGCTTGTTGAGGGATTCTCGTCTACGCGATTCAGTAGTTCTTCCTCAACTTGCACCATTCGTGGTTGTCTAGGCCTCCCACTGTGCCCACCTCGAAAAATCAACGAGTTCATTATTGGTGTATGAGTGTGCCATTATTTTTTTTTTTGAAACGCAATCGATTATACGGGTTCGTTTACCTCTACACGCATGACCGTAACAGTCGGTTGAAGGTTGCATACTGACCTGAGACACTGACCCCGACCCAGTTCTGTCGTCGGGTTGAGCCAGTGACCTTGTACCACTCGGTGATGTCGCGGGTCGCGGCTACAGGACGGTATTCAGATATTTTTGATGTTGCAGAGCCCTTTATCTCGGTTCCCTTAAGACATTGGTGTATATGGTACTAAGAAAAATTGCTTATGTTTTCAAGATCTACACGTCGTGTAAAGGAAAACCCCAACTTTGCGGGCACCCTGTATATATATATATATATATATAACAATAATTAGCATCGAAAGTTTCACACATTACAAATATGGGTGCTTTCAAAAATGAATTTGTGCGAGCCCTGTCACAAAGAGTTTTAACGGTACGAGTTTGAATAGATGGGACATTTAGTTTCTCAATCTCATTAGCATTATTTTGATTGTGCAGCAGATTATGCAAGCAAATGATTGACGCACACTTACTTCTCAGCTCTAAAGACTGCATCCGAAACCTAGACAATAACAAGCTTTCAGATATACCCTGCGCAGGATATGCACCGTCAACTTTGAAAGATAAAAATTTTAGAAACGTTGTGAACATGCATAAGAGAATCAATGTAGCAGTCGTAAATTGGTTTCCAAATTAACGATGCATATTCCCATTTCGATCTAATATATGCAGAATACAAAACGAACAGTGACTCTGAAGCTTCTGCAGTTTCTCACCGTACGCCCGTATAGCTTCACTCACCTTTTGAGCTGTGGAGTGAAAAATTAAGTTTTTGGTCAAAAACTACACCCAAATCCTTAACTGAGTTTTAACGATTTATGTAAGCATCCCCGATTTTATGATTAAATTTACAAACAGACGTTTTCTGGAAAAGCTGACTACTAAACCCCAAGCTACTAAAGCATCGATATCCCGCTGAAGTGCTTTACAATCAGCCTCAGGCTCAATAATCCTGAATAATTTTAAATCATCCGCAAAAGAAGGAGTTTATTGCAAGTCAAATATAGCGCAATATCATCAATAAATAAGGTCAACAGTAAAGGTCCAAGATTTGAACCCTGAGGCACTCCCGATTTAGTTACGTAACAGTACGACTTAAAGCCATTGAAAGTAACATATTGCTTCCTTTCATAAAGATAACTTTGAATGAGTGATAAAGCTGATGAATGGGATCCATAATGAGAAAGTTTATTTAAAAGTATTTCATATTCCCGCTTTAGCAAAATCGTTGTACCTAAACTAAATCTATTTAACCTTGCCGATCGACAGAGATAGCGATATTGCCATAATTGCTTAAACGTCAAGATACTTAAGATGTGTATGTAACTCTGATGTGATGTAGCATTTGCTTCGGAGATGGCACTAGCAGAGGCCATTCATACATTCTAAGCTGTTAGTTCTGTACTATAGGTCGTTGTGCCATTCCTCCATAGGTGGCGCTCAGAGCGAGAACGCGTGGTGTAGGTTAGCAGCTAGCTAGTACACAAGTGACAAGTAAGGCGATCATGCAGCGATTATTATATATAATACGTGTGCCGGTAGATCTAATAGTAGAGTAACCGATTTGTTAAGACTGTCTACCTCTGATTAAAAGTGACTTTACTTTTAGTAGCCAGTGTACTTTGTAGCTACGATTTAACTCGATTGCTGATAGCAATCTTGCTGCAGCGTTTCTAAATACGGCATCAAAACCACTGCACTAGCTTACTTGTCCCGGCTATATTTAGATGAAATTGATTTTAGACAAGTTCCTATTTAAATTGAAGATCGATAGAAGTCTGGTCGTATTGTTGAACAGCGGCAATTCATCTAAAGATCGTCGTATTTATAGGTCCGTTTGGTATCCCTGTGGTATGAGTTCTTTTATGTCATACAAAGCGAAAGCAGAAAGCCTTGTTATCTACTTATACGTAAGCTCAATGCTTACGCGACCGCAATAGTTTGGAAAATTAAAAAATCGGGACCGTTTGGAACACAATGAGAAATTATTCAAATATCACGTATCACGAAAGGTTGGGAAATCTCGAAACTGGAGATACTACAGACCAAAATATGTGAATTGACCTAAACATACCTTAGTCCAAAAGTTGATAGTTTGCGAGATACAGGGTGTCAAAGTTACAATTTTATTTTTTATTTCTCCTTATTGCTTGAGAACTATTTTAGATTTTGGCATAAAACTCGGTATTGGGAGGTTTTCTAGTATGAAAAACAAGAATCCGTTATTTTTGATGGCCAAATTTCTAGAGGGCGCCACTTACAGCACTATTTCGGTAAATAATTATAACTTTTTTGTGCTACCCTGTATACACATTTCAAATTTGAAATACGCGGCAACCGTATACGCGAGGATGCGGGGACAGGTCCTTGATCGACGCGTTCGGCGTGCGGGTTTTCAGTGACGGGGTCCATTTTCTCTTAGAGAAACATCAACAACACCTACATAGTCCAAAAGTGACTGTTTGGTGGGCCATATCCTCTAGCGGTATTATTGGGTCGTATTTCTTTGAAGAGGAAAACGGACATGCATTGACAGTCAATTTCGAGCGATACAAGGACATGATTGACACTTTTTTTGCTCCTATTGTAAGAGGAGAACGTCGATTCAAGCGAAACACATGGTTTCAACAGGATGATTTTAAATCAAAAACTGAACTTTCCCACTGGACATCCTGTATAAAAGCTGCTCCAGTAGTTTTCTTCCTTAAGTCAGCATTTTTGAGGTTTAGTCATCTCCGGACTCTCAGATAAAATGCTGATAGAATGCTTGAATATCATGGAGCCCTATTTTCGAACTGAAAACAGATTTGAGTCGAGCTGGGGCTAAACTATCTTGTTTTGCATTTGAATCATGCAGGGGCGGCTGGTCCTTAAGTTCTGCAGAGCTGTTTTAAACAGAAAAAAGCAGTAGATAGTAATTTGATCATTATTTATTTTCCATGTTATCACACAAATAGAAACAATACCGGCCAGCGCCCGCAAGACACGGCGTCGAGTCTGTTTTGTACTAAGAAAGCATTATAATCGACCAATTGTGTATACTTTATCTGAAGTCACTTGAAACACTGTGAAATACCGGGTGCGTTTTATATATCTATATTTAACACGCTCTGTTGCTGCAAAAATCGACAAATTTCGCAGCAAATATCAAAGGCAGTTTCACCGGTCCACGTGGAGAGCACGCCTATGCGTGGACATAGCCAATGAGAGAGCGTGTATTTCAGAGCTCCGAACAAGTGCAGGTGGCTACTGAAGATTGAAACAGTTTAGCCAGTGCCGTGTAGCGGTGAATAAACGTGTTTTCTTTAGTCTGTCCGTGTTTTTTCATAGATTTTATTAGTTTGTGTGTTTTTGACTTTTGAATACTCAGTTTACTTGTTGATTTAATTGTTGTGTTGATTGTTCTTGTGTGTCCTAAATATGGCTCTTTGGAGACCTTGGGAAAATGCTCCAAGCCACGAGGAGATGGCTGATGAACCTGTGCAGGCAGAAATTCTTTCATAAAGATTTAGAGGAACAGACCCAAAGAGTAATCCTAAATATGTATGATTGTCTGAAAAACGAAAATCCAGATTCCTCGCAAAATCAAATTTTAAACAGAATTTGTATCCTGACAAAAATCAGTCGGTCTACCATTTATCGGGTTATAAAAAGGGGAGATGTAGTCAACCATTCCTTCCACAGAAAGCGCATAGGGCAAAAATTAAAAAGAATAGACGTGGGTTTTCAGGAAGATATTCGTCGTATAATATACAGATTTTATAAAGAAAATTTCGTGCCCACGTTGGAAATGATACGGGATAAATTAAAAGATTATCCTGAAGTTTTTTATAATTACAAATGCTTAGACTCACTGCACTGTATTGTAAAACTGTGGTTTTCAATACAAAAAATTAGATAAAGAATGGTGATTATGGAGTCGACTCGAATCGTTGAATCGCGCCAAGAATTTTTGCACAAAGTTAAAATATATAGAGAGCAGAAAAGAAATCTGATTTACCTGGATGAAACGTGGTATGATACCCATGATGTTGTGCAGTACGGCTAGGTTGACGACAGCAACAAGTGCATTTTAAATGCACCATGCAACCGTGGAAAACGAATCATTATTCTCCATGCTGGCAGTGAAAATGGATTTATACCTAATGGCTTGCTGTTATCTGCCAAAAATATCAAAGAATCATGTGCCGACTATCATGAGGACATGACCTCCGACTTATTGGAAAAGTGGATAGAGCAGCAGTTAATACCAAACATTTCCCCAAATTCAGTGATTATTATGGACAATGCGCCATACCATTCCCGACAGAAAAACAAAATTCCGAATACAGGCACAAAAAAACAAGACATTATTGAGTTTATGAAGGATAAGGGAATGGAAATACCACAAAAATCAACCAAAGCCATATTATTGGATCTTATTAAAAGACAAAAATTTGAAAAAGAGTATGTTGTTGACAATCTGCTTCAGCAAAATGGCCATGAAGTATTACGTCTACCTCCCTATTACTGCATTTTTAACCCGATTGAGTTGGTCTGGGCTGCTTTAAAAAAAAAAAGTAAGAAAACATAATCAGACCCCTCAATTAAGTGAATCGCTATTGGCCACAATAAGAGATGCAGTATCTCATATTGCTGCCACAGACCTATGGAAGCAGTGTTCTAGGCATATTATTGAAAAAGAAAATGAATATTGTGTTTTGCCTCCTGTAAATCCCGTTGTAATTCCTCTACAAGATGACTCTAGCGACAGCTCCGAAGGCGAGGATGATATATCAATGCCTATAATGTAAGTCTCTATATACCTTTTTATATACCTACCTGCTATGTAAATATTTGCCTATGTCAAACGTTGGAATTCTGTAATTTTTCCATTTCTTAACTTTCAGTCAACATAAATTAAACTCCCAATATAAGTATTTTAAATCCCAAATCAAAAAATAAGAAGATAGTAAAATCCATTTATTGTGATATAAAAACATTATTATTATCGTTCTAAATAAATGACCGCACGCCTATGATACGTCATGAAATTACAAAGGACGCGCCGACCAAAGGTTTTTATGCTATTTCAAGTGACTTCAGATAAAGTATACTTCATTTTCGTAGCGACCGTAGCGTAACATTATTCATGGGCCCCTTGAAAAGGGTCTGTGCGCTACTTCGACACAAGCCGCACGCGTTTGCTGTTGTTTCTCTCTACAAAATCAAATGCGCGATTTAAGCATAAGCATGTGCTGCAAGTTATACAGATCCGTACAGATCTAATGCGAAGTACGATATCTGATTGGTCGGTCGGGGCTCGGTCCTCGGCATTGGCATATTGGGCTTGTCGCGTGACGTGGCTTAAAATTTGAATGCGAACAATTTTTTATTTAGGTATTTTGTGTCTTACGTTGAGTGTCTAGTGACTCACTGACTGACTGTGGCTGTGTAGAAGGGATGTGGTTTACAGTCTGATCAGCGTGAAACGATTCTGAAAACACACATTTGAAGAAAAAAATGAGCTGAAGGTGTCAGGTCGACCGCTGCCGGACATATTTATAGAAACACAGGGCGTTAGTCGGGGCAAGGGCTATACGCGGCATTTCAGCAGGGAGATTTACACCAGAAATGACTGGATTTGTGGGTGCAACAGGAAGAATGCCCTTTTCTGCTTTCCTTGCATACTTTTCGGCGCTGACAAAGCTTGGACGGAGGTAGGTGTTACAGATTTATTGCACCTGAGTGAAAAAATTAAGAAGCATGAAAACTCTAAAACACATCTTCATAATTCGATGGAATTGGCTTTATTGGGGACTGTTAACATCAGATTCAGCATGACAAAAAACAGGTACGTTCTATCAAAAACAATCGATGGTATAAAATTTTGCGGAGCATTTGAATTGGCGCTACGGGGCCACGACGGAACCCAAAATCCTGGAATATTTCGTGGACTGATTAATTTTTCTGCTGAGCTTGATACAACCTTGAGCGAACACATAAAAAATGCTTCAATATTTAAAGAAACTTCGAAAGAAATACATAACGATCTACCGGATTGTATTCTTGAAGTTTGTCATGAAGCAATAATAAAACAGATTAACAGAGCCTCGTATTTAGCGATAATAGCAGATGAAACAACGGACATTGCGGGGGAAACCCAACTGGTAACAATATTCAGATACGTATTTAACGGCGAATCAGTAGAACGTTATGAATCCCGAAAAATGTGACGCTGATACTTTCACAAGACATATTTTGAGCGTCGTAGATCCATTAACAGGAAATTTCCCTAACAAACTGATTTCACAAAGCTATGATGGGGCCGCGGTAATGAGCAGACATAATGCTGGAGTACAGGCAAACATTAATCCATTTGCTCACTATGTGCATTGCTATGCGCATCAGTTAAACCTGATTATGTCCCAAGTTGCTTCCGCAAATGCTCACGTTCAGGTGTTCTTTGGGGATTTGAAAGATATTCCGGGATTTTTGAATAATTCTCCTCAACGCGTAGAGGTACCGAACAGAATTTTGAGGAAAAAAATTCCCCAAAGAGCAACAACTTGTTGGAATTTTAATATTCGAACAATAAATGTAGTGTTTGAGAACAGAGAATCACTCATTGAATGCATGGAAGAAATAGAAGAAAATTTCACTAATGAAACCGTTTGCAAGGCAGCTTGCGGTATTCGCCGTATGTTAAACGATTCTGTTTTCGTGTTTTGGTTGACATTTTTTCATCATGTCATGCCTCACGTCGACATCTTGTTCAACCAGTTGCAAAAGAGAAAAACCGAGCCAGCGCAAGTTAAAACGGCTATCGATAATTTTGAAAAATGTATTGTCGATGTGAGAAATAAAATTGATGACATAATAAATGAAGCCAAAAGTATTTGCACTGAACCCCAAGGCAACAAAAGGACACGACGTAATGATAGCAGTCACGATCACCGAGTTGCTGGATTAGAAATACACGACAATATAGTGAATTCTGCAAATGACAGATTTCAATTCAAAGATCATTTGGTAGCCGCATCCCTTTTTTTCCCGAACACTGGAGAATACTGTGGTAAGTTTCCTTAAGACAAGTTGGAAACTACCTGCTTGGCTTATCCCGAATTAGAAAAAAGTCGTTTAAAGACAGAGTTGTCCCTTATTTGTGCACGGAATAATTGCTGAGATTTACATGGAACTTTGTCTCTTTTGAAATGTTTGATACAAAATAGTTTGGAGGAAACACTAAAAGAAACAAAAAAGCTATTAGAAATTCTTGTTACAACTCCTATGTCAACATCAGAGGCTGAGCGAAATTTCACAACATTGAAAAGAATCAAGACCTTTCTTCGAAATACTATGACTCAGGATCGCCTTACAGCGTTGTCGATGCTGTCCATTGAAAAGGAATTTATTTCGACCATGGAAAATTTCAACGGGAAGGTGATCGACAAATTTGCTGCCATGATGGAGCGCAGGATCGAACTGACATATAAAAAATAGGTAACTTCGGATTTGCAGGACACCTGTTTTATTCTGCCACGAGCCGCCACTGGAATCATGTATCAGGTAACCAAACAAGTTCGTGCGGTTTTTAGTAGAAAAATATAAATTTTTATTGAGAAACAATAAGACACTCTTTATTGGTCAAAGTAATTACTATCACATTCAATGACCTTTTGCCAACGTGGAACCAATTTTTGTATGCCGATATTGTATTTGGAGTCAAAAAATTGGCGGACTGCATTTATTACACCATCTCTAGTTGTGAACTGTCGGTGCCTCATACAGTTGTCAATTGACAAAAAAAGGTGATAATCACTGCCCGAAATGTTGGGAGAATATGGCGGGTGCGGTAACGTTTCCCAGCCGAGTTCAGAAATTTTTTCTCGGGTCACTTTTGCGGTATGAGGCTTGGCGTTATCCTGCAAAACTATCGCTTTCTTCCGATTGATCAAAGAAGGCTGTTTCTGGATAAGTCCTGCTAGTACTCGCTGAAGCTGCTCATAATACAAGTTAGCAGTGGTGGTTTGACCCCTTTCCAAAAACTCATAATGGACAATTCCAGTTGCTGTCCACCAAACAGACAACAAAACCTTGTTTGGGTGCAAGGAAGCCTTGGGCTTGTGTGGTACCGAATCAGTAGGCGACAACCAATGATACGAACGCTTAGAATTCGCATACAAGATCCATTTTTCGTCGCCGGACAATAACCGATTAAGAAATGGTTCATTAGCGTTGCGTGAAATGTTTGCTGATCACACCTTCAAAAAACTGATAAATTCTGTGGCAAACTGGACGGTTTGTTACACTAATATACAATCTCTCTTTTCTAAGCTACTTGAACTCCAAGCATTTGTTCGAGACAATAATCCAACGTTCGTTTGCCTTACTGAAACATGGCTCCATTCCAACGTGTCCGACTCTTCCATCAATTTGCCTGGATACTATTTATACAGAATGGATTCACCACGCACTCCAGGTTTTGGTGGAGTATGCATTTATGTTCGCACGGAAATCGCGTCGGCTTTCTCGGTATCTGCCTCTTTCAGTCCTTTCGATGGCATTGACAATCTATTTTTGGAATTGAGGTGCCCAAATTTCAGCTTCACGATAGGCTGCATATATCGGCCACGGCCCTGTTTGGGAGACACACACCTGTGCAGTCTCATTTCAGATCTCTTAAATAAAAACACCAACCTTTTCATAGCTGGTGACTTCAATCTACGTGACATTAGCTGGCCTATGTCAACCATTCCTGAATGCAATTCTTCTTCTGCTGCTTACATCGACTTGCTACGCAACTCTAGCATATCTCAACTTGTTGATCATCCAACGAGATTCAGGGAAGGACAGACGCCTAGGGCTCTGGATTTGATATTCGTTAACGACGCCGACTTTGTTTCTAATTTAGATTATTTGCCACCTTTTGGCAAGTCTGACCACTGTTCACTTTTATCTTCTCTCCAGTTCAATATAAATAGTCGTACTAAAACCGATAAGTTTAAAACCATCAAAATTGTAAACCACGATGCTCTTAACCAAGCCCTGTCTGAAGTCAACTGGCCTGCTTTGCTTAACAACCGTAGCACCCAAGATATGTGGGACACTTTCGCTCAACGAGTCCTGAGCGAAACGGCTGACAATACTGTTGAAAAGAAGGTATACTGTGACCCCTCAAAGCCCTGGATCAACTCTAACATATCGAGGATGCTTCGTCACAAGAGATCTTTGTGGCAACGGTTTAGGAGGAGCGGCCATTCACAAGATTACGTGTCTCATCGATCCTTTTCTAACCTCCTATCTAGAACGTTACATAATGCCAAACATGCTTATGAACGAAAACTCGTTACCTCCAAAAATAAGAAGAAGCTGTTTCGGTATCTAAGAACAAACCTGAATTCCAAAGTTTCATCACCTCAGATCCGCGACGCTGACGGTCATCTCCACGTGGATGCCACCGAATCTGCCAACTTACTGACAGAGTCCTTTAGCGATGAGCCTAATGGAGACCTTCTACCGACCACTATCTGCCATAGGTGTCCCAACAGCGAAGTTGAGTTCCTACCTGAAGATGTATTAATGCACCTGCGAAATCTGAAGACCTCTTCCTCCCCTGGTAAAGATGGGATGACGGCTGCTGTACTTAAAAACTGCGCTTCAGCACTGGCCCTACCATTTAGCTTGATATTCACATCGTCTTTTAGATCTCATACCCTACCCTCATGCTGGCTTAGTGCTTCTGTTACCCCTGTATTCAAAAAGGGCGACAAATCCTCCGCTAAAAATTATCGACCAATAAGTCTCGTTCCTATCGCCGCCAAAATAGCTGAAAGAATCATATTAGATAAGCTCCTGTCATTTGCTTTCGAAAATGACCTTATCCCTAAGAATCAGCATGGATTTCTCCCTGGTCGATCAATAATGACCAACCTTCTCCACTCTCTCAACGATTGGACTCAGTATCTGGACACAAAGACTCCTGTTGATATAATCTACTTAGATTTTTCTAGGGCTTTCGATCGCGTACCACATAGAAGGCTTCTGTTTAAGTTGGAATGTATGGGAATAAGAGGCGAGTTGTTACTGTGGATTAAGGCTTTTCTCACCGGGAGGACTTTCTCTGTGCGTGTCAGTGATAACCAGTCTCTCCTTCATCATGTAGCAAGTGGAGTTCCTCAAGGCTCTGTCTTGGGGCCAGTGCTGTTCCTTCTGTATATAAGTGACCTGCCCGCATTGATTTCCTCCACATGTTCAGCTTATGCCGACGACACCAAGATTTACAATACTGTCGTAAATTCTGCTATGCTTCAACGAGATCTTGATATTGTTTGTCAATGGTCAGTCAGTTGGCTTTTACCCTTAAATCTAACTAAGTGTTGTGTCCTTCACCTCGGGAAGACAAATCCGCGATTTACATACAAGATCTCTGACCACAACATCGAAGCAGTTTCCAGCCACACTGATCTGGGCGTTGTAGTCAACGATCGTCTTTCCTGGTCAGAGCATATTCACCACGTTACATCAAAAGCCAAGAAACTTCTATACATGCTGGAGATGCCTTTCAAAGGATCCGATGTCAACACTTGCGCCTACATTTACAAGGCATTCGTGAGGCCAATTCTTGAATTCGCTGGCCCGGTATGGGACACTGTGCTTCTGCGCGATAGAAATCTCGTCGAATCAGTACAGCGTCGGGCTACTCGTATCCCTTTTGGAGCACGAAGACCAAGCTATGAAGATCGCCTTGAATTATTCAATCTGACCTCATTCTCTGAGCGAAGACTTCGTGGCGATCTTATAGTTACGTTCAGGATACTTCATGGTTTGATGGGCACCAACCTCATGCATCTATACCGTCTGTCGCGCAGCAATCTACGCGGACACAGCTTCAAACTGCATAAGGAGCCATTTAAAACAACAGCCCGACAGTGGTTTCTTCCCAACCGCATATTCAACACCTGGAATAGTTTACCCGAAAGTGTGGTTGGTGCTACTTCAGTTAATAGCTTCAAAGTGCAGTATGATAGCTGGAGGAGTGTACAAACAAGCTATGAACTGTCTTTTTTTTATTTTTTTCTATTTGATGTATTTGTGTTACGTGTCCGTACACTATATTACTGCATGAGCTTATAGTACTGTGTAATCTGCTCATCTCAATTATCATAATAATAATAGTAATAATAATAAATGGTAAGACGACTTAATTTGTTCTCATTTGTCGGTTCATGTGGGACCCATTTGCTTTCCTAGCTGATGAAGATGCAAACGAATAGTTTCAGGACTCACGCTGAACATTTCTGCAAGTTCTTGGCACGTTGTCCACAACCTGTCGACGATCATTATTCATGATTTTTGGTCTCCCTGAGCGCGGTCCATCGCTCAAACTGAGATCTCCTGAAGAAAATTTTCTATTCTATTCGATCACTAACGGCATCATCTCTGAATCCGGCACATATTTTTCGCACCGTGTTACCCTCGTGCCAGGGGGGTGGTTGTAGATGCACTTCCCTGCACGATGAATGTTACTTCTGGGGTTCGAAGTGGTTGTTGATTTGGAGGATTAGGGCTTTGGGGGAAATGAAAAGATTGCCAATTTCCAGAGCTTGCCCAAAATCTATTTAACTATTTTTAATAAATCACCTGAAGGGTGCAACAAACTACCTGAAGGGTGCTATGACAAGGTTTGCAACAAACTACCTGAAGGGTGCTATGACAGGATTTTCAAGTATTCAAAATGATCACAGTAAGCTCAAAATTTCACTTTGCCATGGTTTATCGATCACCTAACAACAAATGAAAACGAACATTAGTGACTTACCAAGTTTCCGGGGGTATGCATACCTCAGGATCACACCAGCTGTGATGTTAGGATAAATAATTCATATTAAGTGAAATTAGCTGCTTAAGTATATAGATGCAGTTCGACGGGGTTTCAGCACATGGCGTCTGTGGACATTGGCAACAGCTGAATCAGCTCCCTTCCTCAGGGGCTTCTTGGAACTCTCATTACAGGGCAGGGCGTGGAAAAGTCGTCAGGGCTTCATCTGAAGGTATCAGCAGTAGTTTGGTGGAGAAAACGTAAGGTGAAGAAGACGAAAAGTTGGAAGAAGATGAAAAAGGCCTGAAACAAAAATCCAATATGGCGCCGGGTTCCATTTTAACGCAAGCAGAATTGCTTACCTCTGTTGGAGTGTGGCCTAAAAGTGTCGGCTAGAATGCCGTAAAAGCGTCGAAGACTCTCTTCCCCCACATCCCCGTAGGATTATATGAGATATAAAAAGGAAGAACGCTTAGACTTTATCTGGCGTAAAGATCCGCAAAATGCGTGCTTTTCAACAGAGCTACGACCAAAAAGTGAAGTTTCTTCAACTTGGACACGGAACACAAAGTTCGACAGGAGCAATGGAGCAATGGAACAACAACGGACTGTTCCCGGACTGAAAGGACCGAACACTTGTCAAAATGTAACATTGAGGTTAGGAAAGAAACGAAGACGTAAACAATTCTCAGATGAAGGGGCCTCAAGTACAAAATGAGATAATAGGTGGAGAGTTACGTATAAACCATAGAGAAAATCTTCAGGTATACTATAACTATCTAAAACTGTAATGACTCATCGATGTTCACGTGAACACCAGTAGTTGGCTGTTCATAGGCGGGGTATGAATGTTTAACATGGGTGAACTAGATTTGTCACATGCTTAATAAAGAGTGGTTTGAAACATATTGTAAGTAAAAAATTTGGGAATTACCTTTATTCATCGTCGCTTCCACTTACATCTGACAGTAATAAACTGTCGCTATCGCTTTCCTCGTTGAAATTGACTATAACTGGCTCTATGATGGTGTCGATGTAGTGGTCAAGCTGCCACATTTTTGTTTCTTCCTTCACAACATGACGGATAGCATTCTGCCAAGCTTCGGGCGTTACTAGCTGTATGGAAGTCTCAAGTAAAACCTTAACGTCTGGTAATTTATGGCGCGCAATATAACCCTTCACTTGAGCCCAGATGAGCTCTATTGGGTTCAGTTCACAGTGGTAGGGCGGTAACCGCAGCACAGTGACACCACATTGACGGGCCATCTCATCAGTCACGTAACTAATGTTCGTAGGTTTGTGCTGTTTAATTTTTTCATACAATTCCGCTTTCACACATGAATCGTCAAACGGGATTCCTTTTTCGCGCAACCATTGCTGCATGTCACTTTTTCGAGATCCCATAGTCGGTACACGTTGGGCTCGACGACTATGGTAGGAAGCATTATCCATGACGATCACAGAGTTGGGCTCAACTCGCTGAATCACCCCTTGAAACCAGCTCTCGAAGCAGCTGGCATTCATTTCGTCATGGTGATCACCTCCTTTCTTAGAGACGAAAATCAAGTCACACTCTTCTAAAAAGCCACTATCGCTACCAATATCAGTTACGATCAATCTTTGACCTTTCCCTGACGGTCCACGAAGACCTGTTGACAAACCTTCAATGCTTGCTTGTCGGTTACTCACTACGTTTTTGTCTATCCAGGTTTTTTTAACTGTGTGACCTGCATTTACCCATGTCTCGTCCAAATAATAGATTTTTCTGCTTTGTCGCCTATATTCAATCATTTCGCGTAGGTATTATCGACGCCAGGCGACTATTTCAGGTCTCTCTATCAATACTGACTTCCGATTACGCGTTTCGTAACGAAAATTAATTTCGTGCAGGGATTTCCTCATTACCTCGACACTCATTTGGGGTATAATTTCATTTGCCTTGATCGCTGCATGTACAGCCTTGAGGGTTGGTATCCCATTCCTAAAGAAGAATGAATGTACGGTTCGCCTTAACGCCATTTTGCTATCGTTATCCAATTTAACGGCCTTTCGTCCCTTCAAATTAAACTTTGGATCAGTAGTAGCTCCAGTTTTCTTCTTTTCATGCACCATCCTGCGAATGGTTCACTCTGGAACGCCTGTCATACTTTCACAACGCGCGAGTGCATCTCCCTGCGACATAGTTCTGTTCAGATAATTGAACACGTTGAGCACGATTTCTTTCGCGTCCCTGTTCAGTGCTTTACGAAGCCGTCTACTTGTTCCCTGGCTTTCAGTACTTCCACTCGTGCCATTTGTACTCTCCATGGTTAAGTATAACCAAAACAGTAACCACAGAAATCACAACAATAACAATCACACAACGATTCTTATAAAAACACACAATATGCGATCGCTCAACGAAACACGTTCCAATGCGTTGCCGACGCCTATGAGTCTGCCGGTCGAGGCGCGTCTTTGATTTCATTGGTTCTACCGGCGGAGAACAATCAGCCATTATTTCCATCTCTTTCTGTGCTGTTGACCACCGCAAAGCCACAGAAACGACATATGTCGTACGCTATACGGCTGTACTGGAAGGAAGCCGGGATCGAGCTCTGATCACGATCACGCGTATGAGTCATTACAGATTTAAATAGTTGTAGTATAGTTAAACTAGAAATATGTCTACCCTTGTTTAGTGTTTACGATTATTGCAGGGTCACGGCAGTTCCTACAATTTTTGGACAAAGTTTAGGGCTGATCCCACGGACCACTATAGCACCTAGGGCTTAAGATTGTGAATCTAGTCTTGGTAACCGCTCACAGTGTACACTTTTCAGCTAATAAATCTTGAATTCTGAGGTAAGAGTATGATTTCCAATTAAACCCGTAACAACCGCCACTGCAGCTCTTGTACCAAGTTTGTACTCATACAGTAAACAACTTCGAATTACAGTTTTATTCGTCACCGTTTTCAATTATTAAGACTAGGTATGTAACAACTTTCAGCAACTTTTTATATGTGTGAGAAAAGAAGGATTCATACTAAAGTGACAACATGTAACAAACAATCGCTATCGATCAACAACATCCATGGCAATGTGCGAAATATTATTAATTATTAAAAGTGATATGTATCCCCTGCGTTTGTTATCGGTTATTTCAAACCCTACTGGGCTGATAACTTAAAATCATTCAGCACCGAAAGTGACACTAACCCAACTCGAAAGCAATATTATACCTGAACCTTTAAAACGAAAAAAGTGGCGTCACTGTTCTCCCGCACAATAAACAGCACCTTAGAAGTGGTACTTGATCGGCAACAAAAACCGATTGGTGCGAAATTTCACACCCTCCGCATCACCTTTGGAATACTTGACCACCACTTGGTGAGGGGTGGCTTTCTCTATCTGTCTCTCTCTTTCTAAGAGCCCGTCTAGAATAATGGCCTGTAATTGCCTCGGCCTGAAGCTGCGATTAAGAAAATCTCAGGGAAGGTTGAAAGGTAACGCAGGCAAATGGTTAACGGTATGTTAAAAGAGATGAATGGCATACTCGATGCGGCTTTCTGCATTTTTTGCTGGCTAGGTCGAGGTTGATTTGCGGTTGAGGTCAGTTAGATTGTGCGAATGAGGATATCTGATACTATGGCGAGATATTTTGTTATTTGTTATGGATAGATTGTGCCGCGGGGATTGCTAATAAACACTGCGGTTTTTGATTTCCTTGTTATACAGTTTCTACTACACAGTGTCTGTCCTACAGTATACAGGGTGTCCCGAAAAAAGTGTGCAATATTCTATCAGCGGTTTCTAGAGCTTAAAATAGGAAGAAAAGCTTATATAAACATAGGTCGACAAACGTCTCCTAAGGGCGCTACGATCTTTTAAAGGAGCTTCCCTGAAGATGGTTTTCCCCTAATATACTAAGTGACATATAAATCCGAACACCCAGTTTAAATGGTTTTATTTTAATAAAAGTTGGTGAATGCATTTATCTTACTGTAAATAACAAGTGAAAAAATGTTCAGCCTTATCAGTTGGACATTCCGGTTTTTATACTGCTTTTTTTTAATTCACTAACGCTCTAAAAATGAATATTTCAGCGGCAGTAAAGAATCAACGTTGGCGGATTTTGGTTCTTGACATCCTTTACGATCGGTTAAGATGCCTAGAGTACGGAGACCTGTACGATTTTGTCAACTTAGTGAGTTTGATAGGGGCCGTATAGTGGGACTTCGGGAAGCTGGACTTTCTGTTCGGGCAATTGCAGTTAGAGTGCAAAGAAGTGTAGACACTGTGGTTAGGTGTTGTCAGGCATGGCTTCGAGAAGGCCGTACGCAAAGAGCAAGGGACACTGGACGCCGCCGTAGAACAACAGACCGTGAACATCGCCGCCTAAGATTATTGGCCTTAAGGGACCGTTTCTCCACTACCAGGTCCATTGCAAATGAATGGTTTGCAGAACACGGAAGACCTATTGGCATGCGAAGTGTTTACCGACGAATGAGAAGTTTTGGCTTGTTTTCATACCGGCCACAGTGGGTCCTCCCTTTAACTCGAGAACACCGACGTAATCGCCTTGAGTGGTGCAGACAACGGTCACTCTGGGATCAGGAATGGAACAGTATTGTCTTTAGTGACGAGTCTCGATTTTGTTTAGGCATGCACGATGGTCGTGCCAGGGTTAGACGGCGACGTGGTGAAAGGAGGAATCCACAGTTTTTTGTTGCTGTTATGGTTCCAGGTCACCTTTAGTCTTCATCAGAGGTAACATGAACGCGCAGCGTTATATCCACGAAGTTCTAGAACCCCATCTTTTACCCTATCTTGACACCCTGGCAGATCCAACTTTCCAACAAGATAATGCCCGACCACATGTTGCAAGAGTCACAATAGATTTCTTTCAACATAATGATGTCACATTGTTACCATGGCCACCAAGATCTCCCGACTTATCCCCAAATGAGCACGTGTGGGATATGATGGGTAGGAGATTGCTCAATTTGCAACGTCCGCCTCAGACTCTAGAAGCACTTCGAGAGGAGTTGGTGGTTGCCTGGAATGAGATACCACAGGAGGAGATTGACCACCTGATCAGAAGCATGCCTAGGCGCGTTGGAGAATGCGTAGCACAACAGGGTGCATCCACACATTATTAAAGGTCTAAGGGCTTTAAAGCAGTGCAATCATTTTGAAATTTTTATCATTTACTTATTATGCTTCATTAAGTACTTATACAAAATTTTATTAAAATAAAACCATTTAAACTGGGTGTTCGGATTTATATGTCACTTAGTATATGTTTGAAAATAATCCGCAAATAAGCATACGAAATGTTACAGAAAGTATGGATATACCTCGATCAATAGTAAGCAAAATTGATGAATACTTATTTGATAGTTATCCTAAAAATAATGATTTTAGATAGGAAGAATGACAAGAATGCAAGGATTACATCCTTATCGTTTTAAACGGGTGCAGCATTTAACGGAGGCAGATTTTTGACCACGAATCGAGTTTTGAAAGTGGATATTAGCGAATGAAAACACTTCCTAGAATATTATGGTCGGATGAGTCAGTATTTACTAGGTATGGTGCTTTCAATTTCCATAACATGCATCACTGGTTAGATGAAAATCCAAAAGTTATTCGCCGTAGAAATTTCCAACATAGATTTTCATTGAACTTATGGGCAGGAGTAATTGGGGATCAAGTAATTGGGCCTATTGTACTTCCCAGTCGTCCTAATTCAGAGGTGTATCTGAACGTTTTTCAGAATGAGCTCGTGGATATAATATCTACCATTGGATGTGCGCCAGCAGTTTCAAGAAAATATGTTTTTTCAACTTGATGGCGCCCCTGCACATTTTGGACGCAATGTTCGAAATTGGTTGAATGTCAATTTTCCAGACAGGTGGTTAGGCCGAAGAGGTCCTATAGCGTGGCCGCCACGTTCACCTGACCTAAATCCATTGGATTTCTATTTTTGGGGTTCATTAAAAGACCTAGTTTACTCGTCTGAAGTAAATACTCAAGAAGATTTACTTCAAAGAATCCATCAGGCTGCAAATGAAATAAGAAGAAAAAGGTTTTCCACTTTTCGGGCTACGCAATCATTAGTTCGTCGAGCGAGACTCTGTATCCAACAAAATGGGAATTTATTTGAACACCTATTGTAAAGCTAGTTTTAAGTATATCCAACTGTATGTCTTCTTTTTTAAACAAATTTCAATTTCGTTCGTAGCAAAAATTTATTTCTTTTGTTTTTGCCTAAATGTTAGCTATGTTGCAATAGAAATATGTATTTATAGTCAACGCCAAACAAAGTGGCGTGCACGTCATCAAGGTGGGTGTGTTGAAAAATTTACATTGTTGCCAAACTTTTTGTAAAATAATAAAATTTATTATTTACATATCTAGGTTTATAAGCAATATTAACCTCAAATGAGAACAAAAATAATAGTATAATAAAATTATAGATCTGTACTTGCATAATCATTAAGTATGACAATTATTGATCAGATGACACTATGAAACTACCATATTTAATTGATAGCTTAAAGGTACTGAATAAAAATCCAAATGGGGTCCTCCAAATTTTATGCATGGTATTTATTTTACAGAATTCATACAGAAAAATGCATTCTAAAATTAGGTAAGCTACTGATGTAAGCTTTTTCTGTACAATAAAGTTAGTCGGAGTTTCTTCCTTCAGCGCTGTCTGAATCTGAATCTTCATCACTCTCAAAGTTGATTATTAAAGGTTCGATGTCTGGTCGATCAAAAATTCGTTCTCTTTCATACCATTTAAAAATTTCTTGCTCAGTATGTCGAACACTATTTTTCCACATGTCTGGGGTAACCGTTTGTAGAGCCTCGTTCCACATATCCAAACAGTCTTTTTCACTGTTACCATCTCTACCAATATGTCTGTTATAGTAACCTTTTGCTATGCCCCAAATTAACTCAATACGGTTAAATATACAATGGTAAGGAGGCAGACGAAGAACTTTGTGCCCATGTTGTTCCGCCAATTCATCAATCACGTATATTTTAGGTGGTTTGTTTCTAAAAAAGCAGTTATTTTAAGAATAGGAATAAACAAAAGAAATATAAACTGTCGACCAAAATATATATAATTAAGAAGCATTATGTACCGAGCAATAATACTCAATAGCTCTGTTTTAAACATTGTGTTTAAAAATGGTATGTTTTGATTTGTCAACCAGTCTTGGATATTTTTTTTTGTCCATGCATTGTTGGGCACTTTGTTCAATATCATGCTGTGATAAGGGGCGTTATCCAGTATAATCATAGATGGACTCTCCAATTTTCCTAATAACTGATGTTGAAACCATTTCAAAAAATTGTCCTGGTTCATCTCTCCATGGTAATCGCTCAATTTTGTTTTCGAAGAAAATATCGCTTCACTACCCTCAATAAACCCATTTTCATTTCCAGCATGTAATATAATGTATCTAAAATATATTAGTTTTAAATTTTATAGTGCAAATTGTGTAAAAGTACATACCTTTTACCATCTGTTTTAATAGCTTTCACGCTTTTTTGGTTTCCATTTTGCCAAGAGCGACCTATGGTCCCATTTTGAAATATCCAAGTTTCATCGAGGAAGACAAACTGGTATAAGGCCTCAACCTTGGCTTGATTGTATTGCCTTAGAAATTCCACCCTTTTCAAAGCTATACTTGGTAGTTCCATGAGCCCTCGTCGCGGATTGTCCTTAAGCCACTTAAATCCAAGATCTCTAAGCAACCGCCTTAAAGACGTGGCACTACCATCAAATAATGCCCTATCTCTTAATCGAGACCATAAAGTTTGTACCGTAACTTGTTCTTCTGAAACCATGTGTAATATGACATTATAATTTAGTTAACAAATTAATGCAAATTTCTGATAAGTTATTATAATAAGATCTTACTTTTGTGATACATATTATAGATCACTTCTCGAATGGCACTTGTATCCAATGTCGCTGTGTTGGTTACACGTTTAATATAACTCCGCTTTTTCTTGGGCGATTCTAAATTTGCATCACTTTTCACACCCTCGGAAATACGACTAACTGTCCTTAAACTAATTTTTAAATCAGCAGCAACACGCTACAAAAAATGAAATAAAATTTCACTATTATTAATATACATTACATATAATTATTAGTAACCTACCTCTTGAACAGCATTTAGAGGCAACAAAGGCCCGTTGTTGTCCCTTTCTTGCTCAAAGTAGTGCATTAACGAGGCCACGAGTTCCTTACACCGACTATTTAACTGTTTGGGCATCTTTATATACCAAAATTGCCTTTATCTACTCGTAAAATGAATAATTTTGTTTTGAAACAAACAGTTGTTGATTTACAGTATGCGGGGCCAAAGGATTTATAAAGATTTGAAATGCCACAAATTGATTCAGTGTCAAAATTAATACAAATGTCAGTTCCCAGTTTAAATAAGTTTCAAGGTGACAATGTGTCAACGCTGCGAAATCGGTTTAGTGCGTTTACATCTCGATAAGTGATTGGAGCGTTTGCAAAACATTTTATTTCGCATAATGCGTCTAAATTTATCAGAAAGCAACTTATGTGATATTTTAATTACAATGTTTATATGACTATTAACCATAATAAGAGAGTAATGACCATTTTACAATTTATATATCACATTAATATGAAACTGCAATAGAGCAATTGTTTGTGATAGAAACCTAGGCATTAGGTCGGGGAATTTTTATCGTGATGACGTGCACGCCACTTTGTTTGGCGTTGACTATATGTAATATTTACCAATTATTAAATTAGTTTTTTCGTTGCCATGGCTAATTATTCAACAATTCATTTAAATTCGCAGTACATTTCCTATCATGTGACAATTTTTTTAGTTTGATTTTATTCCAAAATGGCACAATTTATCGATATTCAATAAGAGTACTTTTTTATGTAGAAAACCCTAAATTTTCAAATTCTAAGATTGAATTTCAAAAACAGAATCACACAAAAATTTTGGGGCTCAAATAACCTGAGTCCGTCGCTGTTACATACGCTTCCAAACAAAACTGTCTAAAATTGTTAATATTTTTAAATCCAGCATAAAAAACTAGGCTACTAGGATACCAAATTTTATGTCTTTATCTCAACACGTTTCGAAAATATTAAGGAAAAACCATCTTCAGGGGAGCCTCTTTAAAAGACCGTAGCGCCCTTAGGGGACGTTTGTCGACCTATGTTTATACAAACTTTTCTTCCCATTTTAAGCTCTAAAAACCGCTGGTAGAATATTGCACACTTTTTTCGGGACACCCTATATAATATAACGTCATTTTCAGGAAAAATGACGATAAGCTATATACGGAGAATAACATAATGTAAGACACGACTTCAGCACATTTTGTGCAATTTCAACACAATAACACAATGTTAGTAGCTGGTACATGCATTCAGCAATTCCTGTTGATAAACGCTTGAGGTCATTGATCTTCGCAATCCAATAAAATGATTCAACGATTGATTTTAACCCGAGCTATTGACACAAAATTGATATCTTCTTATTCTGAAAAAGGAAGAATATTTTATGCATCTACACCGAGTGGCAAAAAAGATAAATACCTACTTATGTGTATCCGATTTTAATAATTTTTGGCATAATACATGTTCAGTATTCGTTACTAGTAGAATGATTAAATTTTCAGCTTGATTTGACTGCAGAAGCTAGTTCAATAATGTGTTGAGGATCCACGATTTCTTATACGCTCATCGACATGCCTGGGCATCGTGCTGATAAGGTGGTCGATATCCTGTTGGGGTATCTCATTCCAATTTCGTGTCCTCTGTCCCAGACATGTTCAATTGGAGATAGGTCAGGCGATCGTGGTGGCCAAGGTTGATGCGATGTGGATCCTTGAAGGCTAACTATGCTCTGGCAACATTCGTTCTGGCATTGCCTTGCTGAAAAAGCAGAGAATAGGATGACTTCCTTAATATGGCATCGGACTGTCATATTAATAATAATAATAGACGTCTTTATTTATCCATAATTACATTGTAGTATAGGCAAATGTCAGACTGACATGGCGAAGTTTAGCATGCTGCGACTCTTACACTTAACCATATAGTCTCTAGCAGATGTTCAAAAGAATACACTATCCACAAACAGATTTGGTTCACTACATCGAAAGTAAAATTTAAAAAAAGAGAAAAAGGCATACTTTCCAAACCCAAATGCACCAAAAAATTATTAATCTGAATTAAAGATGGAATAAAAAGAAATGAATGATACGTAAATTATATGTTTGGATGGTTGAGTAATAATGTTTTAACTTTTTGTCGAAAGACCTGTAATGAAAATTCTTTATATACTTTAGGAAGGTCATTATAAATAATAGCAACATTGTAAGAAAAACTGCGTTTAAAAAGTTTAGACGTATGCAGGGGTATTCTAATATTATTTTCTCTGAGAGTTCTATAGTGAACATCATTATTAAATGCAGCTTTTTCCTTCAAGTAATAAGGTTTAGACGTGAGCAGCAACTTGTGAACAAAAACTGAATAGTGATACTTGACCATGTCATTAATTTTTAACCAGTTTAGAACGGTATATTTCGCTGACACATGATCAAATTTACGTAAGCCAAAAATAAATCGTATACAATTGTTTCGAATAACTTGAATAACGTTTTTTAGTGAAATTGTCTAAACAAGTATAGTATACGATATACAATAATTTAGTATAGATATGACCAATGCTTCACATAGTTTTTTACGCAAAATTTAGTAAATACCTGTTTGCTATAAGGGTGCGCAGCCGTAGGTAGGTTTTATGAGATAGACTTTTAACATGTTCAATAAACCTTAATTTTGTATCAAAAACAACACCAAGAATTTTTGCAGTATCAGAAATTTGCTAGATTTGGTTATTTATCTGAATGTTCAAGAGCTGTGTTACATTGTATGTTTTTCTTTGTGCGCAAAATAATAACATTTTAGATTTTTGTGGATTAATAAGTAGATTGTGATCTAAAGAGTATTTAATTAATTTATTAACATCGTTTTGTAAAATTTGAGTAGTATTATTGACATTATCTGGGTTAAAATAATGAAGCAATTGCGTATCGTATGCAAATGACTGGACATGAGAATTATCAATATTTTTGCTTAAGTCGAACGTATATATGAGGAATAGAAGCGGCCCCAATACAGAGCCTGAGGTACGCCTGAGGGAATTATTGTCACTTGAGACATTTCTTGATTTAGAAAAACACACCGAGTTCTTTGATGAAGGTAACTGTCGAAAAATGAAAGGGATACACTGTCAAGACCTATGTAATTTAATTTAGCAAGTAATAATTTATGATTGATGCTGTCAAAGGCTTTCGAATAGTCTATAGAGATTAAGGCTAGTGCCATTTTCTTATCTAAGGCACTTAAAATATTGTCTTGCAGATTAAGTAGGGCAGATGTTGTACTATAATTTTTTCTAAATCCGGATTGAGTGTCGGGAAGTATAAAGAATTTTTCTAGGTATGCGGTCAATTGGAACTTTACAATTTTTTCTAAAATTTTGGATAAAATTGGTAATAAACTGATAGGTCTGAGATCATTATACTCAGTGGGTTTCATTTTTTTAGGAATTGGAATAATTAGAGCTTGTTTCCATGTGTTTGGAAAGTAGCCATTTTCCAAACAGTCGTTAAAGATGTGGACGATGTGATGGAGAATAACTGGCAGGCAAAGCTGGATCATTGACAGGGATACACCATCAATTCCCTTCGCATCAGATTTTAGGCTCCCTATTGCCTGTAATACGTCACTTGAACTAATCTTATTCAATGAAAAAATATATATTCAGAGCTTAATTTATTTTTGAAATAGTTTTCGCAAACTAGTGAATCAACAGGTCTGTAGCTATAAACAGATATAAAATAATCATTAATTTTCATAGGGTCATTAAAACTTGCCGGAAGGGTTGGTTTATTACGAAAATCAAGTTGTTTGAGAGACTTCCACAATTTTTTTGTATCATTTTCATTTGCCAAATTTTCGATATATGTCTTTTTGTCCCTCCTGATCATGTTAAGAGCACGGTTTCTAAGCGATTTGAAGTTATTATAGGCGTCCACGGTCTTATTAATTTTATATAAAGCTTGTGCAGTATTCTTTTCATCAAGAACAGTGCGCAGTTCATTAGTTAACCAAGGTGATGGTGGCTTATTAACTCTTACAGTTTTAAAAGGTGCATGTTTATTCCACGATAACGCTTGTAATGTGCATTACTTTCTCATCAATATTAGATTTCGTAAATAATTCATCTATGCCCGATGTAGAAAGATCGATAAGAAAATCATCCTCACTGAAATGTTTAAAATCCCTGATTGTGAAGAATTTTTGTTTTCTTTTATAAGATGGAATGTTAAAATGAAAAAATACGGGTTTGTGGTCCGAAATACCATTCGTGTCCATGACGGAAGAATAGCTGCATGTTTGAGGATTATTTAAAAATATTGGATCGATTAATGTTGCAGTACTATCTGTGACACGGGTGGCTTCCGTTACGATTTGTGTGAACTTCATCACCTCAAAACTCAGTGAGAATATATTGTTATTAAAAAAAATTATATTCCGATCTCCCAATATCACGATGTTACGATGATATAACGAGAGGCTGGGTAGAAAACCATTTAATAAATCTGCACATTGTTGTATGTTTTTAGAGGGTGGTCGGTACAAAACACCTATGTTGCCTCTCTGTTTAACATTTAACTGAAACCGAAAATGTACGAAAACTGAATGCCTCTTTATCGCCAACAATACACGCAGCAACCTCAAAAACATAACAAAGACCTGACCATTTTATTACTTGCTTTTCGTGGCAAGATGAATCGCTATTTAAAAAATTCTTGGATTCTAATAAACATACGTGCTTACCTTTTTTGTCACCCAGTAAGTTTTCATTCTAATGTTCAGTGTGTTTCTACTTTCACTTTTCTTTGCGTTACTATGTCGAGCTTATTAGGTATTAGCTAATAGCTGAAGCATCAGGGAAGGAATAAAAGTTTGCATTTAAAAAAGCCAATAATGGTACTTGGTACATTATACTAATTGAAATTATCATTTTTTTTTCAGGTATGGATAAAACCTACTTTGTGAAGATCTAAAGCAGTAAGTTAGAGTGATGAAATCCCAATAGTAGAAACGTAACGTGAAGAAACTTAAAAGAACATAGTGAGAAACGGTATCTGGGACATGAATGATAAAGTTATACTTTGAGTGATGCATTTTCGATCCAGATATCATACTCGACTTTTTTACCAGAAAACATGACAACGACGATTATTTTCAGAAAGGCTGATATTATAGTATATTAAGGGCCGATTTCACCAACATTAATATTATGGACCAATAGGAAAATACCTTATCGAAATGCAATTTGACGGATGCTGTCAAAGGTCTCAGAATATCAGTGATTTCTATTAAAATGTTGAATAAAACCGTGAAAATTCGAGTGTATTATAAACAAGACCACTTTTTGATTCCAACATGATAATAATAATAATAATAATAATAATATTTATTTACTCAATGTACAAAGATAACAAACAATATGAGTAAATAAATATAAAATCAAAACAGGCCCAATAGAAGGCATCGCCTGTACATGAACCAATAATTTAAGTTGAAACTGTAGAATGCAAATGACAAAAAAGGACAAAAATTAGCTACAGTAGATTATGTGTTTAGTTGATGTTCGTATTTATGAGTTTATGAATTTCAGTCCTAGATATAGAATGTAGCCACTTTTTTAAATTTCTTTTGAAACAATTTCCGATACGTAAATCTTTTAAGTCTTTAGGTATAATTTCATAAAATTTAGGCGCTAAATAGAGATATGATCGCTGCATTATAGATTTATGCGGTTGAGGAACTACTGTGCCACGAATTTTGTACCTGGTATAATGATTATGTTAATTTTTTGGTCGGTGTTTACAAATTTATGGTAGTGAGTGATACTGTGTAAGAAATAAAGCTGTCTTATATCATATATTCGAACATCTGCATATAATTTTTCAGTGGGATAAAGTTTCGGTTTTTTAAATATCATTTTTAGAATACTTTTTTGAAAAACATCTAAATTATAGATATGTGAGGAACATGCAGCTCCCCATGCTAATATACCATATGTGAGATGAGGCTTAATCAGTGCATGGTATAATGTTTGAAGATATTTTTCTGTCGATATATTCCCAAGGTATTTAATTTTGTAGGATACAAATCTAACTTTCTTTAAAATATAATTGACATGGATGTCCCATCGTAAGTGAGGATCCAAGACCACTCCAAGGTATTTTATGTTGGGCACTCTATTAATTTGCATTTTTTGATCATTAATATTGAAGGAGAAATTTGTGTAATTTGCCAGATGTCTAGCATAAGATCCAAATGGTAAAACATGTGTTTTAGAGTAGTTAATGCTTAATTTTCTACTGTTAAACCACGGAATAATTTTGATAAAATCATTTTCAATTACATTTTTCAGATCAGACCAGTCAGTGCCTTCATATAATATTGCAGTATCATCTGCAAAACTAGTTATTTTGCCAACACAATTAATTTGGAAAATATCATTTAAATATATATTGAATAACAGCGGACCTAAGACAGTTCCTTGTGGGACACCACACTTAATATACATTTCTTTACTAAATGATCCTGATATCTGCACAGATTGTGGGCGATTTGACAAATAACTTTCGATCAGTGAGTACGCGTTTCCTCTGAAACCAATTCTCTCCAATGCTTCTAATAATAATTTGTGATTAACTGTGTCGAAAGCTTTCTTTAAATCAACAAAAATGCAGATTGAAGGGATTCTGTTATCAATATTTTGATATATTTGATTTACAATTTTAGTTATTGCGTCCGATGTAGCCTTCCCTTCTGTAAATCCATATTGATTTTCACTTAAAATTTTGAATTTTGTGAGGTATCGAATCATTCTAGTAGATAAAACTTTTTCAAAAACCTTTGCTACACTGGATATTATTGATATGGTCTATAGTTGTTAACATCTGTTTTTGTTCCTGATTTATGTATCGGTATTATATTTCCTTTTTTTAAAATTGAGGGATATATGCCAGATTCAAAGCATTTGTTGATTAGGTAAGTGAGTGGTTCTGTTATGTCCTCGGCTATAATTTTCAAATGCTCGCTTTTAATACCATCGAACCCAGGACTTTTCCGATATTTTAAGACATAACAGTGGTGTATACTTCACATTGTTCGACTTGATGATGCTTTTGTACAGAGAAAACAGGTCAACTTTCATGTATTTTGATTTATGTTATAGGTGTACATTTGACCATCCGTTATCCCCTCAGCGAATGGGAATGGGAGAAATCATAGGTCGATTTTCTAGCTGTGAAATTTGGCAGCAGGTGTGGTCGTTGTTAATTCATGGCAATCTCGAAGTTTGTTAAGTTCAATATACTGTGTGTATATGTGATCATTATAGCTACACATACCTGTTGTATTGTGCGGATTTGCAAGAAATAGAATATAAAATGTATTCCAACCAATTCCT
Source organism: Acanthoscelides obtectus (assembly GCA_963669975.1). NCBI lineage: Eukaryota > Metazoa > Arthropoda > Insecta > Coleoptera > Chrysomelidae > Acanthoscelides > Acanthoscelides obtectus. Next base: position 11,294,735 of record CAVLJG010000003.1, on the reverse strand, counting down.
CATCTCTCTTTACATCATAATAGTAATCATTTGTTATAAATTTATGGGTTAATGAATTTCTTCAAAGCAATCAAAACATTATGGTCGTCCCCATCCTAAAATACCGATATGTGTAAAACATGTTAATCCCTACATCTCCGAGGTGCATAATGCAATTACTGTAGACATAGACCTAAATGATTAGTAATTACTGAAAAATAAGAACTAAAAGAATTATAAATAGTGATAAAATATTGGTGGTTAAGGTTTTGACTGGTGACTGGTGGGGATACAATATAGGGATGGCGACGATAGACGATACATTGATGTATCGAAAACATCGATACATCGGACGTAGAACATCGATCTTTACGCATCGATGGTTTCTTGACGATATATCGATATCGAGAGGAATCATAAACATCCGTAACCTTATACCCCGAGTCTATCCTTAACTGTGCTACCATCTCTAAGCGAGGACTGGTAGCTTCGAAATTGAAAGGCCAGAAAGCTATTTAGGTGTTTAGTATTATTTGAATATTATCATTACAGACGAGCACTGAGCCACTGAGTGGCCACTGAGCACTGTAGTATTTTCTTCATTCTGTACTTCCCCAAGGGATAGAATAAAATAAACTGAAAACCGCGCGTTTAATGATTTTCAGTTCTCAGAGAAAGATTTTCCCCTGCCGGCACTTGACATCGTTTCGAAATATGAAATTCTGGAAACGCTATAAAAATAAAATGCAAAGCCTACTTACCTATTTCAGACAAAAACAAAAACAACTGCCACATAACGATTGTCACCTTGACATCATTCTGCAATTGTCAAAGTAGTGATGGGCGTGCCTGCTGCACGGTATACGGTATCGATATTCGATAAAATATTTTTCTTTCTACCATGAATGCGTGGAAAAAACAAAATAAGGAGAGATCTAAAATAAGGAGTTATTGAAGGCCTAAAATAGCCAGGCGCTAATAATTCCTGGCCGTATTTGAATATCTAAGCAGGCACAGTAAAACAAAAATAAGACTTGGAATTAATAAAGTTAAAATATCAGGAGAGAATCAGCTGTTATTCAAATCAGTGTATATGTTTTGTGATTCAAATAACGTCTAATATAAATATAACCCAGAATATGTACTCAGTGAAAAAAGAAAAATATTGCAAATTTCTAGTTTTTCTGCAGGTTTTAGGTTTGCTGGTAGCTCTACGACATATATTTGGGTATTTCTTAATCGCTGTGAATATAGTGTGGATGTTTGTTAAGTTCCTGAACAACGAAAAATATTCAACTTTATGGATGTATGGATATTAAAAAACCAGAATGGTTTGTGGGAATATCAATCTAAGGTGCCATAATGGTTCTGTTGAACGGCAAGTAAATGAATGAATGTTTGGAAACGAGCAATATCTATGAACTTTTTGGTAGAGCCAGTCATCAAGTAGGTGTTTAATGGCTATCTGCAAGAGGTTTATAGGAAAAAACACCCAGTAGATGATCTTGAATCAGCAAAATCGTATATCAATTGAAGAAAATAATATAAACGAATAAAAAATCAACAATAGTAATTAAATCATGAATTTTATTCAAAAATCAAACATTCGTTTAAATTTTGACTGAATAATAATAATAATAATAATCATAATAATAATGTTTATTGTCACAAAATACAAGTAAATATCAAATATTGTGCACAATAAACATAAAGCACCCAAAAAAAGTTTGCACTTGTGTTTGGGTTTGTACAAAATAAAAACTAATAGTACAGTCAGTGTATGAAAAAAAGAAAAAAAAAACCCGTTAATACTGTATAATTTGGTGAATTATTATGGTAATGTCAGGAAAAATATCCAGACAATTAGAACTGAAGTAAAAGTATGGATGTTAGTGTAAGTAAAATATTATTGATTTTGATAATGATTTTTCAGATCTACAATTTCGTGGATGGAGTACCTTGGTTGTTGTAAAATCCATTTTTTAGTTGTTTTTTAAATGATTTATTTGATTTAATTACTTTTAATGACTCTGGTATGAAGTTATAGAATTTTGGTCCCAAGAAAAACAGAGATCGTTGTGTAATGGTTTTTGATGTTTGTGGAATACACATTGAATTTTGATTGAATCTTGTTGGATAGTTATGAATGGTACGATTAAAGTATTTTGAATATTTGAAATAATGTATTAGACCACAATAAAAATAAATTTGTCTGCAAACTAATAGCTGAGCCTCCACATATAGAAAATCACTTGAATAAGTAACCTCCCTATGGAGGATCAATTTTAGAATTAATTTTTGGATTACCTCAACCTTTTATAATTATTATTCATAACTCCCCCCCAAGCCAAAATTCCGTAAAGTAATAGAGCATAAACAAGAGCATAATATAGATTATATAGATATTTCTTATCTAGAATATCTCTGAAGTACCTGAATTTTGGAATAATACATCTCCGTCTCTTCACAATGTATTCTGTATGGGTATCCCATTTTAAGTGTTTGTCCAAAATCACGCCTAAGTATTTTATTTTATCGGCTGACTGAATCTCTTTGAGACCAATGCTTGTATGAATTTCAAGTTTTTTAAATTGCGGTGAGAGCCTGTCGTTACAAGAAAATGCTATATAGTGGGTTTTGTTGTAATTAATAAAAGAAGTTTATAAATGTTTTGAAATCATGTTCGATTGTGGTTTTTAGTGTATGCCACTGGTTGCTTTCATAGAGAATAGCTGTATCATCCGCAATCCGATAACTTTACCTGTACTATTTATTTTGAACAAATCGTTGATAAATAGATTAAATAAAATGGGTCCTAATACTGAGCCTTGAGGTACACCGTGTGATATAATATGGGGTTCACTGAATGTGTTATTAATTTTGACGCACTGTGTTCGATTTGACAAATAATTTTCTATAAGTTTGTATGTTATTCCCCGGAAACCTAAGTTTTCTAAAGTTGTTAAAAGCGATTCATGAGTAATAGAGTCGAATGCCTTTGCCAAGTCAACAAAAACACAAGCAGTTGGTTTGCCAATATCGAGATTCGCGTATATTTTATTTGTTAATTTTACAATAGCATCTTGAGCAGATTTGCCTTCTTGAAAACCATATTGCTCTTCCGCTATTAAGTTATATTTTTTGCAAATTCGGTGAATCGTTTTTTTAACACTTTTTCAAATATTTTAGAAAAATTTGTTAAGATGGAAATTGGTCGATAGTTGATGGGTTTTTCTCTTTCTCCAGATTTAAATAATGGTTTTACCATAGCGTGTTTTAAACATGAAGGGAATATTCCTTTATTCATACAAGAATTTATCAAATATGATAGTATGCCGCAGATGTTGCAATTTATTCTCTTGAGAGTATACACTGTTATATTATCTAGACCTGGAGATTTTCTTAATTTCAATTCATTGATTATTGTCTTTATTTCATGCGTATCGGTCGGTTCCAGATATAATGAGTTATATAATCTGGTCTTACTATAATTTAATTTCTCCGCGTTTTTTATGCTTTCTGACAACCGATTTTTGAAAATATTCACAAAATTCATTTGCTATATCTACATCATTATTTTATATTATTTATACAGAATTATATGTAATTTCTTAATATTCAATAAGCTGATGATGTTTCAATGACAAGATGTCATCTCATACTTTGACAGTATTTTGTTTTCAACATTTCATAGCTATTGGTTGCTAAAATTTGTTGATTGGAACTTGAAGCTCATTCGCTTTGACGGCCTGTTAACCTATTGTTGGTGAAATTGGCCCTAACTCTTCCACTTGAAAATGACAAAGCAAATAAATAACCTGATGATTTCACTTCCATTTGGAAGTCCTCCTTCGACACAACTATCTTGTATGTATATTAGTTACGTCTATTTTAAGGATGATTAAGTATTAGCAATTAGTAGTATCTGTTTCTTGCGTGAGCTCTTAACGTCTTAGCATCCACTTTCAAGCTAATACAAGACACATTCACACTCAATTTATCCTATCGATGCATGCACCTCGACTGAAAAAAAAACCCGTCTGGTGCCACTCTAACTATGCTTCAGGAAGATTAGATGCAGAAAGCCTCGAACTAACGGAATTTTCTATTAGAATCACTACCGGAAATATGACAAATTCAGAAGTACGCAGTGGTTTTACTTCCCACGCTTATTGGCGAGGAAGTATTGTAATCGCGAAACATTTCGAAAATGGGATATGTTTTTTGGATGTTATTGACATGTAATCACGAAAAACCATGTCGGCCTGTCCACTAATCTTTGGACCGCCTATAACTTAGAAAGTACTTCTCGGATTTGGATCAAATTTTCATACAGCGCTGCTACTATGCCAAGGACGAAAAAAAGCTTTGTAGTTTTTGAAAATCGGTCCAGCAGCGGCGGAGAAACATGCGAAAAATAAAAATTGTTCAAACTTCGTTTTTCAACGTTTCAGAAGATTCAGATCATTTTTTAAACGTTTTTAGCGGTAAAAAGTAAGGGGCTGGGGATTGTAGAGAGGTGGAGGAGGATTTACTGCAATTTTTTGATGTTATTATATGAATACACTGTCAAACCCGGTAATTATAGACCATACGTGACGCCGATTTAACCTTAAAAATATCCCTATGCTTAACTTACTGTCAACATAAAATTATTCATGAAGTTTAAAGCTATATCATGACAAACGTTAGAAACCATAGCAACGCTACTCAGATATTATCCAAAGTAACTTGACTATTATGTTATAAAAATGTTTTATCATCATTGACAAATAATGCATTGGAACTTTTAAAAACAAATATCTCGAAAAGTATTAGTTTTAGACACTTTTAACAAGTGAACCTTTTTTGATGTGGAAATACGAGAAAATAAGATTTTTCGGTCAGTCGTTATATACAGGGTAGCACAAAAAAGTTATTTTTTTCCTGAATTTAGTTGTACTGCGATTTTAAAATGACTTGTACGTTAACATTGCCATTTCTTCTCTATAACATGGCATTATTATAATTTCAATATGACGTTTCGCCTCTTGTCCTCTGTTTTCCACAGATGGATAGAGTTTTTAATTCTGACTCCAAAAATGCTTAATACGTTATACATAGACATTGTCAAATCTTAATTATTTCAAAAAAAAGGAGAATTTTCTAGGCAGGTCTTGAAATTATCAGATAATCATTTGTTTCGCATATATTTATCCCAAAATCACTATCTGAGATGGGATCTTAAAATAAATTGCATGTTGTCATTGTTACTTATTCTCGTCTACAAGATGGCGTAGCCAAATTTTTAATTCGACAATTTTTCTTTCGACCTCCGTCACCAAATTTGTTTTTTCATATGGATTGGGATTTTGTGCATTTATGTGGACTCCTAAATTCCAAGATGTATTGCCTTGGTTGGCCATGAATTCGTTGACGGATGAAAATTGTAAAGAAATGAAAAGATATGGTGAAACAAACACAATACGAACATTTTATTGATGGTAATAATAATAATAGTAAATAAGCAGAGGTAAATCATAGCAGATCTTTAAAATGTTCGTGATTTTGTAGGCAAAACCTGACTCTTCTTGTACATTGTTCATTACTCAATTTATTTCTCTTCTTCTCAGTCTTCCAAGCTCTGTTGCTATGTTCAATTTGAGGTCTCGTCTGGTATACGAAACAAATGAAATCTGATAATTTCAAGGCCTACCTCGGAACTAAGGGTTGGCAATGTCAAACTATGACTTACTATACATTTTTGGAATCAGAATTAAAAACTCTATTCATCTACGCAAAAAATCAGTTTGGCGTTCATAAGAAAAAATAAAGTTGTAGCTGGAGGAGAAGAGACGAAACGTCATTTTGGAATTTCAATGATGTCATCTTGTAGACGAAAAAAAGTGGCAATGTTAATGTGCAATTTATTTTCAAATCGCACTACAATTAAAGTCAGGAAAAAACGATTTTGAGAAAATAATGTTTTTGTCGTATCTTTTCGGAAGTACTTCAAATTTCGAAACTTTCTGAACAACTTCGTACCTCTTATATACTCAGTGACATATAAATCCGAACAGCCAGTTTAAATGGTTTTATTTTTATAAAAGTTGGTGAATGTATTTATCTTACTGTAAATAACAAGTGAAAAAATGTTCAGCCTTATCAGTTGGATATTCCGGTTTTTATACTGCTTTTTTTTAATTCACTAACGCTCTAAAAATGAATATTTCAGCCGCAGTAAAGAATCAACGTTGGCGGATTTTGGTTCTTGACATCCTTTACGATCGGTTACGATGCCTAGAGTACGGAGACCTGTACGATTTCGTCAACTTAGTGAGTTTGATAGGGGCCGTATAGTGGGACTTCGGGAAGCTGGACTTTCTTTTCGGGCAATTGCAGTTAGAGTGCAAAGAAGTGTAGACACTGTGGTTAGGTGTTGTCAGGCACGGCTTCGAGAAGGCCGTACGCAAAGAGCAAGGGGCACTGGACGCCGCCGTAGAACAACAGACCGTGAAGATGGCCGCCTAAGATTATTGGCCTTAAGGGACCGTTTCTCCACTACCAGGTCCATTGTAACTGAATGGTTTGCAGAACACGGAAGACCTATTGGCATGCAAAGTGTTTACCGACGAATGAGAAGTTTTGGCTTGTTTTCATACCGGCCACACTGGGTCCTCCCTTTAACTCGAGAACACCGACGTAATCGCCTTGAGTGGTGCAGACAACGGTCACTCTGGGATCAGGAATGGAACAGTATTGTCTTTAGTGACAAGTCTCGATTTTGATTAGGCATGCACGATGGTCGTGCCAGGGTTAGAAGGCGACGTGGTGAAAGGAGGAATCCACAGTTTTTGTTGAAAGACATGTTCATCACACTGTTGGAGTAATGGTTTGGGGTGCTATAGCTTATGGTTCCAGGTCACCTTTAATCTTCATCAGAGGTAACATGAACGCGCAGCGTTATATCCACGAAGTTCTAGAACCCCATCTTTTACCCTGTCTTGACACCCTGGCAGATCCAACTTTCCAACAAGATAATGCCCGACCACATGTTGCAAGAGTCACAATAGACTTCTTTCAACATAATGATGTCACATTGTTACCATGGCCACCAAGATCTCCTGACTTATCCCCAATTGAGCACGTGTGGGATATGATGGGTAGGAGATTGCTCAATTTGCAACGTCCTCCTCAGACTCTAGAAGCACTTCGGGAGGAGTTGGTGGTTGCCTGGAATGAGATACCACAGGAGGACATTGACCACCTGATCAGAAGCATGCCTAGGCGCGTTGGAGAATGCGTAGCACATCAGGGTGCATCCACACATTATTAAAGATCAAAGGGCTTTAAAGCAGTGCAATCATTTTGAAATTTTTATCATTTACTTAGTATGCTTCATTAAGTACTTATACAAAATTTTATTAAAATAAAACCATTTAGACTGGGTGTTTGGATTTATATGTCACTTAGTATAGTTTCTGAGATCCCAATGGTGAGGATTGAATTAGAAACACCCTGTATAATTAGCGATAGAATGACCAGACTTTCTTGTTTTCATAGAACTGTTGCATGTGAAAGCACATTCGCAAAAAATTGCATCTCGATTCACCGTCGTCAGTGTGTTCGAAAGGAAGATTTCTCCGAAACCCGACCATTTCAAAAGGCATCCTAGCAGGTCATTGGAATGACCGTAAATTAATTCCGTACAATTTAGAAATCGAATAGGCCGCACAGAAACAGAATGTTCTGAATATTCTTTTTGCAAGTCAATGAGGCTGACGACGACGGGCGGCTGGCTGCTGATCTAATTTAAATTTGCATACTTCTCAATTTGGATCAATTTAATAAAGATGCCATGCCACCATCAAGGCTGTCACGGGCTGGCGATTGTTGAACTCCGTGAAAACAACTGTCGCAGATTATAATGAGATTCACGATGTTTTATTGGAAGATTTCGTTTCATATTGGAGGGAAAGACATACTTTTATACAGGGTGTTTTCAAAGTTGAGTGATTTATTTTAACTGCTTGTTGGACTGGTCAAAAGGAGTTGATATACGAAAAATCACTTATATGAAAGTTGCATAATAAAAGAAATAGTAAAAGATTAAACAATTTAAAAAATAAGAATGATTTTTTGATATTCTCGACAACTGCCATGAAAAAATCTTAGCGTTTTTTGTTTACTAATGTTATCGTTTATCTACATTTGACAAACTTTTTCTGTTAATGTACAGTACGAGTTTTTGGTTCTATCAGTTATATCTGAATTTTACTACATTTTTCATAACTAAGATATATTAAATGTTACAATAAAATTATTGTAACATTTAGGCCCAATTTCACCAACAACAGTCCGGTATTCTCCATCTATAGGGTAACAGACCGTCAGATACAGCGAATGAGCTTCAAGTTGCAATCAACAAATTTTAGCAACCAATAGCTATGAAATGTTAAAAACAAAATACTGTCAAAGTATGAGATGACAACTTGTCATTGAAACATCACCAGCTTATTGAATATTAAAAAATTACATATAATTCAGTCAAAATTTTAAGAAATGTTTGATTTTTGAATTAAATTCATGTTTTAATTACTATTGTTGATTTTTTATTCATGTTTTTATTATTTTCTTCAATTGATATGTGATACTGGGTGTTTTTTCCTATAAACCTCTTGCAGGCTCTACCAAAAGATATTGCTCGTCTCCAAACATTCATTCATTTACTTGCCGTTCATCAGAACCATTATGGCACCTTAGATTGATATTACCACAAAACCATTCAGGTTTTTTGATATCCATACATCCATAAAATTGAATATTTTTCGTTGTTCAGGAACTGAACAAACATCCACACTATATTCACAGCGATTAATAAATTCCCAAATATACGCCTTAAAGCTACCATCAAACCTAAAACCTGCAAAAAAAACTTCAAATTTGCCATATTTTTCTTTTTTCACAAGTACACATTCTAGGTTATATTTATATTAGACATTATTTGAATACAGCTGATTATTGCATTTCAAGGAGTGAAACATGGGTGGGATCTGTCAACTCTTGGACCAGTCACAAAACACGGTGACTTGTGTGGTTATCAGCGGCCATTTTGTGAGGGTGCGACAGGGTTGCCAGATTGTGCATTAATATCCCGTTTCACCCTCCTGGTCCCAGTGGAGTAAGTTCCGCCAACTGTTGAAATATACTCTACTATGCTTTATAACACTATTCGTGACATTTTTCCCAAAATCATTGCACAACTCTTGAAAAAATGCAAATGAAAATTTAAAATTATTTCCTTGTCGCCGCGATGTAGCTCCGTCGGTACCTTGAGTTATACATTTTGACAGTAGGAATGTTCGATACGATCCCATATTTAGGAGTGTATCAATACATTTCACGAGTATCGTCATCTTTCGATCCCGACTGTGTCAGAAAGAGTGACTGCCATTTGGCTGCGACATTACTCTGCCAAATCAGACATATCTTTCATCATTTTCAAAGAAATTATACAAAATCTTCAAATTTGTGAAGTTGTTGTTACCAGACATGCCCAAATCATCAGTTGCTGCAGTGATATTCATCCCGACCACTGCATCCCCACGGCTAGGCGACCTGTATGTTAAATTTGTATTGATAGGGCAGCGGGTTATGCTATAAATCATATGTCACAGTGTTTGTGCACTGATTGCAACGGTTAGCTGATACCAAAAATATTTTCGTAAATAGGAGATCTTTCCCATTCCGGATCGAACAATCTACCAAAGGTGCTTATAATCATGATATCTAGTAAATTTTCACGAAAAAAATTCAAAACCAGCAAATGTAAAAGATTCATTTCGCACCCTCCACCACGGGACGTGATCGTCGTTAGATTTGGCAACCCTGCGAGTGTCAGATAGATATCCCCGCCAGTCAAAAAAGAAAAATAGACAGACAATAAACATTACTAGTTTTTTTTATTTTTGGACTTAAAAGCCATTATCTGTGAAACATTTGTCATAATTTTTTGTCTATGTCCATAGTAATTGCATTATGCATCAGGGAGATGTAGGGATTGACATGTCTTACACATATTATCTGTGTTTTAGGATGGAGAGGACATAATGTTTTTATTGCTTTGAAGAAATTCATTAACCCATAAATTAATAAATTATTACTATTATCACATAAAGGAAGATGAGGAATTGGATGGAATTTATTTTATATTCTATTTTCTTGCAAAATACAGACAAATCCATATTATTCAGCAGGTATGTAATGATAACTTTCAGTATATTGAAGTTGGTAAATTCAAGAGTGTCATGCATTAACAAACGTCCAAATCTGCTGCCAAATTTAACAGCTAGAAAATCGACCTGTTATTTGCCGCATTTCCATTCGCTGAGGGGGATAACGGATTGTTAAATGTAAACCTATAACATATATCAAAATACATGAAAGTTGTCCTGTTTTTTCTGTACAAAAGCATCATGTTGGAATCAAAAAGTGGTCTTGTTTATAATACAGTCGAATTTTCACGATTTTATTCAATATTTCAATAGAAATCACTAATATTCAGAGACCCTTGACAGCTCCCGTCAAATAGCATTTCGATAAGGTATTTTCCCATTGGTCCATAATATTAATGTTGGTGAAATTGGCCCTTAATATATCAAGCACCCCCTTTTTAATATGAATTGATTTATTCTGTTAATAACTTAAATTTTGTTATAATTTTATTCTGAGGTCATTAATTATGATTGATGTTCGACAATCTACTACTGTAATATAAACTCTTTATAATTAAAAATAATTTTCTACTTCTTAGTTCAATTAGCTATAAAAGCGTGTTAAAAAACTATTATTTTTTTTTTCATTTTTTAGTTCGATTTATCAATTAATTTTTTTTTTAAATTCATATTTGTTATTTGTATTTCAGTCAATAAGGCTTTATAATTACAAATTCTTTGATCTTATAATTGCATCTTTATCGACTGTAAATTCAAAGCTTTGCCGTTTACCAAATTTTGTTCCGTAAATATTGAAATTTATGTTCTGATCATTTTGTTGTGAATAAGAACCTTTTACCTACGGATGTATAAGGAATGAACAAGGTGAAAATGCAAAATCTTGAAAAAGTATCTGCCTCCGTTGTGGTGTGCCGAGTGCCCGAACCAACAGAGAGTAAGTCCAAAACTGCACGCATGCGCAGACCGCACGCTAGCTCTATCTCTCTTACTCCCCTACAGAGGATCTATAACTGGCGGTTCTAAGGATAACGGAAAATTGCTATCAAATTGTCATCGGTTCTTGATACGTAAGTTTCAAATTAATCAAACTTCTGAAAATTGGTGAAAATTATGGCCAAGCTAATAAATGCGTGTTAAAAATAGTTCCATTGACACGCCAAAATCGCTTAAATATTTCCTTTTTAGTTACGGGGAGGGGGGTTCTGATACTTTTCCCTCATCCAGGCACAAGTAGAATAAAAGATATTTCAACTTTTAGTTCCGGTAAATTGAAGGGCGGCATATTCAGTGTTTCAAAAAGTTCACATAAACAGAAGTCCGGAAGAGGTTCATTTTCATGCTAAGGAGCTTTTAACCATGGTATTTCATATTTTCTTTTGCATTGTCAGAAATCAGGATAAAATGTGAGATGAGTTTTGGTACATGCAAATACATGTATTATTGAAAGTTACAGTAACAGGTGTACAAAATTGTTTTCTAAAGCATTTACCTCGGTAGCGTTCGTGTCGGCAAGTTCTGCATGATTGCTTCTAAAAATCAACTATTTTTTTTTTTCGTTTAGAATCTCCGCAATAAAAATTATTGCATTAACAAATTAGTTTGTTACTATTTACTGAACATGGTAGCTTTTTTACGAACATAACTAAATACACTTTTCAGACAGAACCGAGAAAATGATACCTTATTTTGCAAAAACCAGTGGCGTACAATTTTTCGCTAAACTTAAAGTTTAAACTCGTTAAAACGACAAGTTTCTGCGCCCTTGATCATGCTTTTTCATGTTTGTATGTGCTGAACCTGCCCCACTGACTATGTACAGGGTGTTTATTACTTCATGTTAGGCCGTATTATCATAGTCTTGTTTTCAAGATACAGGGTGTTTAAAAAATATGTTTTGTCAGCTTAATTAAGCAGCTAATGATACAACTCGTTCGTCTCTTAGCATCACTTCGTACCTTACTTCGTTTAGAAAATAAACACAACTACATTAAATGTCGAAAAACTATTAAAATATGAGAGCAAAACCCCTTGTAGTAGCGGTAGGTGATTATTTCCAAGATTTTTGTAAATATTTTGTCAAATTGTTGTTACTTTCTGCCCCGTACATATTAAAAATAACTTATAAATAAATATTGTGTATCGATCAAATGTCATTGATGTTATTTTTACAATTTTTCGACATGTTATGAAATTGTTTTTTTTTTCTTGAAAACAAAGTGAGATACGAAGAGGTACCAAGAAACAATAAATAAAATGTATTAATTATAATTTCGGGAAAATATTATTTTTTGAATATTTGGCGTACATTTTTTATCAATATTGTTCGCCACTGGAATCCATAATTACCTTCTAGTTAGTGCTAGTTTAGCGTCTTATTGCAATGCATAACTCATCAAAATCGGTACAAGAATCTGTGAGATATCTATAAAAAAACAGAAATATTTTGAAAATTGACATCGTGTATTTGAAAATCAGACTTTTTAGGACACATGATTATATGAACTTTTCTACTTTAATTTGGTTCAAAAATGCGCCCTTGTTCTTATAACTTATCATTAAGACCCTGTATACATTCTGTAACATCCTCCATGAGAGTTGCTACCAATGCCCGGGATTTTTTCTGTAATTATACTAAGTGACATATAAATCCGAACACCCAGTTTAAATGGTTTTATTTTAATAAAATCTTGTATAAGTACTTAATGAAGCATAATAAGTAAATGATAAAAATTTCAAAATGATTGCACTGCTTTAAAGCCCTTTGACCTTTAATAATGTGTGGATGCACTCTGATGTCCTCCTGTGGTATCTCATTCCAGGCAACCACCAACTCCTCTCGAAGTGCTTCTAGAGTCTGAGGAGGACGTTGCAAATTGAGCAATCTCGTACCCATCATATCCCACACGTGCTCAATTGGGGATAAGTCGGGAGATCTTGGTGGCCATGGTAACAATGTGACATCATTATGTTGAAAGAAGTCTATTGTGACTCTTGCAACATGTGGTCGGGCATTATCTTGTTGGAAAGTTGGATCTGCCAGGGTGTCAAGATAGGGTAAAAGATGGGGTTCTAGAACTTCGTGGATATAACGCTGCGCGTTCATGTTACCTCTGATGAAGATTAAAGGTGACCTGGAACCATAAGCTATAGCACCCCAAACCATAACTCCAACAGTGTGATGAACATGTCTTTCAACAAAAAACTGTGGATTCCTCCTTTCACCACGTCGCCTTCTAACCCTGGCACGACCATCGTGCATGGCTAAACAAAATCGAGACTCGTCACTAAAGACAATACTGTTCCATTCCTGATCCCAGAGTGACCGTTGTCTGCACCACTCATGGAGATTACGTCGGTGTTCTCGAGTTAAAGGGAGGCCGGTATGAAAACAAGCCAAAACTTCTCATTCGTCGGTAAACACTCCGCATGCCAATAGGTCTTCCGTGTTCTGCAAACCATTCATTTGCAATGGACTGGTAGTGGAGAAACGGTCCCTTAAGGCCAATAATCTTAGGCGGCGATCTTCACGGTCTGTTGTTCTACGGCGGCGTCCAGTGCCCCTTGCTCTTTGCGTACGGCCTTCTCGAAGCCATGCCTGACAACACCTAATCACAGTGTCTACACTTCTTTGCACTCTAACTGCAATTGCCCGAAAAGAAAGTCCAGCTTCCCGAAGTCCCACTATACGGCCCCTATCAAACTCACTAAGTTGACGAAATCGTACAGGTCTCCGTACTCTAGGCATCGTAACCGATCGTAAAGGATGTCAAGAACCAAAATCCGCCAACGTTGATTCTTTACTGCGGCTGAAATATTCATTTTTAGAGCGTTAGTGAATTGAAAAAAAGCAGTATAAAAACCGGAATGTCCCAACTGATAAGGCTGAAAATTTTTTCACTTGTTATTTACAGTAAGATAAATACATTCACCAACTTTTATTAAAATAAAACCATTTAAACTGGGTGTTCGGATTTATATGTCACTTAGTATACACAACGGACTGAAAATCAGTGAATGTCTATTAAAAATTAGCACTAACCGCCTAGTACTAAACCAAACAAAATGAATGAATTATGTCTATGTCTCGTACCTCTAAACATCAGACGCCAACTTTTTGCGAATCATCAACGTGTAATACAAATAAACTTGGATTAACGCGTATAATCCGTCAATTAGGTTTCTTGGAAGCAAATGTATGTATGACATTACAACTTGCATCGCTAACATCTTTTTTCACCGTTTATTATACAACAAATAAAATCGTTGATGCATGGCGCTGGACGTAAAAGCAGTACATTTTACGACATCGAGCCACTTGTCTAAATAATAAAAGAAGCTTTTAAAACAACATGGATAGTAGACCAGGCAGACTGGAATCAGAATTACAACAGATGAACAGCTTTTATGAATACCACTATTCGTGGTGAAAAGAAAATTATTAATCCCAAATACAATTTATATTAAAAAGAACCACATCAGAGGGCACCGACGAAACGTGTGACATAACTTAAGGAAAGAGGAAGTTATTCCCAAAGCCTGCAAGTTGTCCCATAACCATCTGATTGTTAGTGCTCTACGCCGAATATACAGGGTTCTTCAATTTGGGACACTTTTACATGATGTATAGATCTTGGAATGCGTGTCAGTACTCAGTTCAGTCGCTGGCCATGTTGGTAAACAAAACCTTGACACATCAGTTCTAGAAAAACGAAACAAAAATGGCCCACTCATACAGCAATTATTTTAATTTACGGTGAGGGCCTTCGAAACGCTACCGAGGCTTCGCGAGGGCATCCATATCGTTTTTTAAGATCCTTGGTGATTTTTTTGTTTAGGGCGAAATGAAATGCTTAGTGTATAAAACTGAGATGAACACCGTTCTAAAAGCGTACACTATACTTACAAGGGATAGATCTATAAATAGTTTACTAAGTTATAAGGACAAAAGTACAGGGAAATCTTCCCCTGCCCCTACAACGCCCAACACATTTTTATAATTGTAAAAAATCGGCCTATGTAATACTTGAGCGGCCCCTAGGATTACAAAACCTTTAAATCCTTCTGATTTGGAAGAAGACTTGTTCCCTGAGTAAATCTGATACATAGTCTCCGAATCAAACATCTATTTGACAGTGAGATACAGATCCTCTAACTCAAATCGGAGATAAAAGTGAACTCTTTGCATGACGAAGCCGTGCAGTGTTAGAAAAACGCCAAAAGATGGAATTCAAATATCTTCAGGGAATTCCACAACTGCAGTTTTATCATCAGGCCAACACGTGGCCTATTTCATTTTATGTGGCCCTAGTTCGTCTACTATATTATCTTATTTACCTGTGCGGTTCAGGCAACACCCGTCATACTACCTACTTATTTACACCTGTAAACAAGCCGCATCAAATACTCATACCTCTGAAGAGTATATCAGCCAACCGAGTGTTTTCAGAGCGATAAGGAACGACTTAAGATAAATTCTTGTGAACATGCCTTCGTAAGCCCTATCATTCAGGTAGCAGTTAATTGCCCAAAGCTTACTAAATCCCTGCTTTGATCCTTATGAGGGTGAATTTTTCCAAGAATGGATGTACAATAACTTAGGAGCTATCAATTAAAAGGAAATTTACTGTCATGGTTTGGGTTGTAGGGAAAGGTAGTTACATTTTTGTCGTTAGTTCAGTTTGCAGAGGTTCTCTGGTGAAAACGGTAACGGGATTTTTATATACCCGCGTGCGAAAGTAGCTTTTTGTGCTCGTAGTCGCAAAGTTAGTGTATCGAGGGTTTGTTGAAATAGAAAAGGTAAATACTTATTGGGTGTTTAACTCCGACGAGAGAAAGACAAGGTAAGTTGTTAACAAACATCTAGTCTTTTCACTACTGATCCAAGAAGTCATTGTTATTGACTGCAATGCTCCATTTTAAAGCAATTCTCCCTAGATGATCATCAAAAAAGCTTAGAACAACAACAAACATTTTACCGATGCCATGCCATGTTACTTTGACAACTGTGCATCATATTTTAAAATGTCTGAGAATTAATGATACATCGTGTTGCTATGCTTATTGAATTGCCGTAAGCCCGAGAGAATATAACAAGATCGCTTTTATTGAAAATACAGAAAGAAGAATCAAGAAATAGTGTATTCTACTTAATTTATAAAATGGCCTTTGTACCAGATAAACAAACATATGCGGTGCGGGATGAAAACTTCCAGGTAAGAGATCTGCATAAACTCGCGAAGCATCACCAGCATCGTGGAGGCACGCAGACAACATGAATGACCAAGTTTTTAATGCTAATATGTTCAGTTTTTCAAATCCAAATTATAACATTTCGACGTACGTATCCTTTTACCTAATCATCTGCTCAAGGTTGGGCCGCAGTTGATAGAAGATACTTTTTAGGAACTTTATGCGTTAGTGGGGATATTAGTTTATTTTCATAAGAACTATTTATACGCTGTGTAATTTCAAGAACACCTTGTATTTCCTCGCGACCATTCATTAGTGCAACAGTGCATTAATATCCGAGAGGGTGTACGTCAATGAAGTTGGGAATTCGATGGAAACAAAACAGCCGGTTGGCGGCGACAGCGAGCTGTCAAACCAGTCAACCGGCGATCTTCTTTTATTTAGGGACCCGACCGCGGCCGCCTAGATCAGAATTTTCGATCGGATACGCGGTGCGGCTGCTAGACGTCGGGACCGTCCGGGCCGCCTATATTATACACAATGTTGCCAAACAAATACCCGGTTTATATCTTTATATCCTACCGTAAAAAAAGTTTTAGTGCGCACGATCGAACTCCCGAACTTTCTCAGGGAGCAACCAATGTCGATATATCAATGCATTTTGGCACAGATATAGATACAACCTTGAGGATGAACATAGGCTACCTATTAGTGCGAAAATAGGAGTACAAGTGACTATTATCCTTCATATAAATGATATAAGCATATTTTTGGATATTTGGTTCTTTGATATAATGTAAATGAATAAGTATATAGAAATTTTCAAAATTATGACCAAAAGCGGTGAAGCTGGAGACCCTCTAACATTTCATATTAGGCCTAGAAGTAGGCGTATGTTTGTCTATAATTCCATCCTTAAAAAAAAAATAATTACAAAAAATTACAGAAATTATATCCTCAAGATGAGTCGAACAGGGTTGAATTTTTCTTAGAGGGATCTTGTCACTTTCCAAGTTAAGGGCCATATCGTCAGTCGCTCATACAATTGTAGGACGCCTTGATTTTCATAGTATTTTCTCTCCTTCAATGTCCGTGCTCTCTCCTATTGTGAGGTTATAGTTTGTTTTTGAATCGTAGGAAAATTAATGCTGATAAAACAGATGATATAAATTGATGCAAATACATATTTGTTACATAACCTCAAAATAGAGCGCTGACATGGAACAGCAGAAATCTAGAATCTGAAGGATAGGAAAAACTATGAAAATCAAGGAGGCCATAGTTTATAGAAATGTTTGTCGAGAAATATTCGAATTATGAACACGAAATTTAGCAGGGAAGTACTTTATAGACAGGACATGTCAGCTCAGAACAGATTTTGTGACACAGCTAGATTAAGGAAAGTAGATATACAGGGTGACTTTGAAGTTGAGTAATTAATTTTCAGATAATGATTGTAGAAGGAAGATAAACCAAAATATGTGTGTAAAAATAAAAAATAAAATCAAAAAAAATGTTTACCTTGTTTTATAAAGTATCCTCCCGACAAGTATTTCAGTGCGGACCTGTATTTGATCGTGAGGTCCCCTGTGAGGTCTTAAGTCACCTGATTCACGAGCCCGTTGTACTACATTAACAAAGGCACGAGGGGTTGGTTGCACTCGATTGGGAAACCGATCCGCATAAACATGTGCCATTTTTTATTTCGTTTGAGCCACGCAACAGACACTATTCACACGCGTTACTGACACTGACTGTATGTATAACTGAACTAAATAAAATAATTGTAAAAACATCGTTCCAAATTCTTTCGCTTTTTTGTTTCCGATGCGATGAACCGATAAGGCGGATTATATCCGTTGTTGCCAAACACGAGCACATGATATTATTATTGAGACAGGGCGGTACTCAAACTTCCAAAGGGCTATAACTTTGTAACTTTAATTTTACCAGAAAATGGTAAAGGAAAAAAACATTTCTTTTGATCAGATCTACTCACTGTTAAATTAAATGACTCAACTTCGGAGTCACCCTGTATGTAAAAGCTAAAATATGCTCATTAATCACGAAATTTCAAAAACCAATTTGACCTGTGAACATGAATTTTGATAGTGAAGTAGTTTATGGACAGGAAATATCAACTGGGGAAAGGATCTACGTCAGGGCTGTATTAAGAAGGGCTAAAGACAGATATGGCGAAAAGATCCACACACATTAGTCACGAAATCTCGAAAACTATCTGACCTATGGATATGAAACTTGGCAGAAGGGTAGCTTATGAACAGGACATGTTATGTGATTTTGTGACAAGGCCGGAAAAAGGGGGACAGAGGCATTTACAAGTTTGTACAAAAGTCCTTTATTTTTTTGCTAGAAACCTAGAATTTGGTATAATAATAATCTATATTGTCTGAAATACAAATAAATTATTATAAAGAAAATCTTTTATACTAATAAACATGAGAGAAAACCCTTAGTAGGCTAGGTTCGTACGCGGGTATGACCGACAGTATAAAAATAATTTGTAAGAAGAAACACTATTTTGAATGGCAGAAGGTTTACACATAATATTTAACTTGTGATAATCCAAAAAAAAAAATAGGGAACGTATTATCTGATACAGTAGAGTAGATTTTTTTGTATACTTTTGATGCTTACAGATACCTAAAATTGCCAATATTGAAGTTCTTCTAGTGTAGAATGGATTTTCTGACATAAGAGAAAAAGGGCTTTAGGGACTATGACAATTTTTTACATATTTATCTTCTCCAACTAGATACTATGCAGGTATTTTACAGAATAAGAATTGGTTTAATATGTGTTAATTTCAGATTTTTTGTTATTTTCACAATTTTATGAGTCGCGGGTAACAACTATACTATAACTATCTAAAACTGTAATGACTCATCGATGTTCACGTGAACATCACTTAACTACCAGTAGTCGGCTGTTCATAGGCGGGGTATGAATGTTTAACATGGGTGAACTAGATTTGTCACATGCTTAATAAAGAGTGGTTTGAAACATATTGTAAGTCAAAAATTTGGGAATTACCTTTATTCATCGTCGCTTCCACTTACATCTGACAGTAATAAACTGTCGCTATCGCTTTCCTCGTTGAAATTGACTATAACTGGCTCTATGATGGTGTCGATGTGGTGGTCAAGCTGCCACATTTTTGTTTCTTCCTTCACAACATGACGGATAGCATTCTGCCAAGCTTCGGGCGTTACTAGCTGTATGGAAGTCTCAAGTAAAACCTTAACGTCTGGTAATTTGAAGGTTGTGTTATGGCGCGCAATATAACCCTTCACTTGAGCCCAGATGAGCTCTATTGGGTTCAGTTCACAGTGGTAGGGCGGTAACCGCAGCACAGTGACACCACATTGACGGGCCATCTCATCAGTCACGTAACTAATGTTCGCAGGTTTGTGCTGTTTAATTTTTTCATACAATTCCGCTTTCACACATGAATCGTCAAACGGGATTCCTTTTTCGCGCAACCATTGCTGCATGTCACTTTTTCGAGATCCCATAGTCGGTACACGTTCAGCTCGACGACTATGGTAGGAAGCATTATCCATGACGATCACAGAGTTGGGCTCAACTCGCTGAAGCACCCCTTGAAACCAGCTCTCAAAGCAGCTGGCATTCATTTCGTCATGGTAATCACCTCCTTTCTTAGAGACGAAAATCAAGTCACACTCTTCTAAAAAGCCACTATCGCTACCAATATGAGTTACGATCAATCTTTGACCTTTCCCTGACGGTCCACGAAGACCTGTTGACAAACCTTCAATGCTTACTTGTCGGTTACTCACTACGTTTTTGCCTATCCAGGTTTTTTAACTGTGTGACCTGCATTTACCCATGTCTCGTCCAAATAATAGATTTTTCTGCTTTGTCGCCTATATTCAATCATTTCGCGTAGGCATTTTCGACGCCAGGCGACTATTTCAGGTCTCTCTATCAATACTGACTTCCGATTACGCGTTTCGTAACGAAAATTAATTTCGTGCAGGGATTTCATCATTACCTCGACGCTCATTTGGGGTATAATATCATTTTCCTTGATCGCTGCATGTACAGCCTTGAGGGTTGGTATCTCATTCCTAAAGAAGAATGAATGTACGGTTCGCCTTAACGCCATTTTGCTATCGTCATCCAATTTAACGGCCTTTCGTCCCTTCAAATTAAACTTTGGATCAGTAGTAGCTCCAGTTTTCTTCTTTTCATGCACCACCCTGCGAATGGTCCACTCTGGAACGCCTGTCATACTTTCACAACGCGCGAGTGCATCTCCCTGCGACATAGTTCTGTTCAGATAATTGAACACGTTGAGCACGATTTCTTTCGCGTCCCTCTTCAGTGCTTTACGGGGCCGTCTACTTGTTCCCTGGCTTTCAGTACTTCCACTCGTGCCATTTGTACTCTCCATGGTTAAGTATAACCAAAACAGTAACCACAGAAACCACAACAATAACAATCACACAACAATTCTTATAAAAACACACAATATGCGATCGCTCAACGAAACACGTTCCAATGCGTTGCCGACGCCTATGAGTCTGCCGGTCGAGGCGCTTCTTTGATTTCTTTGGTTCTACCGGCGGAGAACAATCAGCCATTATTTCCATCTCTGTCTGTGCTGTTGACCACCGCAAAGCCACAGAAACGACATATTTATGTCGTACACTATACGGCTGTACTGGAAGGAAGCCGGGATCGAGCTCTGATCACGTGTTGATCACGCATATGAGTCATTACAGTTTTAAATAGTTGTAGTATAGTTCGTACTATAAAGCGACAAAATCGCGTAAACGGTCGCTAAAAGCTAGGCTCATACTCTTCGACTTCGCGTTGCCAGATAAGCCAGGCTAATTTACCAAACATCCTTGGATAACCCTGGAAGTCCCTGAATCTCCTCAAGTTTCCTTGGATTTCCTTCCTCAAATCTCCATCGAATGAAATAGAAACAATTGCTAGAATGACAAGACGCTAAAGAGATAGGACCTACAGACATAGTTAACATTGTCATACGCGCTCGTTTTGGAGTCAACAAAGGTCCAACGTATCATCCGTGCGGCGCCAACTTTTGGTCACTAAAATGTTTCATTCATTTCTTCTATCAATGGTATGAGTATATGGCAAACACAGCAATGGCGTCCGTCTGAGTCGTGCTTTACCAAAGGCCAGCGAGCCATCCCGCCAACTGAGATATCCATCTCTACTTATCCTCTTCTCGGAGTTATGCAACAACTGCGATGATGACGAGGATAGAAAAAAATGAAGAACAAAAGAAGGGTTTCTCGTGGTTGAGGAGAAATTAAGGCACCTTTTGGATTACTGAGATCATAATAAAGTATTGTCATTTCGCGCTTAGGAGGGCAGAGCTCTTTGACAGCAAGAATAACACCGAGGCACTAGTAGGAAAAAACCACGAAAACTACTGTGCTGGACGAAAAACTGAACAAAATGTATCTGGCCGAAAAGTCAAAGAAAAGTGAGATTAGAGTAGCTGTGTGTTGACGTTGTGACAAATAACAATTTGGAGTTGACAGAAATATAATCTTTTTTACCCGAATTGTACTTTCGTTCCGAAAAGGAAGAGAACAGTGAAACAACTCGGGCACACACGCTAACGCGGCATCTATCTAAATACCCGCGTACCGGCTTTGTCAATTCAAAGAAATGCCGCGTTAGCATATCCGTGCGATGTTTTAGCTGCTTTCTTCCTTTCGGTACCTGAGTATAGTTATTTTCACACCAGTCAAATTTGGATTCGGGTTTTTTTGGACTGAACAAGACTGAACAAAAAAGGTTCCTATGAACTTTTTTCTGAAGTTGACAGTTTTCGAGATGTAAGTGCGAAAAACAATATGAAAAAACGAAAATTTTAACGTTTCCAAAACTCCTAGATGTTCTTCAAGCATCCATTAACAAGTTCCCAAAGCATCTTAGGAGTTAGTGTTATTAAAAGTCTTTGGTTTTAGTTGTTAATCAAGGGTGCGCTTAATATTTAAAAAAAAACAAGGGTTCACTATAAAAATATCTCCTGAAATGCTTTGCCATTTTGTTAATGAATGCTTAATGAATATTTTAGAAGTCTGGCAACATTAAAATTCTCTTCTTTTTTATGTTTTTCGTGTCGAAAATGGCATATTTTGCACTTTTTGAAAAATTTGTTCTGAAAACTTTTTAATCGGAATTATACTAAGTGACATATAAATCCGAACACCCAGTTTAAATGGTTTTATTTTAATAAAAGTTGGTGAATGTATTTATCGTACTGTAAATAACAAATGAAAAAATTTTCAGCCTTATCAGTTGGACATTCCGGTTTTTATACTGCTTTTTTAATTCACTAACGCTCTAAAAATGAATATTTCAGCCGCAGTAAAGAATCAACGTTGGCGGATTTGGTTCTTGACATCCTTTACGATCGGTTACGATGCCTAGAGTACGGAGACCTGTACGATTTCGTCAACTTAGTGTGTTTGATAGGAGCCGTATAGTGGGACTTCGGGAAGCTGGACTTTCTTTTCGGGCAATTGCAGTTAGAGTGCAAAGAAGTGTCACTGTGGTTATTTGTTGTCAGGCATGGCTTCGAGAAGGCCGTACGCAAAGAGCAAGGGGCACTGGACGCCACCGTAGAACAACAGACCGTGAAGATCGCCGCCTAAGATTATTGGCCTTAAGGGACCGTTTCTTCACTACCAGGTCCATTGAAAATGAATGGTTTGCAGAACACGGAAGACCTATTGGCATGCGAAGTGTTTACCGACGAATGAGAAGTTTTGGCTTGTTTTCATACCGGCCACACTGGGTCCTCCCTTTAACTCGAGAACATCGACGTAATCGCCTTGAGTGGTGCAGACAACGGTCACTCTGGGATCAGGAATGGAACAGTATTGTCTTTAGTGACGAGTCTCGATTTTGTTTAGGCATGCACGATGGTCGTGCCAGGGTTAGAAGGCGACGTGGTGAGAGGAGGAATCCACAGTTTTTTGTTGAAAGACATGTTCATCACACTGTTGGAGTTATGGTTTGGGGTGCTATAGCTTATGGTTCCAGGTCACCTTTAATCTTCATCAGAGGGTAACACGAACGCGCAGCGTTATATCCAAGAAGTTCTAGAATCCCATCTGTTACCCTATCTTGACACCCTGGCAGATCCAACTTTCCAACAAGATAATGCCCGACCACATGTTGCAAGAGTCACAATAGACTTCTTTCAACATAATGATGTCACATTGTTACCATGGCCACCAAGATCTCCCGACTTATCCCCAATTGAGCACGTGTGGGATATGATGGGTAGGAGATTGCTCAATTTGCAACGTCCTCCTCGGACTCTAGAAGCACTTCGAGAGGAGTTGGTGGTTGCCTGGAATGAGATACCACAGGAGGACATTGACCACCTGATCAGAAGCATGCCTAGGCGCGTTGGAGGATGCGTAGCACATCAGGGTGCATCCACACATTACTAAAGGTCAAAGGGCTTTAAAGCAGTGCAATCGTTTTGAAATTTTTATCATTTACTTATTATGCTTCATTAAGTACTTATACAAAATTTAATTAAAATAAAATCATTTAAACTGGGTGTTCGGATTTATATGTCACTTAGTATAGAAATGCCTGATTTCGGAATTTATTACATAAAGTTATTTCTCTGAAGCCAGGATCCTAGTTCTTAAAAATTGGGAACTAAATACATTAACATATTTTTCCCAGGCAAATTTGTTACAATACTTATTATGTACAAAAATTCCTATCGTGACAGACGACCGTAACAATTGGTATCAAACATGACAATTATATAGAATAAGCAGCTGTCAATCAAGTTTTGATCGGAGTAAATAAACAAGGAATTTTGATTCCGTTGGGCAACAAGATATCTATTCAAAGTCGATACGGCCTTGGAGACCCTAACGGTATGGGGTATGCGAAGAATGTCAAGCGGTATTTGAAAAATATGCCGACTACGCTCATTTGTGAAAAATGCCAAGCACTGTAGAGAGATGGGAACCGAATTGGCATTTTCGAATAGCTGGCATGGCCGTGGGATCAACGAACTGCTTAAGTATATGTAAATTATGTTGTAAAACGCATTTCCTTGATGTCGGGCGAGTTTTAACTGGCAACAGTTAGTCAAGGATGACATATGACTTGCTATAAAAATGATGGAATCACCTAAAAAAAAACTAGTACTTTTTAAAATATTTTGAAAATTTAAGAAATGCGGATACTTGTAATGATATTAGATCGGAAGAGAACGCGGTATTGATAATCTCAAAGAGAAAACCAGTAGGTAGAAGAACCACGGTTCCAAGTGAAGGTTCATTTGTTTTTCTTTTCTTGGAAAAAAAAGAAATGACTCATCTATAAGATAGATAATTATAAAATATATGGTCTTTGTCATTGATCTGTACTTTGAATAAATAAAATAGAAAAATACATTTTTGAAAACAAGCTTTTATTAACTGAAAATTAAGAAATAATAATGCTTATCGTTTAATTCTTTTCCAATTTTCAGTTGATTTTATCAACAGCTAAATAAGAGTTTGTCTTAAAAGATGTATTTTTTTAATTTATTTTTACTTTTTAGTCCTGATGATAGCAAATGCCGAGCTTGGTAATGTCCACGTAACTTTCATATATTTTATTAATAGGACTGACACCATAAAGCTTCTGACTTTATTTATATTATAAAATTTCGGTAAATATAAATCGTATAATGACAAATCGATATTTGCGGATATTTTATGGAATTAAGAGTGACGTTATTTGATTATCGTGTATCAGGCTCTTTCATTAATTTGATGCCCATATCATAGCTTATTCCAATGTATTTGAAATTCGTACGAAACAGATGCAAAAACTTATTATATCAGGATCAAAATACGTCACAGCTTGGTGCGAAATTTCACATTCATTTCACATTGCCACTTCCTGTTCACAGAAAAAAGCGGAAACACTCCGAATAATACCCTGTTAAATTTTTTTGAAAAACACTCCATTTCAAATGTCTTTTATCAGAGGATAAAAATTTGGGCAGTAATAGTGATGTTTTAAGTATCTAGTGTCTAGACGAACTACAAGCCCTAACACAAAATAGTTCGGACATCACCTAATTTTATCTTAAAGTTTGTTTATTTTTTCAAGGTTACAAAATACGAGTATTTTTTTTCTTTTATAAGACATTGAAATATATTGTTTGGACATCATATTAACAAAATAATTATCAAGTAATATGATAGTATACTACAAAACTAAACCAATATTGATGAAAAATATCATATTACTTGAAAACAGTTTTGTTAATATGGTATGCAAACAATACAGGGTGTTTCAGTTTATTGTTGCATAACTTTAAGATTCGATAGAACTTTTAAAATTAATGCATAAAGTCTATATAAACATGGGTCGAAAAATGCGTGGCTTCCGAAATACAGAGTGTTTAAATTTACTTTCTAAAATAGTTTTTTTTTAAATATTTCGAACAATATTTAATGTATAACACTGAAAATTGGTATACAAGGGTTTTTTGGTACGACAAAACGAACCATGGGCATAGTTTTACTGTAGCCGCTAGAGGGCGCTCTCTATTGTACCTGTAGTGTATTAAAATGACCGAAAAATTTTTCTTAGTGCAATTTTATGCTTTTTGAATAAAAAAACTGATTCTTCGCACTTTTCAACATAAAAAAGCTCTCCTGTGAGTTTTCGTTATATTTATATTTCGATTTTTAAGGTTCGATGCATTTTTAATTATTTATGATAAAATAACGTTAAAAAGTCACTATCTCGATAATTTTTAGAAGTAGGCTGTGCCTGCAAATATTTTTGAAATTGAAAGCAGAATAAGGTTAAACGTCAATTAGTTGACAGTTAGTTTCGTTGTCTGTTGAAACCTGAAACGTTTTTTTGCAATTGTGAATGCACGAAATTTAGTTTTATTTACCTGTTTTTTTTTGTAAGTTTTATAAAAATGCCATTTTATTCTCCAATCAAGAGTTAGCGGATATTCATTTTGTGTATGGCTTTGTAAATGGAAACGCAGCAGAAGCAGCCAGAGAATACGCACGAAGATTTCCAAACAGACTACATCCAACTCGCTCAGTATTTGTAAGAATGCATCGCAAAATAATTCAAAATGGTTTTGGAAATCTCCAAAGGGATCAAAACATAAATGTTCGTCAGCGCAGATTTACCCGTATGATTCTGCGTGAGTTTGATAGAGATCCGACCACAAGTGTTAGGAGAGTTTCTGGTGCCTAGGAATTTCAGCAAGCCATGTTCACCGTGTTCTTAAAAATGACCATAGACGTCCTTACCATTTGCAACCTGTGCAAGGACTACAGCCAGGGGACGGAGAACGCAGAATCACATATTGTCAGTGGATTCTTGATAGAACTGATAATAATAGGGAGTTTTTAAGTAACGTTGTATGGACCGATGAGTCATGCTTCACTAGACGTGAAGTGGTAAATTTTTATAATCTACATATTTGGTCGCATAAAAATCCGCATGCAGTTCGGGAAAGAAATTTTCAGCATGAATTTAGTGTGAACGTGTGGATTGGTATCTACCGTAATCGACTATTTGGACCCTACCTTTTGCCTGCAAGGTTAAATGCTGCGACCTTCTTGGAATTTTTAAAGGCTGAACATGCTAATATGTGGGATGATGTTATGTTAGATTTAAGAAGATTGGCCTGGTTCCAGCTTGATGGTTGTACAGCTCATTATTCGAGAATAGTTAGAAACTGGCTGGACGAAAATTATCCAGAAAGATGGATCGGCCGGAGGACCAGTCGCCTGGCCTCCACTATCCCCTGACCTAAATCCATTAGATTTCTTTGTGTGGGGATTTCTAAAAGAAAAAGTGTACCAGACTCCCGTAACCACAAGAGATATACTAATAGACAGAATCAGGGATGCATGTGATGAAATAAGGCCTTATTTGAATAATGCTATACCACGTTCGATCATTCGTAGATGTGAATTGTGTATTGAACAATTGGGTTTACATTTCGAGCAACTACGATTTTGTATGTTTATCCTAACTATCCAATAGCATTTTAGTTGCAAATAATTACTTTAATTTGTTAAAAATAATATTGGAAAATTAAACAAATTAATATTCTGTTTTTTTGTGTATATTTGGAGTTAGGAATTATTGCTGTGTTTAAAAACACAATCTAAACGATCATCTTAATTACTTGAAATGCCCAAATCGAAAATGTAAAAAAAATATTATTTTCCCATAAATAATTAAAAATGCATCGAACCTTAAAAATCGAAATATCTCAAAAACGGCTAACTATAACGAAAACTCACAGGAAAGCTTTTTTATGTTGAAAAGTGCGAAGAATCCGTTTTTTTATTCAAAAGGCAAAAAATTGCACTAAGAAAAAATTTTCGGTCATTTTAATACACTACAGGTACAGTAGAGAGCGCCCTCTAGCGGATACAGTAAAACTATGGTTCGTTTTGATTTTCACTGTTATACATCAGATATTGTTCCAAATATTTAAAAAAAAACTATTTTAGAAAGTAAATTTAAACACACTGTATTTCGGAAGCCACGCATTGTTCGACCCATGTTTATATAGACTTTATGCATTAATTTTAAAAGTTCTATAGTTATGCAACAATAAACTGAAACACCCTGTATATTTCATTGTCTTATAAAAGAAAACGAATTATTTTTTAACCTTACAAAAATGAACAAACTTTTAGATGAAATTAGATAACATCCGAACATTTTTGTGATAGGAGTCCTAAAATAGTACATTCTAAATAAGAATTAGCATTGCTGTCGTATGCGTAGCTAATTGCAAAGAAAATAGAATTCACCGATGCTATCTGAACATCCAGACAGGTCCGATTGAAATTACTCTGAACCATTTTCATTAGCGTAGTCTTTATTATGCATTCTATGGCTTTCCGGGGTGTCACTTTGAATGTATTCGCCCTGGCATAAATCGAATTTATGCTAACCGATACAGGGCTTTAAACGTATAACTAGGGGCGTTTCTGTCCATTTTATCACTGTATATGTGCTGGCTGTTTTATTCAAATTTCACACTGGCGCCATTTTGAGCGTATGGTGAGCGTCTGTTGACTATGTGAATTTACTTTTTAGGTTCAGGTCTTTGCATATTGAATAACGATCGATACGGACAGTTTTTATTGAAACCTAGATAGTACATCAATAAATGCAGATACATAGATATATAGATAGATAGATAGTCTTTATTGTCTTTTGGTCATAAATAGCTATGACATAAGACTTGTCAACATTACATATACAATACATAAGTATGCGATATGCAAAAAAGAACCGTTAATTAAAACAGTAATTGAGATAATAAACAAATAAATAAATAAAATAGGAGTCATTACAAACACAAACAAATTCTTAATGGCATCTAACGAACATGAAAAAAAAATCAATTTTAAATAAATAAAAACAATTGAGCACTTAAAATGTCTAGAAGAGGAGCAATAAATAGACTGTTTCTTTTCCGTTAAGCTTAATAAATAAATAAAAAGAATAAATAAATAAAATTAAGCAGTTAGGTATTCCTCGACAGTGTAGTAACACTTTTCTAATAGATATCTTCTCAGACGTTTCTTTAATGTCAACATATTAGTGCTTCTGCGGAACTCAATTGGTAGTTTATTGTAAATTTTTGTACAGGCATAGAGTGGTGATTTCTGAAACTGGGCTGTTGCGTGAACTAGTATACTTAAGTCATAAGAATTATTTTTTATACTGAAGCAGCTGCGTAGACAGGAGCCTAACCACCGGGGCACGGCGGCTGCTATGAGGAGCTTGCCAATGCCCATGTATCTTGAAAACGAAGACTATGTTTTTATGAACCTTTTGTCTTCCTCTCTGCCGCACCCTGTATATTCCCCGCAATAACAGAAACATTGTTGCTCTGTAAGTCCAACGTTAACTCCTCTACAGACGTATCAAAATTCGCCAAAGAAAACAATCCAATTAGAGATAAAAATATCCCGGCGAACATTTTATACTTTTTTCAATTAAGCTTCTTCTCTGCGCTTTGTAAAAAAAGTCCGGCGCCCGACGGAATCAACCAGGCAAATTTGATTAAAACGTCTTTGGGAAAGTTGAGCGCGCCCATTTGATGCAACTCGGAGGATTTTCGTTCGTTTGGCGTAAAGCCGGAAAATCCAGCCGGCCAATCTCGACTAGGAAAAGCACTTTCCTCTGTCACATGAAAGCTAAATCACCAATCGCTGGATTAAAAATATGCCACCGGAGGCTGACGGACAGAGATAATTCGGATAAGTTATAAAAACCTTTGAATTAGTTTTGACTTTGATCAGGTTTGATGGACGATTTTTTATACTGAAGCAGTCGAGAAGATTGAGTATGCGATTGCTACAAAGACGTAAGTTATACGAGCCCCTTCCCACTACAGTTGGCCCACTTCAAGATTTCTACCAAAATATGCCTTTATAAACTGAACATGACGAAACTATTTACTTCTAAAACAATTTATTTTCTGAAAAACATTTTAGATACACTCTAGTCGTAAAAAATACATATTTGAAATCACTTAGACCTATAACTAATAGAACATCTGAACAAATAAACATGTGCGAATAAATGCGCGAAGTTAACAAAGCAACAATTGAAAGATTACCATTGGGTAACATCACCTTTATTTTTTATTACGGCTGAAATTCTTTTCTGCATAGTGTTAACCAAGTTTTGGCAAAAATTTGGTATAAAACAATCCCATATTTCTTGAAGCTTTTGTCTCAGTTCGGTGATTGTACGAGCAGGATGATGTCGTAGAACCACAAAGTTTCAATAGGTGACAGATCTGGACTGCTAGAAACCCATTTCAAAAGTGGTACATTATTTTCTTCCATCCATTTCATAGCGTTTTTTGAGGTACGGCACGCTGCACCATCTTGCTGAAACATAAAATCTTGGCCGGATGTCAAACATTCTTCCATCACTGGTAAAAGCGATTCTTCTAAAATTGCCAAATTTTTGTTTGTATCCACATTTCCATCAATAAAATGAAGTTTCCCTACTCCTTTTGATGACATACTGCCCCAGACCATAATGGATGCTGGAAATTTCACTTTTCTCTTCAGATAGTCAACATGGAATGCTTCATTTTTTTGCGAATCACTCTACAGCGACTGTCACCAACACAAACTTCGAATCGGGCCTCATCACTCCATTGTATTGAACACCATCGTTGAGGTGTCCACTGACTATGTTCTTTAGCCCATCTAAGCCGATTTTTCTTTTGCAGTGGAGTTAATAGTGGCTTTTCTTTGGCCTATAAACGTTGTGCAACTTTAGGGTTTTTACTTCACTTTTTTATAAGAAAACTTACCTTGCAACTGCTAAACCCCAGTTTGTGGGCATCTCTATGAGTTGTGGACCTCTCTATGAGTTGTGGACCTCGAACTTCTCCTTCCAACAGCGTCACTCCACAGAGCACTTAATTGTAAATAATTGGCACGCCTGTTTTTCACGATTATTCTTCTTAATGCTCTTCGGTCGGCATTTGTGATATTACTTTTTTTTACATATCGTGGCTTAATATTAACTGAACCAGTTACGTTATAAAGGGAATTGAAAGACCTTTAAAATAAGGTATCACTCGACCCCCCTTTCCATTTAAGATTTTGGGGGTGGTGTCACCCCCGCTTAGGGGGCTGCACGTGCTAACCTGATTTTTTGCCAAACTTGAGTCCCCCTCGAAAACAAAATCGACGGATCTGAGCGTTTTTCAAAAAAAAAACTGAGCTATCAGTAAATGCGTCTGTTTCGTTTTCGATGCGCCACCCTGTATATACATACCAAGCTAATAAAAGCGTGTTAAAAATAGCGAGGCTATGGGACTTTGAGGTGCTAAAAATCCATTTTCGTTATCTGTGCGAATAAAAGATTGTCTTAGTTTTAGATTCAATCCGCCAAGGCCCGATCCTAACTCATAACATACTGCATATGAAATTTAATAAAGACTTCCCATAATAGGATTTAAATGATTGCATAATTTTTATTCATGACGTTGGTGGTGTGACAAGTTAAACGTGTACGTGGGTATTGCTGCATGACACGATGAAATAAGACGTTTAGTTTAATTTATATTGTGTGGGATTATTTATTTAGTGGAACTTATAGTTTGTGTTTTTTTCTTCTTGAGCGGATAAAGATGACATTACCTGCATATACAATATTACACACCGAAGCAACTTCCAGGATTCACGCATCGCATGACTCGGATCTGTCTTATTTTGAAGAGATTTTAGTGCTCTTATATTGCTGCTTTATGATGATGTTCGTTCTCGCTAAATAAGAAGCTCCATTAGGAATGAGGAAGAACTTATCTCGAGAGTTTATTTTCTCCTTTTGCAGCGCTGTTGTCAGAATTCGTAAAGCTGAAACAGCTTTAGTAAAATAATTTCAAGTTATACAGGGTGTTCCTTGATGATATGCGAATTTTTAAGGGTGTGAATCTACTTGAAAAATTTGTAAACTATGGTCCAAAAATGTTTCCTTACAAAAACTCGGGGTGTTGAAGTTTTAGGAAAAAAATGGAAATTAATTAATATTTCCAGAACCGCTTCCGATATTTCACTGATATTTAGTACGTAGTGAAAGTTAATAAGGTTGCATATTTTTCAATGCAAAAATAATTGTTAGGTTTGCGTGCGGGTATTGACTTCGATATTTTTTAAGAAAAAAATGGTACGCCATAGGTTTTTTGCCAAATAAAAATTATTTTTGATTTCCCCGTTCAATTTAAGACAAATGATATCTCTTGAATTGTTTTCCTTCGATGCGCCATTTTTGAGTAAAAAAATAAAAACCGTTCTATTGTCCGAGAAAATTATTATTATTATTATTATCATTATTATTATTATTATTATTATTATTATTATTATTATTATTATTATTATTATTATTATTATTATTATTATTATTATTATTATGATAATTGAGATGAGCAGAGTACACAGTACTATAAGCTCATGCAGTAAATATAGTGTACGGACACGTAACACAAATACATCAAATAGAAAAAAATAAAAAAAGACAGTTCATAGCTATAAAGTTTGTACACTCCTCCAGCTATCATACTGCACTTTGAAGCTATTAACTGAAGTAGCACCAACCACACTTTCAGGTAAACTATTCCAGGTGTTGAATATGCGGTTGGGAAGAAACCACTGTCGGACTGTTGTTTTAAATGGCTCCTTATGCAGTTTGAAGCTGTGTCCGCGTAGATTGCTGCGCGACAGACGGTATAGATGCATGAGGTTGGTGCCCATCAAACCATGAAGTATCCTGAACGTAACTATAAGATCGCCACGAAGTCTTCGCTCAGAGACTGAGGTCAGGTTGAATAATTCAAGGCGATCTTCATAGCTTGGTCTTCGTGCTCCAAAAGGGATACGAGTAGCCCGACGCTGTACTGATTCGACGAGATTTCTATCGCGCAGAAGCACAGTGTCCCATACCGTTCCAGCGAATTCAAGAATTGGCCTCACGAATGCCTTGTAAATGTAGGCGCAAGTGTTGACATCGGATCCTTTGAAAGACCTCTCCAGCATGTATAGAAGTTTTTTGGCTTTTGATGTAACGTGGTGAATATGCTCTGACCAGGAAAGACGATCGTTGACTACAACGCCCAGATCAGTGTGGCTGGAAACTGCTTCGATGTTGTGGTCAGAGATCTTGTATGTAAATCGCGGATTTGTCTTCCCGAGGTGAAGGACACAACACTTAGTTAGATTTAAGGGTAAAAGCCAACTGACTGACCATTGACAAACAATATCAAGATCTCGTTGAAGCATAGCAGAATTTACGACAGTATTATAAATCTTGGAGTCGTCGGCATAAGCTGAACATGTGGAGGAAATCAATTCGGGCAGGTCACTTGTATACAGAAGGAACAGCACTGGCCCCAAGACAGAGCCTTGAGGAACTCCACTTGCTACATGATGAAGGTGAGACTAGCTATCACTGACGCGCACAGAGAAAGTCCTCCCGGTGAAAAAAGCCTTAATCCACAGCAACAACTCGCCTCTTATTCCCATACATTCCAACTTAAACAGAAGCCTTCTATGTGGTACGCGATCGAAAGCCCTAGAAAAATCTAAGTAGATTATATCAACAGGAGTCTTAGTGTCCAGATACAGAGTCCAATCGTTGAGAGAGTGGAGAAGGTTGGTCATTATTGATCGACCAGGGAGAAATCCATGCTGATTCTTAGGGATAAGGTCATTTTCGAAAGCAAATGAGAGGAGCTTATCTAATATGATTCTTTCAGCTATTTTGGCGGCAATAGGAACGAGACTTATTGGTCGATAATTTTTAGCGGAGGATTTGTCGCCCTTTTTGAATACATGGGTAACAGAAGCACTAAGCCAGCATGAGGGTAGGGTATGAGATCTAAAAGACGATGTGAATATCAAGCTTAATGGTAGGGGCCAGTGCTGAAGCGCAGTTTTTAAGTACAGCAGCCGTCATCCCATCTTTACCAGGGGAGGAAGAGGTCTTCAGATTTCGCAGGTGCATTAATACATCTTCAGGCAGGAACTCAACTTCGCAAAGGCTGTTGGGACACCTATGGCAGATACTGATCGGTAGAAGGTCTCCATTAGGCTCATCGACGAAGTCATCACTAAAGGACTCTGCCAGTAAGTTGGCAGATTCGGTGGCATCCATGTGGAGATGACCGTCAGCGTCGCGGATCTGAGGTGATGAAACTTTGGAATTCAGGTTTGTTTTTAGATACCGAAACAGCTTCTTCTTATTTTTGGAGGTAACGAGTTTTCGTTCATAAGCATGTTTGGCATTATGTAAAGTTCTAGATAGGAGGTTAGAAAAGGATCGATGAGACACGTAATCTTGTGAATGGCCACTCCTCCTAAACCGTTGCCACAAAGATCTCTTGGGACGAAGCATCCTCGATATGTTAGACTTGATCCAGGGCTTTGAGGGGTCACAGTATACCTTCTTTTCAACAGTATTGTCAGCCGTTTCGCTTAGGACTCGTTGAGCGAAAGTGTCCCACATATCTTGGGTGCTACGGTTGTTAAGCAAAGCAGGCCAGTTGACATCAGACAGGGCTTGGTTAAGAGCATCGTGGTTTACAATTTTGATGGTTTTAAACTTATCGGTTGTAGAACTACTATTTATATTGAACTGGAGAGAAGATAAAAGTGAACAGTGGTCAGACTTGCCAAAAGTAATTGAAGAATGCAATTTAGCAATAAATATCTAGTTGCTCTGGAATATGTCACTGGCTTTTGACATTTTTTCTTCGATATAAAGACGAAGCGCCTCTATTTTTATAGCAGATTCGTCAACAGTTAAGCCTTTACTTTACAATGCAATCTGTGAATTTTTTTTATTTTTATACATTGTTCTTAAAGTTGAGTTACCGGGTGGGTATCACCCCAAAAAAGGTGACACTCTGTGAGGACCTCCTCCGCCGCCCCCTTGCTAGGCCACTGCTGACAATCTAGCTTTTTATTCCAGACCTACTGGTTTTGTGGTGGATTCTATGATTCTAGGCTTATTTGTTGCTGGACTGGCTTGGAGAAATCATAACATAACACTCACACAGAGAAACTAACTTTACGGGCTTCGTTTTAGCAAGGTTTTTTTTACTGGACGGGAAGTTACAATACGTCAAACAATAACAAAACGCTAGAGTGTGTCTGATCTGAGAGCAGCCTTCTTTACTCTTCGTCCGCTAGATGGCACGGGTATGACACATGCAGCGGTGTACTTGTCAACAAATCTTACAGAAACCTTTTCCATTGCGCTTGGCGGTTTCTCGTAGCGTGTGTCGAACTCTTCAACATCAAATTTGCCAAGAAATTCAGCGATATTTTTTAGTAGTAGCGTTGCTGTGTGGTACTGTTTATGCTGTGACATTACGTCTTCAGGTAAGCGCGCATATATAAGTAACGCGATAAATCTTTTTCTTCTGCGTGTTCATTAGAGCTAATATGTTAAGTTAAATAGTTGTTAGGAATAATGATGTCAAGCTTAATTAATCGTAAAAATAGCGTTTTGTATTAGTCTCGTGATCACGTACTGGACAACATCTGAAAGATACTAATTTAGACGGCAGAAGAGGCAATACTGACTCTAAAGAATTACAAGCCCACAATTAACTCAGTATTATATAACTACAGTGGATCCCCGATAATGCGGCCCCTGTCTAATCCGGCGCCCCCTGTAATCCGACATGTTTTAGAATATTACATACATACGTATTTGACAATCTTCGCTAATGTAGATCACGCAGGTTTGAACAGGTTACAACTTGTACGCGCCACCGCTATCGTGCTCGACGCGTAGGCATTGTTTTGCTTAGTTTGAATTTGACTACTTGTGATAGCGGTGCGGCCTAGCGTGCGTTCATTGTTTACTATTCATTCTATGTTTATTAAGTATGGTACCTAGTAATGTCATCACAAACTCAGAAGCGAAAGCACAAAGCATTGACAATTAAAGGAAAATGTGATATTTTAGACCACTTAAATCGCAATGAAACTTTCAGTAGTTTAGCAAGTGAATATGGCGTACGCCGATATACAATTTAAGACATTAAAGAAACCACGAGAAGATCAAGAAGTTCATGTAAACTACTAACTGCGGGCCAGGCAAGAGACAAACACTCAAGAAAGCTGAACATCCTGAAGTGGAATCAGGGCTTTTTTGTCGTGTGATGCCTAACAAAACTATGGTTTCTTGTAAAGAAAAATCCGTACCTGGACGAAAGGTAAGTAAAGAGCGTGTAACCATACTACCATGTGCTAACGCTGCGGGAACACACGCGTTTAAGATGATGGTCATTGGGAAATCTAATAAACTACGAGCATTCAAAAACATTGATTTACTTGTACACTATTACGGACAAAAAAGTGCATTGTTGACAAAAGACCTTTTCAAAAAGTGGTTTGATGAATGCTTCGTACCTGAAGTTAGAAAATTGTATCATAATTTTCCTCAAAAAGCGTTGTTGCTTCTTGATAAGGCTCCCGGTCATCCGTCTGAAGAAGAACTAACAACTGAGGATAAATGCATCACTGCGATGCTTCTTCCGCCAAATTGCACTGCACTGATTCAACCAATGGACCAGAATATCATTCAGTTTGTCAAGCAAGACTATAAGAAAAACCTGAGAGCCGTATCAAAAGACCAACCAATAGAGAAAACTTTAAAAGAATTTAATATGAGTTAATAAGAGTTGGTTTTTGCTCTTTGTCAGTCGTGGAATGCGTTGCCGTCATCAACTATTATATTATCGTCTTGGAAAAAGTTATGGCCAGATATAGTCACCACGCCTAGCAACTTTCCACAAATCAGTGTAACTTCGGAAGTTATAGAACAAGTCGCTACTGAAACACATAGTCCGGAAGATTTCGAAATCTGGTGCCGTGGAATGGATAAAGAGGATAATGTTTTTCATGAAATGTCTGACGAAGAGATTATAAAAGAGGTTTCTAATTATACAACAAACAATCAGGAAAATAACGTGGACGTGATTGCAACTGCTCCACAAGCACAAGACGCAATTAACGCCTTTGAGCTAGGTTTACAATGGGCTGAAGAGAATGGTACATCCTACAACGAACTTTTACTTTTAAGAAGACTGAGGGACAAAGCTCTGATCTCGCGTTATAACAACCTTAAACAAACAAAAATTGATGAATATTTCCAAGCTTCATAATTTGATAAATTCATTAATGATTTTGATTAATAATTCTTGATTATTGTGGTAGATATGTATGTGCATTTATGCTTAATTTTATAATAAAACGTAAGCTCTCGATTGTTATTTAATTTACTATTTTAGACATACATAAACTATGTATGCTTTGTACTTCAAAGTACATACATATACATAACATATATAATCTTACCATTGGATATGTAATTTGTCGGATTACAAGGTACTCTTTTGTAAAAATTCCGGAGTATAGCGGGTCTTAGGCAGTGCTCTATAATCCGACAAATTCGATAGTCCGACACTGCCCTGCATAATGTTTGTCCGATTACAGGAGGTCCACTGTAATTGGTAAAATATAACTAAGATCAGCGACTGACAAAAGCTGTTTTAGTCAGAAATCTCGGTCCAGTGCAGTGCAGTGCAGAGGACTGCATTCTGCCTTTAGGGGCTATAACAACTATGGTAAACGAACACATTCACAAAAATTAATAAAAATGTGGAATGGTACGCCTGGCTGCTTATTTGTTAGAATTACTCAGTTATCCTTACTATAAAATATCCAAATGCTACTTACTTGATTAGGCCCAGACTATATTTTCGATTTGCTACAGGTATTACGACTGATTACTGTTAGCTAAGAAACCAAATACAGGGTAAAAGAGAAATAGAACAAAAATATTCAATTGGTACGCCATTTCAAGTATGTATTTCCATATGTTTTTTTTTGTAAATACTGCTGTTCGATTCAGAAACGCGAATTTGTTTAGGTTTTTGCTGGGTATAAACGCAGATCTGATGGAAATATCGAGGACGAGGGTGACATTCTTAATACTCGAATACACTCGCGGAGTATCAATAGGATTTTAAATGCGGTCACAGTAAACGTGCGAATGTCGGTTCTACAAATGCGTGTCGGAATGTCTCACTTAATATAAAAATATGTATTAACTAGGGTTGTCCAATAGGGACGCAGGAAAGTAAACGTCAATTTGACATAGACGCCATCTTTGTTTTCTGTCACCGACATGTCATTTTGTTAGTTGAATGTTTACCATTGATCGCTATGGAGTCGTATTCGATTGAAGACCGCATTAAAGTTATTCAAGAGCACTACAAAAATGGTTCAAAAATAAAAAACACGCTTCGCGCGCTTCGTGAACATTTCGGTCGCAACAACCGCCCAAACGAAACAACCATCGGTCGTCTGGTGCGTAAATTCGAGGCAACAGGTTCTGTGGCAAATCTGCCAGGCTCTGGCCGGCCAAGGAGCGTTCGCACACCGGAAAATATTGCTGTTGTGAAGGAGAGTGTAAGAGACGATCCGAAATAATCAACAACGCATCGATCCCAAGAATTGGGCATTTCGAGAACCAGTTTGCTCCGCATTCTCCACAAGGATTTGAATGTACACGCCTACAAGATCCAGTTGACGCAAGAGCTGCGTCGAGCCGACCATTTTTCGCGCCGAACGTTCTCAGATTGGCTCCTTGAACACCGCCAAATTGATGTAAATTTTTCATCAAAAATCATGTTCAGCGACGAAGCCCATTTCACTTTGAATGGGACGGTAAACAAGCAAAACTGCCGCCTCTGGGCGAACGAAAATCCCGGTGAGTATCAAGAGCAGCCGATGCATCCTCAAAAAGTGACTGTGTGGTGTGCATTGTGGTCAAAAGGCATCATCGGACCTTACTTTTTCGAAAATGCGGCCGGGGACGCCGTTACCGTCAATTCTGAGCGATATCACGTGAGGACAGAGGCCTATTTTTTGCCGCAAATTGAAGGAATGGATATGGACGATGTTTATTTCCAACAAGACGGTGCAACATGCCACACAACCAACGTCAATATCCATCAATTGCAGTCCTTCTTTGGTGATCGCGTGATTTCGCGCAGAGGAAATGTGCCATGGCCACCAAGATCGTGCGATTTGACTCCCTTGGACTTCTTTTTATGGGGATATTTGAAAAGCAAAGTCTACGTCAACAAACCAGCCACCCTCCAAGAACTCAAAAACAACATCATTGCCGAGATAAATGCCATAGAACCGACCATGTTGCAAAATGTCATTGAAAATTTCGACCATCGCGTGGACGTCTGTAAATCCAGTCGTGGTGAACATTTGAGCGATATTATTTTTCAGACATAAATGGTATAAATGAACCTTCAAAATAAAGTACCCAACTTGATTTGAATATTAATCTTTTTTGTTTTAATATGCGTTTACTTTCCTGCGTCCATTTTGGACAACCCCATCTACTCGTATTTAACTGTGTTCAAAGCAAAAATTGATACCTAGGAAAAATGTTTTCCCATCCACAAGAATTAAATTCTGCTGTGGAATTATTTCAGTTTATTTGCG
This sequence comes from Acanthoscelides obtectus, assembly GCA_963669975.1. Classification (NCBI taxonomy): domain Eukaryota; kingdom Metazoa; phylum Arthropoda; class Insecta; order Coleoptera; family Chrysomelidae; genus Acanthoscelides; species Acanthoscelides obtectus. The sequence continues at coordinate 11,255,230 of CAVLJG010000003.1, read as the reverse complement.
TATATATGCATATTTATTTTCAATAAACTGTATACTGTATACGAGAATAAACTTATATTATTATTATTATTATTATTATTATTAATAGTTTTTCGGAACTGAATATTCCAACTTTACGGACAGTCTGTACGGATGAGTATCTTGGTTTTTGATGCGAAGATACTAAATTGGACAAATGGAACATTCTATTAATAATGAACAACACAAATGGGCAATACAATTTTCTCCATGTCGATTTGATAGCTCGCAAACGCAAACTGTGGAAGTTTACGACTCACGTAAAATCGTGAATTATTGCGAAGGCCTTTATTGCCAGTCTATATTAGTAATGTATTCATTTTATGTTTTATGGGATGCATCATGACTGCAGGCCAAAAGATGTTTACTTTTTCAGATGCACTAGGTTCTACAGTGTGGTTGAAAATCAAACTTGTAATCGCTGAGCACGATACATTTAAAAAAATACTTTCACACTGTTGGTATTCAACTTAAATAGATTTTCGTCGCAAGGGTGGTACCGCTCCGCTGATCCTACAAAACTACTGCATCCACTATATAGAGTATCTGACAGTTCCGGAACCCCATCATAATTTTTCTATCCAATGGTGACCTTGAATTTCACCTTGATCATGATCTTCAAGGTCATTTGAAGGTCAATTCAATTTCTGACACCGTAAATGATAATAGCGGGAATTTGACGTTCAAATACGGTCCTGACCGGTCTTAAATTGCGACTTTGGGATGTCATGGTCAAGGTCAAACCCAGATACGGTGATGTAACTTAAAAAGCAGTAGACGTATAGGGACACTACCAAGATATTCTTTTCAGGATTCATCCTCGGATACCCAATGATGAACCTTGCCGATTTGACCTTCAAATGACCTTGAGGGTAATGGTCAAGGTCAAATCCAAGACAGACACCCTGTAGAATATTTATTAGCTTTTATCCGTCCGACCAACCGAGACAGGTATTTTTGTATAATGAAATGGTAACTTTAAAAATGAATTATTTGGAAATACATATCCGAATATTATCGCCAACAGTTTCTTTTTCACCTTGTATTCTCCAATACGTATAGTACAGTCTATCGATTGTCTTCAGTTGGCGCAGCATGAGTCTACTCTTTTCCGGAAATGCGATGGAACTTTGTGCCAAATGTGTCTCTGTTTTGAATAATAGAACGACAGAAACTGTAGATGTGTAGAAGTTTGCCAGCGAGGATTCTGCAATCTTAAAATTATGTTCCTTTTCGACGTGCAGTGGCGTCGCGTAGGTAAATTGTTGTTGCATACAAAGGGTTGTATCTGTCTTGTGTGAATAATGTTTTGAAAAGTTATGCAATAGCGAGTAAATATCAAAAAGCGACAAAAATATCCAAACTCAGTTATTTCATGTTTTTGAGCACTTTTGAATAGTCCAATAAATATTAAAGGATTCAATTCGGATAAACGGTGGTTTCATCACATTTCAAATCATTTACGGCCTATTAAAATGCTGGAATATGAGAAATTATTTATTTACTATTTTATTACTCTCACACTAATTCATTACACTTGCAACTAATTTATTACAAATTTATGACTACGTCCACTGGACTATCGCGTTTCGCACTGTTTATATATCATCTGCTGTTTGTCGACTATCTCGGCCCTTTCTGCGAGTATCTATTTCCACATCGACGAGTCCGGAAGCGTTCTAGCGTTCACTGCATCGAACTGATCGATGTCTGCTAGATTGCGGCCGATGTTTCTGCTGTTTGCCGTCTGTTTCTGTTGAGTATAAAGAATATAGACTAAGCTATTTTAAAAAAAGGTCAAAGATGAGTTTAAAGCAATCGGATGGCTGGTTTTATCTTTACACGGGTAATTGATTGTTTCCTTTTTCTGAGGAGTGTAATATTTTAAGCTTTATGGTTTATAGTTTGTGTCAATGTTTTTTCGGTCTGGTTGAAAAACAGCATAAGCTGGCATTCCACCTTTTCGTCACTATTCCTTTCAAGCCAATCATTTTGTAATCATGTGACGAATAAAGGCCATTTATTATTATTGTTACGTTTCTCGACGCGTGGCGAACATTTGCGACATCAACGTTCTAGCTACGAGGGCGTTACAGTAGTTTCATGTGTCATTTCATAGAACATCTATTTGTGTTTGTTTATACTAGGAAAAGAAAAACCGATGCACTTACAGAGGATCGGGAATTTCGAGACTAACTGTTCGGATGCTGCTGAAACTTTCGGAACTTCAGGGTTAAATACAGTTTTAGTGTTGAAATCAAGTTATGCTAAGTGACATATAAATCCGAACACCCAGTTTAAATGGTTTTATTTTAATAAAAGTTGGTGACTGTATTTATCTTACTGTAAATAACAAGTGAAAAAATGTTCAGCCTTATCAGTTGGACATTTCGGTTTTTATACTGCTTTTTTTTAATTCACTAACGCTCTAAAAATGAATATTTCAGCCGCAGTAAAGAATCAACGTTGGCGGATTTTGGTTCTTGACATCCTTTACGATCGGTTACGATGCCTAGAGTACGGAGACCTGTACGATTTCGTCAACTTAGTGAGCTTGATAGGGGCCGTATAGTGGGACTTCGGGAAGCTGGACCTTCTTTTCGGGCAATTGCAGTTAGAGTGCAAAGAAGTGTAGACACTGTGGTTAGGTGTTGTCAGGCATGGCTTCGAGAAGGCCGTACGCAAAGAGCAAGGGGCACTGGACGCCGCCGTAGAACAACAGACCGTGAAGATCGCCGCCTAAGATTATTGGCCTTAAGAGACCGTTTCTCCACTACCAGGTCCATTGCAAATGAATGGTTTGCACAACACGGAAGACCTATTGGCATGCGAAGTGTTTTCCGACGAATGAGAAGTTTTGGCTTGTTTTCATACCGGCTACACTGGGTCCTCTCTTTAACTCGAGAACACCGACGTAATCGCCTTGAGTGGTGCAGACAACGGTCACTCTGGGATCAGGAATGGAACAGTATTGTCTTTAGTGACGAGTCTCGATTTTGTTTAGGCATGCACGATGGTCGAGGGTTAGAAGGCGACGTGGTGAAAGGAGGAATCCACAGTTTTTTGTTGAAAGACATGTTCATCACACTGTTGGAGTTATGGTTTGGGGTGCTATAGCTTATGGTTCCCGGTCACCTTTAATCTTCATCAGAGGTAACATGAACGCGCAGCGTTATATCCACGAAGTTCTAGAACCCCATCTTTTACCCTATCTTGACACCCTGGCAGATCCAACTTTCCAACAAAATAATGCCCGACCACATGTTGCAAGAGTGACAATATACTTCTTTCAACATAATGATGTCACATTGTTACCATGGCCAGCAAGATCTCCCGACTTATCCCCAATTGAGCACGTGTGGGATATGATGGGTAGGAGATTGCTCAATTTGCAACGTCCTCCTCAGACTCTAGAAGCACTTAGAGAGGAGTTGGTGGTTGCCTGGAATGAGATACCACAGGAGGACGTTGACCACCTGATCAGAAGCATGCCTAGGCGCGTTGGAGAATGCGTAGCACATCAGGGTGCATCCACACATTATTAAAGGTCAAAGGGCTTTAAAGCAGTGCAATCATTTTAAAATTTGTATCATTTAGTTATTATGCTTAATAATAATAATAATATTTATTTACTCAATGTACAAAGATAACAAACAATATGATTAAATAAATATAAAATCAAAACAGGCCCAATAGAAGGCATCGCCTGTACATGGACCAATAATTTAAGTTGAAACTGTAGAATGCAAATGACAAAAAAGGACAAAAATTAGCTACAGTAGATTATGTATTTAGTTGATGTTCGTATTTATGAGTTTATGAATTTCAGTCCTAGATATAGAATGTAGCCACTTTTTAAATTTCTTTCGAAACAATTTCCGAAACGTAAATCTTTTAAGTCTTTAGGTATAATTTCATAAAATTTAGGCGCTAAATAGAGATATGATCGCTGCATTATAGATTTATGCGGTTGAGGAACTATTGTGCCACGAATTTTGTACCTGGTATAATGATTATGTTTAATTTTTTGGTCGGTGTTTACAAATTTATGGTAGTGAGTGATACTGTGTAAGAAATAAAGCTGTCTTATATCATACATTCGAACATCTGCATATAATTTTTCAGTGGGATAAAGTTTCGGTTTTTTAAATATCATTTTTAGAATACTTTTTTGAACAACATCTAAATTATAGATATGTGAGGAACATGCAGCTCCCCATGCTAATATACCATATGTGAGATGAGGCTCAATCAGTGCATGGTATAATGTTTGAAGATATTTTTCTGTCAATTTATTCCCAAGGTATTTAATTTTGTAGGATACAAATCTAACTTTCTTTAAAATATAATTGACATGGATGTCCCATCGTAAGTGAGGATGCAAGACCACTCCAAGGTATTTTATGTTGGGCACTCTATTAATTTGCATTTTTTGATCATTAATATTGAAGGAGAAATTTGTGTAATTTGGCAGATGTCTAGCATAAGATCCAAATGGTAAAAAATGTGTTTTAGAGTAGTTAATGCTTAATTTTCTACTGTTAAACCACCCAGTAATTTTGATAAAATCATTTTCAATTACATTTTTCAGATCAGACCAGTCAGTGCCTTCATATAATATTGCAGTATCATCTGCAAAACTAGTTATTTTGCCAACACAATTAATTTGGAAAATATCATTTAAATATATATTGAATAACAGCGGACCTAAGACAGTTCCTTGTGGGACACCACACTTAATATACATTTCTTTACTAAATGATCCTGATATCTGCACAGATTGTGGGCGATTTGACAAATAACTTTCGATCAGTGAGTACGCGTTTCCTCTGAAACCAATTCTCTCCAATGCCTCTAATAATAATTTGTGATTAACTGTGTCGAAAGCTTTCTTTAAATCAACAAAAATGCAGATTGAAGGGATTCTGTTATCAATATTTTGATATATTTGATTTACAATTTTAGTTATTGCGTCCGATGTAGCCTTCCCTTCTGTAAATCCATATTGGTTTTCACTTAAAATTTTGAATTTTGTGAGGTATCGAATCATTCTAGTAGATAAAACTTTTTCAAAAACCTTTGCTACACTGGATATTATTGATATTGGTCTATAGTTGTTAACATCTGTTTTTGTTCCTGATTTATGTATCGGTATTATATTACCTTTTTTTAAAATTGAGGGATATATGCCAGATTCAAAGCATTTGTTGATTAGGTAAGTGAGTGGTTCTGTTATGTCCTCGGCTATAATTTTCAAATGCTCGCTTTTAATACCATAATACTTATACAAAATTTTATTGAAATAAAACCATTTAAACTGGATGTTCGGATTTATATGTCACTTAGTATAAAATAGACTGCTGAGGGTTTAATTCCACTCTGTTATACAAAATGTGTGGCCTATTTAACTTGTTGCATTTTAGGAAGAAATGGAGTTAAGTAGGTTAAATTTGGTTTTAGTGTTGAAGTTAAAATAGATTGCTGAGGAGCTAATGCCGTTCTGTTATACTAAATGTTTGGCCTATTTAACTTTAGAAAAAAAAGAAGTCAAGTAAGTTGACTCTGTGCTTCCTAGGCAAGGCTGTCATCAGTTGCATGAACGTACTATACTCATATTTTTATAAAGAATATTATTTATACCTTCTCCAGAAAATGACAAAAGCAGTTCTTCAGCCCGATCCAAATTTTCTGTAAATCCTGATACTTTCGGGCAGCGATTAACATGTGCTCCCCAGTTTGTACGTCATCGGAGCTTTTGACCATTTTATGGCAATTTGAACTGTTTTATACTTGATTGATTGAAATATTGTGAAGCTTCAAAGCTGTCCCATTTCAAATAGCTTTACCTATAAAACAATTTACATTGACATACGCGTTCTAATATTTCATCTCCGGTAATGCTTGGCCATCATTCAAACACGGAAAGTGCATTAGCGTTGATTTATCGCGATCTGTACTATGTATGTGTACGATCGTGATGGTAATGTGACTCCTGAATAGGCAAAACTAGCACGTCCATATTCATACGTCAAGCGTTAGCCTTTGAGGAGTGCACTCAGCTCGGTAATGGATTAGTTCCGATTGCTCCATTTGCAAACACCTCACTTATTGACGCTACAAAACCGTCTCTTGACATCTCCAGATCAGCCAATTTGTTTATACAGGGAGCTTCCAAAACACAGGTCAAACAATCAAGGGGCGTTTCTTTGGATTATTCTGAGACTATATTGTTATCTGATGACTTTCGAAATACCATTTGCGGGCTAGCTCAAATGCAATATTGCTAAGTTTTTTACAAGCTGTATAATAAATAATACATTTTTGTTGGTATGGGGTTGTCCAAAACGGACGCAGGACAGTATACGCATATTTAATCAAGAAAGATTGATATTCAAATCAAGTTGGTTACTTTATTTTGAAGGTTCATTTATACCATTAATGTATGAAAAATAATATCGCTCAAATGTTCACCACGACTGGATTTACAGACGTCCACGCGATGGTCGAAATTTTCAATGACATTTTGCAACATGGTCGGTTCTATGGCATTTATCTCGGCAATGATGTTGTTTTTGAGTTCTTGGAGGGTGGCTGGTTTGTTGACGTAGACTTTGCTTTCAAATATCCCCATAAAAATAAGTCCAAGGGAGTCAAATCGCATGATCTTGGTGGCCATGGCACATTTCCTCTGCGCGAAATCACGCGATCACCGAAGAAGGACTGCAATCGATGGATATTGACGTTGGTTGTGTGGCATGTTGCATCGTCTTGTTGGAAATAAACATCGTCCATATCCATTCCTTCAAGTTGCGACAAAAAATATATAGTCCTCTATCATCACGTGATATCGCTCAGAATTGACGGTAACGGCGTCCCCGGCCGCATTTTCGAAAATGATGATGCCTTTTGACCACAATGCACACCACACAGCCACTTTTTGAGGATGCATCGGCTGCTCTTGATACTCACGGGGATTTTCGTTCGCCGAGATGCGGCAGTTTTGCTTGTTTACCGTCCCATTCAAAGTGAAATGCGCTTCGTCGCTGAACATGATTTTTGATGAAAAATTGGCATCAATTTGGCGGTGTTCAAGGAGCCAATCTGAGAACGTTCGGCGCGAAAAATGGTCGGCCCGACGCAGCTCTTGCGTCAATTGGATCTTGTAGGCGTGTACATTCAAATCCTTGTGGAGAATGCGGAGCAAACTGGTGCTCGAAATGCCCAATTCTTGGGATCGACGCGTTGTTGATTGTTTCGGATCGTCTCTCACACTCTCCTTCACAACAGCAATATTTTCCGGTGTGCGAACGCTCCTTGGCCGGCCAGAGCCTGGCAGATTTGCCACAGAACCTGTTGCCTCGAATTTACGCACCAGACGACCGATGGTTGTTTCGTTTGGGCGGTTGTTGCGATCATTTTTGTAGTGCTCTTGAATAACTTTAATCGAATACGACTCCACAGCGATCAATGGTAAACATTCAACGAACAAAATGACATGTCGGTGACAGAAAACAAAGATGGAGTCTATTTCAAATTGACGTTTACTTTCCTGCGTCCCTATTGGACAACCCTTTACAATATACCTTTTGGCACACGATAAATAATAGCAAACTGACACGGAAAGTCAGAAATGTGTTTCTAACAGCAAAACAACATCCCGTACCAAAGCTGACTTGATTTTGTTTTAACAATTTTTCGACATGTAATGATGTTGTTTTTATTTTACTTTCCACGCCCTCTGAGACGAGAGATCAAGGCTAGACCATGTTGATGAGTCGCCAAGAAGCACGAAACAGCTGTCCTTGTCGGGCTCTTTCTTGCCCGGACAGACGAAATCATCATCCTTAATTTGTCCAATGGCAAGTAGACCACATCTACTTTACTGCCAGAATCGTCAGCTATCTAGCGGTCATGTGTTGACTGGGCTATTGAACGTGAACTGAGATCCCTAGTAGTTCCAACCTCTAACAGCGATGCGCTCTTCGCAGAGGTCGATTCTGGTGTGACTTATTTCGATAAACGTATTTTGACACGTCATGACATGCAAACAAAGCAACATTTTGAGATTGTAAAAAAATGATCGAGATAATATGGCAGTAGGATGAAAACATCTGTTAGGCGTCGTCAGCCCCCTTTCGTCTGCTTAATTCAGTAAGCAAAAGAGAGGAAGTGGGAAGGTCCATATATCGGAACTATACTATAACTATCTAAAACTGTAATGACTCATCGATGTTCACGTGAACATCACTTAACTACCAGTAGTAGGCTGTTCATAGGCGGGGTATGAATGTTTAACATGGGTGAACTAGATTTGTCACATGCTTAATAAAGAGTGGTTTGAAACATATTATTGTAAATCAAACATTTGGGAATTACCTTTATTCATCGTCGCTTCCACTTACATCTGACAGTAATAAACTGTCGCTATCGCTTTCCTTGTTGAAATTGACTATAACTGGCTCTATGGTGGTGTCGATGTGGTGGTCAAGCTGCCACATTTTTGTTTCTTCCTTCACAACATGACGGATAGCATTCTGCCAAGCTTCGGGCGTTACTAGCTGTATGGAAGTCTCAAGTAAAACCTTAACGTCTGGTAATTTGAAGGTTGCGTTATGGCGCGCAATATAACCCATCACTTGAGCCCAGATGAGCTCTATTGGGTTCAGTTCACAGTGGTAGGGCGGTAACCGCAGCACAGTGACACCACATTGACGGGCCATCTCATCAGTCACGTAACTAATGTTCGCAGGTTTGTGCTGTTTAATTTTTTCATACAATTCCGCTTTCACACATGAATCGTCAAACGGGATTCCTTTTTCGCGCAACCATTGCTGCATGTCACTTTTTCGAGATCCCATAGTCGGTACACGTTCGGCTCGACGACTATGGTAGGAAGCATCATCCATGACGATCACAGAGTTGGGCTCAACTCGCTGAAGCACCCCTTGAAACCAGCTCTCGAAGCAGCTGGCATTCATTTCGTCATGGTAATCACCTCCTTTCTTAGAGACGAAAATCAAGTCACACTCTTCTAAAAAGCCACTATCGCTACCAATATGAGTTACGATCAATCTTTGACCTTTACCTGACGGTCCACGAAGACCTGTTGACAAACCTTCAATGCTTGCTCACTACGTTTTTGTCTATCCAGGTTTTTTTAACTGTGTGACCTGCATTTACCCATGTCTCGTCCAAATAATAGATTTTTCTGCTTTGTCGCCTATATTCAATCATTTCGCGTAGGTATTTTCGACGCCAGGCGACTATTTCAGGTCTCTCTATCAATACTGACTTCCGATTACGCGTTTCGTAACGAAAATTAATTTCGTGCAGGGATTTCCTCATTACCTCGACGCTCATTTGGGGTATAATTTCATTTTCCTTGATCGCTGCATGTACAGCCTTGGGGGTTGGTATCTCATTCCTAAAGAAGAATGAATGTACGGTTCGCCTTAACGCCATTTTGCTATCGTCATCCAATTTAACGGCCTTTCGTCCCTTCAAATTAAACTTTGGATACTGATCCAGTAGCTCCAGTTTTCTTCTTTTCATGCACCACCCTGCGAATGGTCCACTCTGGAACGCCTGTCATACTTTCACAACGCGCGAGTGCATCTCCCTGCGACATAGTTCTGTTCAGATAATTGAACACGTTGAGCACGATTTCTTTCGCGTCCCTCTTCAGTGCTTTACGAAGCCGTCTACTTGTTCCCTGGCTTTCAGTACTTCCACTCGTGCCATTTGTACTCTCCATGGTTAAGTATAACCAAAACAGTAACCACAGAAACCACAACAATAACAATCACACAACAATTCTTATAAAAACACACAATATGCGATCGCTCAACGAAACACATTCCAATGCGTTGCCGACGCCTATGAGTCTGCCGGTCGAGGCGCGTCTTTGATTTCATTGGTTCTACCGTCGGAGAACAATCAGCCATTATTTCCATCTCTGTCTGTGCTGTTGACCACCGCAAAGCCACAGAAACGACATATGTCGTACGCTATACGGCTGTACTGGAAGGAAGCCGGGATCGAGCTCTGATCACGTGTTGATCACGCGTATGAGTCATTACAGTTTTAAATAGTTGTAGTATAGGCGACACAGCGGCGGTGTTGCCGCTTCTGTTGCCGCCTCATCACGCCGCGTTGGATACAATAAGTTCTTTATATCATCGAGCACCAAACAGCGTCGCCATTGGGATGTATGCAATCAGAAATGCTCAATAGACTCATCTACATAATTTATTGACGCCTAATCGTCCCTAGCAGTAGGGACGAATTCCTTGATCTGGCATCACTGGCGACAGCTTCGACAGCGGAAGCGACACACGACCGCGTGCTGTCTTTACCTTTACCTCATTTTGCTGCAAATTGAGTTGTCAAGAAAAGCAAAGGTTTTTCGAAGTGAGATAAGAAAAAAGTAATCCCCCGCTGCTCAATTCTTCCATAAATGTAAAATATTCACATACAATTTTAGAGCTGTACTATTATTTGTTAACAAGTTACCATTGATGGAAAAAAAATATACAAAAATGCATTTTTCCACAAAAAAAACTGATAACATTATTTTTCAGTCATCTCTATCTACGCCATGAAGCAATCAGACGAAAAGTATTAAGAATACTTCTCCAGGCTGGCTGTTTAAAGAAGGCACACGGGACGTTAATCTATCAAGAAAAAAGATGGTTGCTGTTAATTAAAAGTACTCAATCTATTTCTTATACGGGGTGTAAACGTTATGATAGTCATTATTTAAATGGGTGATAGAAGGGGTTGAAAGAAGCAAAAAGTTTCATATAACATGGGGGTCAAAATGGCATTTTTTAGAGAAAAGCGTCTTTAAAGTAAAATATAATCTGACAACGCCGCAATGCCAGACGCAAATTAAGACGGAACGCAGTGTCAACAAAGATGGAGTTTGTTATTTTTGGCTCTTAGGTATTATTTCATTATTTGATAATGTACTGGTGAAATGCAAACAATTAAAAAAAACGGACTTACCACTAACTGTCTCAGCGCTTCACCTGGTGTGTGGAAGTTTATTGAACGTATTAAAAAATCCACTTATAAATAGGGAACCCAAATTTTGATACATACATTGTTTTTCTTTTTAAAACCCACACTGCACTTTTTTTGTAATTAAAGAAGGTGTTCAAAATGTCGTCCTCCACTTTCCACGCAAGCTTCATTACGACTAACCTGGTTTCTTCTTACTCTAGGTCCTTGAAGTTGTCCATTTATTATTTCAGCCGCATTAAAATTCTGTTCGCGAAGTTATGCTTCAGTTGTTGTTGGACCAGCCCCATAAACCATCCCTTTAAGTTCTTCCCAATACCAGAAATCCATCGGATTGAGGTCAGGAGATCTTGCTGGCCATTTTCGAGGATCAGGAGCATTTCGACCGATCCAGCGATTTGGATAATGTTCATTCAAATACTGAATGACGCCTCTAAAAATGTGTGGTGGTGCCCCGTCATGAAGAAACCACACATGGTTCGTTTTGTCGTACCAAAAAACCCTTGTATACCAGTTTTCACTGTTATACATCAAATATTGTTCGAAATATTTAAAAAAAACTATTTTAGAAAGTAAATTTAAACACCCTGTATTTCGGAAGCCACGCATTTTTCGACTCATGTTTATATAGACTTTATGCATTAATTTTAAACACCCTGTATAATTACAATTTCTACATAGCCACCACTCCACGAATGGCTACTTCATACAAACGAGTAAAATTCATTCACGTTATTGATATATCGCGAAATTTTTCTGCAACCCGATCTAGCACACCGTGCATTCCGTGTAACCAGCCTCCGGTAGAAATTAATGTCTCGAAGGGAAAAGTCCGAGGCATGATGTGAGTTAAAGCCAGCTTATTATTAGAAAAGGCTCGTTGTATATCATCGTTAGAGATAGACACGCAATGATATGCTTTCGAAAGGTCAATATGGTCACACCGTTTGCACCTTCCTTGCCGCTAATGAACCATGAGTTACGTGGATGCTAATGAGACGCATGGAGAAATAGATATGTATTTTATTGCAAATACCTGGAGCAGTATTTGATGTCAATATGAGGAATAGGAACTGTTTGCTTTCAGTCTCTGTGCCAAAGTATGCAACGTTGTTTCACGCTTCTTAGCAATAGTCAGTACGGTACAGGCCTGATGATTGGAGATTGCAGACAAGCAGAGGTAAGGGTCGTTGGCACGACCGAGTAGTTATATAAAGAGAAGACACTATCTTCTTCATTATAGTAAGGGACCTGACCTCAAAATTTTGGTTATACCAGCGGTTACTAATATGATAGGATAATAACTAGTCAAATCTCTCGAATTTTGATGCTGGACAGTAAACTTACCGATCAGTGATACGAAATAAGTAAACATATCGTCTTAAGGCCAGGATGTCTAGATAACTAAATAGTGATTTCTTAAGAGGTATAGGATTTGATTTTCAAATAAAACACAAAAAATTTGAAAAAACGATTAAATCTTAATTTGGGTCGATAGAACGGTCGATATAATTTAATGTTTCAAGATTATTTCATGTAAATGTTGGCCGCGGCTCCGCTTTAGATGGCACATGCGCAAGGTCCAATTTTGGCACACTCTCTCCAACATATCGGCCCGTATCTCACGAATAAATGCTTCAATGTTGACTTCCAGTGCGTCAATCGTTGCTGGTTTATCCCTGTAGACATTAGCCTTAACATGGCCCCACAAGAAATAGTCCAACGGCGTTAAATCACACGAGCTAGGCGGCCAATTGACGGGCCCCAAACGTGAGATAAACTGTTCACCGAACTCGCCTCTCAATAGGGCCATTGATTCGTGTGCGGTGTGGCATGTGGCACCGTCTTGTTGAAACCACATGTCAGCCAAGTCCAGCTCTTCCATTATGGGCAAAAAAGTTTGTTATCATCGCACGGTAGCGCTCGCCATTCACAGTTACGTTCCGGCCATTGTCGTCTTTGAAGAATTACGGCCCGATGATGCCACCGGCCCATAATCCACACCAAACAGTGATTTTTTTGGGATGCATTGGTAGCTCTTGCAATGCTTTTGGCTGGTCTTCACTCCAGATGCGGCAATTTTGCTTGTTAACGTACCCATTCAACCAGAAATCAGCTTCGTCGCTGAACACAATTTTTCGATAAAAATGTGGATCTTCCTCCAACTTTGCCAGCGCCCATTCACCAAATTGGATACGTTGTGGGAGGTCGTGTGGCTTCAATTCTTGCACCAGCTGTATCTTATAAGGTTTTAGGTGGAGTAACAGAGGCCCAATTGCTGCGAACAGCGGAGAATCGACATTTCACGGTCATCACTAACACTGGCGGATACAGCTGCAATATTTTCTTCAGTCCTCACTCTACGTCTGCGCGTTGGTGGTTTAATGTCCAATAATGTAAACTGAGTTCGAAATTTAGTCACAAGCTTCCGAATAGCTCCCTCAGTAGGCCGACCAAATTGCCCATGAATTGGAAGCAGTGCTCGATGCACTCTCGTAACCGAGCATGAATTTTGATAGTAAAATTCAATAATTTGCAAGCGTTGTTCGTTCGTAAGTCGATTCATGGTTAAATTATAGACCAAACTGAACAAGTTTGACAATGACACAAGACACGATTCACGCATCATCTGTCAAAAACAGTGTTGCCAAAAAGATACTAGCAAAAAATCACCCATTACATTATAGTAAGGCAGCTGACCTCAAAATTTTGGTTATATCAGCGGTTACTAATATGATAGGATAAAACCTAGTCAAATCTCACGAATTTGGGTGCTGGACAGAAAACCGATCAGTGATACGAAATAAGTAAACATATCGTCTTAAGGCCAGGATGTCTAGATAACTAAATATACAGGGTGACTTCGAAGTTGAGTCATTTATTTTAACTTTGAGTAGATCTGATCAAAAGAAATGTTTTTTTCCTTTAACATTTTTGTGGTAAAATTAAAGTAACAAAATTGTAGCCCTTTAGAAGTTTGAGTACCGCCCTGTCTCAATAATAATATTATGTGCTCGTGTTTGGCAACAACGGATATAATCCGCCTTATCGGTTCATCGCATCGGAAACAAAAAAGCGAAAGAATTTGAAACGCTGATCACGATGTTTTTATTCAGTCAATGTGTCAGTCGGTAACGCGTGAGTGAATAGTGGTGTTTGCTGCGTGGCTCAAACGAAATAAAAAGTGGCACATGTTTATGCGGATCGGTTTCCCAATCGAGTGCAACCAACCCCTCGTGCCTTTGTCAATGTAGTACAACGGGCTCGTGAATCAGGTGACTTAAGACCTCACAGGGGAGGGCATACTGGTGCTCCAAGACCTCACGATCAAATACAGGTCCGCACTGAAATACTTGTCGGGAGGATACTTTATAAAACAAGGTAAAACTTTTTTTTTATTTTTTTTTATTTTTACACACATATTTTGGTTTATCCTCCTTGTACAATCATTATCTGAAAATTAATGACTCAATTTCAAAGTCACCCTGTATATCGTAGACTGCAAACTGATGCTAAATTCCCACCATGAATAGAAGTAAGTTTAAATGAAAAATGTTTTCTAGACAAGTGGTGCATAATGCATTTATCCAAAAAGGATGATCTACCTGGCAACACCGCATTCATCTCTGGCCCAACAGGAACAGCACGTATTTAGACGCCATCACCTATTTTGTGGATGTCATGTTTTGGGCTATATCTCTCTAATTCATTCGCCTTGTCTGTCTTTTCTTGGTTTAACTACACTTTGGTAGTGCCACGTCTAGCGAACTTCTCATATGTGGCAGTGTGACCTACTTACGTGGTACATACGAATCTTATTCAGCATATGTTTACTTTATGCAAAAGACGTGGATTTTGTCAGAAACACCAACGCGTTATTTGGGCTTCTCTTGGAAAAAAAATGACTCAGATCGCAGCCATGACCGCGTTCGTTCACGGTACGCTCATCCCTTTTGGAGCTCTGATGAAAAACTATCTATCAACAATGCTTGATACCTCACGAAATCAAGTAACCTCATTAAATTAGACAACAAGCATGATATGATATGTATGATAATATCGCGCCCACCTCGTATGCGCATATCGCATCATTTTGCAGTCCCTCGGATCCACTACCGAAAATGCAATATTTATAACCCCGTGCTGCACGGCAAGTGCGACCGATAGGGTTGCGATCCGTTGTCTGAATATATTTTCCTGTTTCAAGGGCGACTGTACGGTGTAACCTATACGTGTAATACGTAGAATTATCGGGACTGGAAGTGTAATTAATATACTAACATAAAAAGATTACGACACTTCCTCCTCAGCCCCGCCCCCCCTAACACCGGTCACCCCTAAAAATTGTTTTAAAAATGGCCACGGTCCTCTGAAACGTTCAAATAATAAAGCTTTGTCGGTTTTCCTTTTTTTCGACTTTGGCCTTTTTTTCCCCCGTCAATGGACCGATTTTCAAAAGCTACATTTTTCGACCTTCGCATAGTAGTAACCTTGTGCAATTTTTTTTCCAAATTTGAGCAGTACAGTAAGTTATAGTCAGACCAAGGACAAACGGACAGATAAACTGACAGGTAGAAGGACAGACACACTGACCTTTCTTAATGGAGACACTCGGTCGTATCGGTATTTCCTAATAAATTATGAAGGTAAGATTTAAAAAATTGGACAAAGAAAAATTTCGCTAATTTGTGAATAAGATGCAAAAGACCTAATACGAGCCCGTTCCCACTTCAGTTGGCCCAACTATTGAAATCTTAATTTTTTTCTTATCAAACACAAATAATAAAAATGTCGCAGGGTGTTATAGGTTTAAAATATTAACAATGCATATTTTGATAATATATAGTAGAAAACAAAAAATGTATCACTCCCTAATCAAATTTGCAGCATAAAAACAACACATGTTGCAATTACAGTATATCAACCGATTTTCATTTCAATGCAAAATGAGTCTATAACGCATGGGTGGCTGTGAAAAATAAAAGCCATGACAATTGTTTTTATTAATCACAGCTGTCAGAATACGTTTAAAATAGTTTTGGGTAGTGAAGGTTTTCAGAATAGGTAGAGGAAAGGTTATTAGTGAGAAAATTCGGTTTCTGAT
Source organism: Acanthoscelides obtectus (assembly GCA_963669975.1). Classification (NCBI taxonomy): domain Eukaryota; kingdom Metazoa; phylum Arthropoda; class Insecta; order Coleoptera; family Chrysomelidae; genus Acanthoscelides; species Acanthoscelides obtectus. The sequence goes on along the minus strand of CAVLJG010000003.1, from coordinate 11,239,086 downwards.
AATTAAATTTTTTAATTCTGGGAAATCAAACTCAGAAATTGCAACTTTGTTAGACTTATCGCGGTACAGTGTAAGAAATACTGTTAGAAGATATAACGTAACTGGTACAGTTAATATTAAGCCACGATATGTGAAAAAAAGTAATATCACAAATGCCGACCGAAGAGCATTAAGAAGAATAATAAAACAGGCGTGCCAATTATTTACAATTTAGTGCTCTGTGGAGTGACGCTGTTGGAAGGAGAATTTCGAGGTCCACAACTCATATAGAGGCCCACAAACTGGGATTTAGCACTTGCAAGGTAAGTTTTCTTATAAAAAAAAGTGAAGTAAAACCCCTAAAGTTGCACAACTTATTTATAGGACAAAGAACAGCCACTATTAACTCCACTGCAAAAGAAAAATCGGCTTAGATGGGCTAAAGAACATAGACAATGGACACCTCAACAATGGTGTGCAATACAATGGAGTGATGAGGCCCGATTCGAAGTTTGTGTTGGTGACAGTCGCAGTAGAGTTATTCGCAAAAAAATGAAGCATTCCAAGTTGACTGTCTGAAGAGTAAAGTGAAATTTCCAGCATAGATTATGGTCTCGGCAGTATGTCATCAAAAGGAGTAGGAAAACTTCATTTTATTGACGGAAATGTGGATACAAACAAATATTTGGCAATTTTAGAAGAATCGTTTTTACCAGTGATGGAAGAATGTTTGACATCCGGCCAAGATTTTCTGTTTCAGCAAGATGGTGCAGCATGCCATACCTCAAAAAAGGCTATAAAATGGATGGAAGAAAATAATGTATCACTTTTAGAATGGGTTTCTAGCAGTCCAGATCTGTCACCTATTGAAACTTTGTGGCACGAGATGAAAAAGGTTCTACGACAACATCCTGCTCGTACAATCACCGAACTGAGACAAAAGCTTCAAGAAATATGGGATTGTTTTACACCAAATTTTTGCCAAAACTTGGTTAACACTATGCCCCAAAGAATTTCAGGCGTAATGAAAAATAAAGGTGAGGTTACCCAATGGTACTTAATCTTTCAGTTGTTGCTTTGTTAACTTCACGCATTTATTCGCACATTGTTTATTTGTTCAGATGTTCTATTAGTTATAGGTCTAAGTGATTTCAAATATGTATTTTTTCGACTAGAGTGTATCTAAAATGTTTTTGAGAAAATAAATTGTTTTAGAAGTAAATAGTTTCGTCATGTTTGGTTTATAAAGGCATATTTTGGTACAAATCTTGAAGTGCGCCAACTGAAATGGGAAGGGGCTCGTAATAGTATCATTAAAACATACATCACTACAGCCCAATCACCAGCGACTACAGAAAACACTGTGCAATAACGTGACCAACAGCCTTAAACTTTAAAGTTCCTCAACAAGAAATCCCGTTGTTACAAGCGAGCAAAGCTCAATGCATTGGAGTAAGTTAGAACGCTGATTTCAAATATGTCTATTGAATGCTCATCAAAATCTCTTACATTAAAGTCAATGTCAAAAATTAAGCAAGTTTGTACCTCCTGTTAATCACCTATGTTCCGCTATAGGCAGCGACTTCCTACTGACCTGGACGAAATATACAGAAGCAGCCACTGGCAATAATGGGATTCTACTTTTCCCATTGCGATTAGACATTTCACGTCGTTGGACGCTCAATTAGACGAGACCAGACTGCAGCAGCCTGCAGGGAAGAAGTAATGAACTCCATTTACAGACTGGCAGGTTGCTGTTCATGCATTTCACAATAAGGTTTATATTCCTATTTAAATGCTGTTTTGCTCTTTAACAGGCATACATTGTGGGATTTTAAGGGGCTATGCTGAAAAACTGATGTTGAAATAGGTAGGAAATTTAATTTTGTATCTAAGCTGTCATGAAGCAACCCCTAAATATCTGATAATGAGTTGAGGGGTTTAACTGTAAAACTCACAATTTTCGTCGAAATTCATTACATAATGAACCCCTGTTCGTCGCTTTGAAATTGCATGTGTATGATTTTGATACATATCAAAAGTACATGTACAAAGATGACTAGACCGGGATGAAATTGCAATGTTAAGGAATTCGAGCCCCTTCCCACTTCAGTTGGCCCACTTCAAAATTTGTACCATATATATATATATATATATATATATATATATATATATATATACATATAGGTGAAAAATTAAAGCTTCCGCCTTTTGTTGGGTACTTCGACAAGATTTAAGCAAAGAGGACTCTTTATACTTTTTTTAATTCTCTCTAGCTTTCAATGGACTTTGCCATCATCATCAGGAGCTGCAATTACAATGATAACAGTAGCAACAAAGGTGTAAAATGAATTTAAATTGACTCAACTTACAGTAGTATGTGAGGATGTTGCTAATTGTTGTTTACGTATAGGATGAGGGAAACGTCCAGTAACATGGTGAGAGCTGGATAGATTGTACAATAGTCAAACTTATATAAAATATGACAAGAACAAGTTAAAAACAGATTAAAAATTATTTAAAAAATTAGAGCATTACATCGTGAAGCCACCTGATGATTGCACAAATTAGTGGTCATGGAATGATGAATTGATGAGTGACATGAAACCCTTTGACAGAAGGCCGAAGGATGTCAATGTCAGTATTGAAAGATGGAACGAATTGTGGGCGTGTGCCAAAACGTTGCCAAATCACTTCAGATGATGAGATTTTCAGAATTTTATGTTAGAATTTGTTAAACCGACCAGAGGCAGTTGAATAAACTATATTATTATTAATGGGAATTTAAATTAACAATTATTAATAAATCGTGAGGAGAGAATTATTATATTTTGAGTGGAATGAAATTTACTGGTGGAATCGGCCAAAACACAGATTGTAATTATGGTTGTGAAGAGTTGAAATTTGGGGAGATATGTAAGTTCTCCAATTTTTCGCAGTTTAGCAAATATGAGTAAATGACACTCAGTTGTTTAACATCTGTCTTTTTGTTGATACAGTTGTTATTCATGAAAATGTGGGACATTTCCAGGAATAAACGTTTGGAAAGGTGTTTTTCTTTATCAAGAACTTTGATACTTGTGTAATTCATAGAATGCCCTGTTGTGTTAACATGAGATGCTAGAGCGCATCTTTCAGGATGAAGCCTAGCATCACTTTTGTGTGATGTAATCCTTCCTTTAAGAGATCTGGAGGTCTGACCTATGTATATTTGGTTGCAGTTGTTGCAATTGATGGAGTAGACTGTGTTGGTTAAGCCAAGCAGCGGGACTTTGTCTTTCATTTTTGAAAAAATGCAGTTTATAGTGAGGACGGATTTGCAAGCAATTCGAAAGTTCAAAGGACTGCACAATCTGATCAGCTTAGGGGTCAGTTCCTTGATGTAGGGCAAGACAGCAAACCAAGTCTGGAGTCCGGGTTGGTGCTTGTACTGTTAGGATTGATGTTATTATTGGGAATTACATCAGTTCCATTATTAGGGGTTGTGCGACTATTACCTGCATCACCAGAGTTCGGCAAAATATTGGAAGGTGAACTAAAAATGATCCTGTTAATCAGACACTTCGGATAACCATTATTGATGAACAGTTTTGATAGTTTACGTAAATTTGAGGTGTGGAAGGTATTATCTGAGATGCTGATTACCCTTGTTTTCATCTGTTTTACCAAATTGATTTTAATCCCTAGCTTATGGTATGACCTAAAATTGAGAAACCGACCTGAGGCCATAGGTTTCTGGTACCAGTCTACCAATAAACTGTTGTTGTTGGTGCGAATGAGTCTTGTGTCTAGAAAGGGGACAGACAGGTTCTCATCTTCTTTTTCAATGGTAAATTGGATGTAGGGGTCATAGCTGTTGAATTCTCTGACAATACCATCCAGACCTATGGAAGGGGGGCATAAAATAATGTCATCTACGTATTTTTTATGAAGAAGAGGTTATAGGGTAGTGTCGGAATAACAGTATCAAGCAGATCATCCATGACATATTCCGCCAAAATTGGTGACAGAACAGATCCCATAGGACAACCATGTGTTTGAGAATATATTTTGTTGTTGAAAGAGAAATAATTGTTATGAAAAAGGAATGTTATAATGTTGGTGAAAGATTCTAGAGATATGTTGCAGTGTTGACTTATCTCATTCCAGTGTTTATTAATAGTTCTTGTACATGCATCCAGATAGATGTTGCTGAATAGCGACACCACATCAAGACTGGCGATAATATGATCGGCTGGTATTGTCAATCTGTTGAACTGACGAGAGACTTCAAATGAGTCTTTGATGTAGTAATCATTATCTGCATGTGCTGATTTTAGTGTTGTCGATATTAATGAAGACAAAGCCTGGGTGGCTGAACCTATTGATGCAACTATAGGTCTTACTGAGAGTACAGGTTTGTGAATTTTCGGAAGTGCATAAAATTTGGGAGGGACAGAGTTATAAGTAGTCAAAGTTCTTTTTTGTTCTTGGGTTATTTGTCCAGTGCTGAGAAGTTCCTTAACAATGTCATTACTTTTCTTTTCCACTTTAAGTGTGGGATCTTTATTAATTTCATGATATGATGGGTCATCATTGATGAGATTGTTGCAAAGATCTAAATAGTGTTGTTTAAGCATTATCACTGTAACATTGCCTTTGTCAGATCTTGTAACCATAAGTTCAGGATGTTGTTTTAGAAATGTTCTAGTTATGTTTAAAAGGTTGTGATAAAAGGAATGTTTTTTATTAAGATTGTTATTATGATAGTAGTTAGTGATGAGGTTAGTGGAACGAGTTGTGAAAATGTTTCTTTCAGTGTCATCACTTATGGAGGATGCTATTGTGTCTACATCCGCTAGGATTGATCTAATTGGAATGTCATTGTTAACAATCGGCTCTACACTGAACTTAGGCCCTAAGGAAAGAAATTTTAATATGTCATGAGGGATGTCAACGTTACTGAGATTTTTTATCCAATTTTGTTGAGTGTTGAGGAAGGTTTTTTTGGTGTCATTCAACAATCTGTCAAACTTACGAGTGTTGGAGTTTTTTATGTTATGAAAGATTTTATTGTAATGTCTGAGTTGTCTATATTTGAAATTATCAAAAATTAAGGGAGAAGTGGAAGAAATTATGTCACTTTGGAGTGAATTGAGTATGGAATGAAGTTTTTTCAACTGTCTGTGGCAGGAAGATATCTCAAGCGTGAGTATTTTGTCACCTAACCTGTGCAGACGATTTTTCATCCCATCTTCTATTGAATGGCTTTCTAGTAAGTGTGTGATTGATGTTAAACGGTGGGTGATGTGATGTGGTGTAATGCCATGTTTTCTACATTTTAATAAGAAAATCCGTCGATTGATCTCCTGTGCCAGTCGTTTTCTGCCCTTGATCCAGTCCTTCATCATTCTTACTGCCTGGTTCCCATGACGTTCCGTGATGTTATTGAAAAACCCCAAATCTGTGGATGTAACTTGAGACGTGGTCATTGTCGTCTAGACCAGTTAGGTGAAAAATTAAAGCTTCCGCCTTTTGTTGGGTACTTCGACAAGATTTAAGCAAAGAGGATTCTTTATACTTTTTTTAATTCTCTCTAGCTTTCAATGGACTTTGCCATCATCATCAGGAGCTGCAATTACAATGATAACAGTAGCAACAAAGGTGTAAAATGAATTTAAATTGACTCAACTTACAGTAGTATGTGAGGATGTTGCTAATTGTTGTTTACGTATAGGATGAGGGAAACGTCCAGTAACATGGTGAGAGCTGGATAGATTGTACAATAGTCAAACTTATATAAAATATGACAAGAACAAGTTAAAAACAGATTAAAAATTATTTAAAAAATTAGAGCATTACATCGTGAAGCCACCTGATGATTGCACAAATTAGTGGTCATGGAATGATGAATTGATGAGTGACATGAAACCCTTTGACAGAAGGCCGAAGGATGTCAATGTCAGTATTGAAAGATGGAACGAATTGTGGGCGTGTGCCAAAACGTTGCCAAATCACTTCAGATGATGAGATTTTCAGAATTTTATATATACAGGGTTATCCAAATTAAGTGTCCACCATTAGTAACTTTGTTATTAGTGAAAATACAAAGTTGTTTGAATTAGCAAACTAGTAGCATTTTTAACGCTGGTAAAAATGAGAAATAAAAAAAAACAATTGAGACTCGTTATTTTGATTTTTTTCAGTAAAATAACATTTTTTAAATGGAAACCCCTGTATATTATATTTTTTTCTGTTAAAGCATCAAATTTTAAACAAAAAAGCTTACAATAACTTTTCTCCTAGGTTACAAATTGTTGAAGTTATGGCCTCCAATCTGAAACAATTAAATTGTATCGACAAACTTTATTTTCAACATCAACTTATAATCTTACAAAATACAATAACAATTTTTTTTAAAGAAGATGCTCGAAAACACCACCTTGTTCTTCAATACATTTTTGGGCACGTTTTTCAACTGCTCGAACTGTCTTAAGTATGGTCCTACCATCTATCTGGGTTATCTTTTCCCTAACTGCAGTCTTTAACGCGTCAAGGTTATCGTACCTTCGCTTGTAAATTTGGTTCTTTAAGTAACCCCACAAGAAGTAATCAAGTGGGTTTAGATCTGGTGATCTGGGAGGCCACTGTATTGGGCCATTTGTTCCTATCCACTGATCATTAAAAGTAGTACTTAGAAAATGATAAGTACCTCTGGAGTTGTGGGCAGGTGCGCCATCTTGCTGAAAATGCAGATGATGTCTACTTATAAGATCCAATTCGTCTAAGAAATTAGTCAGAATTTCTGACATAAATTCCACATATCTTTCACCAGTTAGGGTTCCTCATAAAAGAACGGGCCAACAATTTTTGAACCAATTATACCGCACCAAACGTTCAAACTGAAACGGACTTGTGGGCCTCTTGGATGTACTAACAAAAGATTTTCTCTTGACCAATAATGGTGGTTTTTTCTATTAAACATTCCAGAATTTGAAAAATTTGATTCATCTGTCCATAAAGGTAACGAAAGTTATTTACATTTTGGCGACAGAAGCTAAGATACCAATGGCAAAAAACAAGTCTTCTCTCTGGATCCCCTGCCAAAAGCGTTTGAACTGGTCGGTACTTATACGGAATAAATTTGTATTTTTTTAAAATCCTTTGAACAGTATCATAACTGAAATTAGAGTCCTTGAGAATATCTGCTATTGAATTCCCACGATAAGCTTCAAAATATCCAATAACTGCAATTTCCGTGGCCTCGCTTATTATGAATTCTTTTTTTGCCCTTGTTTTAGCAAAAACATTTTCGTTGCCCCTAAATTTTCGATAAAGTCTCAGAAAATATCGTTCATACGGTTGAATGCGAGCGGGATATAATTCACTGTAGTATTCTCTTGCTCTCAAGGAGGATTTTCTGCACACTAAATAGCATTCTAACGTATCACACTTTTCTTCATGGGAGAACATTTTTCTTTAAATTAATGACACAATAAAGCTTATAAACAAGTACTTACACTAATGTTTGACATTATTTGATTTTATCATTGTTTTCCAAAGCCTTCTAGTTGCGAGTATGTCCAGTTTAACAATTTGTCGCTTATCTTAATGCTGTCAAATCGCGAACGCCATGTTGTTTTCATAGCCGTCTTAATATTATAATACTGCAAATAATTAAAAATATTTATCGTTATTTTGACTTTATTTTTGACTTTAGCAGAAAAGTCATTATGAACTTTTTTGTTTAAAATTTGATGCTTTAACAGAAAACAATATAATATACAGGGGTTTCCATTTAAAAAAATGTTATTTTACTGAAAAAAATCAAAATAACGACTCTCAATTGTTTTTTTTTATTTCTCATTTTTACCAGCGTTAAAAATGCTACTAGTTTGCTAATTCAAACAACTTTGTATTTTCACTAATAACAAAGTTACTAATGGTGGACACTTAATTTGGATAACCCTGTATATTTATACATAATATAAACTAAACATGACGAACCTATTTACTTCTAAAATAATTTATTTTCTCAAAAATATTTTAGATACACTCTAGTCGTAAAAAATACATATTTGAAATCACTTAGACCCATAACTAATAGAACATGTGAACAAATAAACAATGTGCGAATAAATGCGCGAAGTTAACAAAGCAACAATTGAAAGATTACCAGTGGGTAACATCACCTTTATTTTTTATTACGGCTGAAATTATTTGGGGCATAGTGTTAACCAAGTTTTGTCAAAAATTTGGTGTAAAACAATCCCATATTTCTTGAAGCTTTTGTCTCAGTTCGGTGATTTTACGAGCAGGATGTTGTCGTAGAACCTGTTTCATCTTGTGCCACAAAGTTTCAATAGGTGTCAGATCTGGACTGCTAGAAACCCATTCCAAAAGTGGTACATTATTTTCTTCCATCCATTTTATAGCCTTTTTTGAGGTATGGCACGCTTCACCATCTTGCTGAAACACAAAATCTTGGCCGGCTGTCAAACATTCATCCATCACTGGTAAAAGCGATTCTTCTAAAATTGTCAAATATTTGTTTGTATCCACATTTCCATCAATAAGATGAAGTTTTCCTAATCCTTTTGATGACATACTGCCCCAGACCATAATGGATGCTGGAAATTTCACTTTTCTCTTCAGACAGTCAACATAGAATCCATAATTTTTTTGCGAATAACTCTACTGCGACTGTCACCAACACAAACTTCGAATCGGGCCTCATCACTACATTGTATTGCACACCATTGTTGAGGTGTCCATTGCCTATGTTCTTTAGCCCATCTAAGCCGATTTTTCTTTTGCAGTGGAGTTAATAGTGGCTTTTCTTTGGCCTATAAACAAGTTGTGTAACTTTAGGGTTTTTACTTCACTGTTTTTATAAGAAAACTTACCTTGCAAGTACTAAATCCCAGTTTGTGGGCCTCTCTATGAATTGGGGACCTCGAAATTCTCCTTCCAATAGCGTCACTCCACAGAGCACTTAATTGTAAATAATTGGCATGCCTATTTTTCACGATTATTCTTCCTTACCATTTTTCGAAAATGATGCAGTCTCTATGTGATGGATACTTCCTTCGCAACGTTGTCGTTAGTTAATAAAGCTAGCCAAATATATGAATAACAATTTAAGTAGATCAAGTCAGTCAACCAGGCCTATACGATTAGTCAATCGCACCCACCCATTTAACACGTGATCTCAAAAGTTTTTCCGCTACTCTTCAGAAAGTACCAACCATCTGGCGTTGCGTTGCTATGACGAATCTGACCTCGAAGCAGGTGTGTTAACATTAGATGCGTGTTTTAAAATATTTCTGTATGATTGTTTTAAAGGCAAATGTTATTGGGAAATCTGTGGTTTGTGAAATATGTCTGACATATGCGTAGAATTACCGGAGTTGAAAGCGTATAAATATACTAGGACCAAAAAAATTACATACACACTCCCCCACCCCTCACTGGGGGAGTACCCCTCACAACCCCCAACTTTTAACTCCTATAAAAATTTCTCTAAAAATGATGAGGGAGCTACGAAACAACAGAAAACGAAGTTTGAGCGTTTTTTTTTGTTTATTGCTCCTAATTCGGCCGTCACTGTATCTATTTTCAAAAACTACAAAGCTTTGTCGTCCTTGGCATAGTAGTAACCCTGTGTAAAGATTTCAAGAAAATCCGAGCGGTAATATCCCAAGTTACAGACAGGCCAAGGATGATTTTTGATGTTGTACAGACAGATAGACCGACGAACAGACCAACACACCGACGGACAGACAAAAGGACAGACATGCAAACAGACAGATACACTGACGGAAATGAGAGACATATCTCATTTTTGAAATTTTTCGCGACTGGTGAGTAAGTATTGTAATTCCGAAAAATCAATGAGCCGTATTCATAAAAGGGAAGCATATCCTCGGAAGCATAAGGTGAAAGTATAAGGTCTTGCTCCGGAGAAAAAGGTAGAAGTATAAGCATATCCTTGTTTTCATATTCATAATGATTACCTTATACTCGCGAGGGTATACTCCAAGAAGAAGTAAAACGTTGACTAGTAATTGTATATTGAGCGACATGTCCTGACTTGTTCCAGCTTGTAGTTGACGTGGGAGTTCGTTCACTGACAGTTGTACTCCAGAGCTTACACAGACCGTTCCGTATTTTTACTGGATACATTTATCAAATGTCATCCTCTACTCCATGGTTAGTAGTTAGAAACTTGATGCATTCGTTCGAGTGTGCAACTATGCTGTTCACAAGTCTATCCACAGTCCGAGATACCGTTGCTTGACTAACACCAAGTTCCTGACCAATACCTTGTTGATATCCAGGGTCACCGAGATAGCGTAGACATATCTTCATTTTATAAATACATGAAAGTGCTCCTCCTCGAGTTTCCTCATTCTCAACTAAAAATCTGTCCGCAAGCCATTGTGCATTTGCTTCGTCGAACCGATATAATTTTTTGAAGTCACTACCGAGTGAAGGTAAACGAGGTTTGTACGTTTTAACATCCCTAACATCCACTTTATTCTGCCGTCATCGTTTGACCACCTTTCGTTACGAAGTTGAGTTTGCTACTGACCACACTCAGAATTTTTGGCAAGTATAAGATGAAGATTATGAATATCCTTTTACTTATGTCACTGCTTTGAAGGGTATGCTTATACTCAAAAAACATTTGCTTCAAATTATTATAAATACCATCTGGAGGATTTCCTTCAAAATTTGCAAGTACAAGGATATCGTTTGTGTTATGAATATGGCTCATTGAGTCTTCTAGTGCCGCTCCGTGGACTTATTCACCTTTTACAAGGATATTAATTAAGGTACATCTTGAATTTAATTTGTATGGTAATGTAATTATATGATATATTTATCATGGTGATTTTTTCTACTTGTGCGGTTACGATGCATTAAAATGCAAATTTAAATCAAAATAGGAATCCCGTTAAAGAGTACGGTATCACATTCTAATTATACGGAAGCTGTCTTTTAAGTAAAATTATTTAACTCTATTCTTAACTTGATAATCTTCTTTTATGCTCCATACCTCAATTGAAAAATGATGTCTAGAAATTATGAATTTTATGGGAAGCTTGATGAGCTAAGAATTTTTTAATGAAAGCCTGGAAATGTACATTTTGCCAAAATCAAAAGATCGGCAACTTTTGCCTCACTGACAAGGTTGCAAATCGCTTTAAAAAACTAATCTTCGGGGTTTTGTAGGGCACAGTTTGAGGTTTAGCTTAGATACTTGGCAACCATAAAAATCAAGTTTTTAAGCATTGAGTAAAGCCATAAAATCGCCTATAACTAGAAAACGGTAAAATTTAGAGAAACATTAATAAAGAACTTTGTTCAGATTAATCCAAAGTATCTGAAGAAATATCCGGATGAAAAAAATATACTTCTTATGTACAATCTGCGAAAATTACAAGGTCGCCAATTTTGGCATAACAAATAAGGCTAAAAATCGTTTAAAAATAAACCAACCTTAAAATACTCTTCATGATCGAGCAAGGTTTTAGCTGTAATTTAGATACTTGGCAGTCTCAAAAATTAAATTTTGTTTAGTCATTGAATAACTCTAAAACCAGCAACTTCAGAGAGCAATTTTTGTTCAGGATGATCCAAAAAATCTGAATAAAATTTGTTAGTGTGGAACAAGTTTTGATTTGTAATTTATTGGAAAAAATTGTTTGAACAAATTTGAACCGAGTTACGGAGCGACTACACCTCTTGTTTCATGTTACGGGACATTAATGTGATTATGAAAAAAAATAAGGCTAATAACTTCACATTTCAGGAAACGGAAAATAGAATAAAAGTTAAAGGAACATATTCTGTAAAGTTCAAGGTAAAAGTGGGGTTGCGGCAAGGGGATCCGTTGTCAAGAGTGTTATTGGAAGATATAATCAGAGCAGCAAATTTAAATTGGAATGGTTTATTATACAATAGAAAGCACCAATGTTTAGCGTTCGCAGATGATATTGCAATTGTTGCTATATGCAAAAGAGAATTGATACAAGTACTAAAAACACTTGAAGAGAAAGCAAAGGAAAGGGTCTAATAATAAATCAGGAATAAACTAAATACATGAGATGGACAGATGATGATTTTAAGACAGGAGAAAGCCTAAAGGTAAAAACAGGCAGTGGCAAAATATATAATTTTGAAGAGGTCGATCAATTTGTCTATTTGGGATCATCATTCACAAGAAAACCGGGCACAAGGGAAGAAATCAAAGCAAGACTGGGGAAGGGAAATAGATGTTTATACAGGGTGACTTTGAAGTTGAGTCATTAATTTTCAGATAATGATTGTAGAAGGAAGATAAACCAAAATATGTGTGTAAAAATAAAAAAAAAATAAAAAAAAAATGTTACCTTGTTTTATAAAGTATCCTCCCGACAAGTATTTCAGTGCGAACCTGTATTTGATCGTGCGGTCTTGGAGCACCGGCATGCCCTCCCCTGTGAGGTCTTAAGTCACCTGATTCACGAGCCCTTTGTACTACATTAACAAACGCACGAGGGGTTGGTTGCAACCGATCCGCATAAATCCGTGATGCCGCGGCAGCATTTTGTAAAGACCCCCCCCCCGTAAATAAGAATCATGTCCAACAAACACCACTATTCACTCACGCGTTACCGACTGACACATTGACTGAATACAACTGAATAAAATTGTAGTAAAAACATCGTGATAAGCGTTTCAAATTCTTTCGCTTTTTTGATTCCGATGCGATGAACTGATAAGGCGGATTATATCCGTTGTTGCCAAACATGAGCACATAATATTATTATTGAGACAGGGCGGTACTCAAACTTCTAAAGGGCTATAACTTTGTTACTTTAATTTTACCAGAAAAATGGTAAAGGAAAAAACATTTCTTTTGATCAGATCTACTCACTGTTAAAATAAATGACTCAACTTCGAAGTCACCCTGTATAGCCTGAACCATCTCCTGAAAAGCAAGTTGATAAGTAGTAAACTAAAAATTAAATTACATAAAACAGTAATAAGGTCATCAGTTACATTTGCTTGTGAAACAAGGATCTTGGGGAAGGCAGATATAAGTACCCCAGAAGTGTGGGAAAGAAAGGTAATAAGGAACATTTTTGGAGGGAAACAGAACAATGGGGTGTGGGAAAGAAGAACAAACAAACCAAGACCTTGCAGATATGTATAAAGAATCAAGTATCACAGGATATATAAGGGCACAAAGGTCGAAATGGTTAGGGCATGTAGAAAGGATGGCAGAAAATAGGATTCCAAAAATGATTGTTAGCAGAAGCATAGGAGGCAAGAAGAGGAGAGGGAGACCGAAGGAAAGATGGAAGAGCGAAGTAGAAGCCGATCTGAGAAGCTTAGAAGTGCAAAACTGGAAATTCATGTGTCAAAATAAGAAGAAATGGAAAGAAATTGCGAATAAAGCCTTGGGCCTTTCAGGCCTGTATATATATAGGTGAAAAATTAAAGCTTCCGCCTTTTGTTGGGTACTTCGACAAAAATTTTAAGCAAAGAGGACTCTTTATACTTTTTTTATTCTCGCTAGCTTTCAACGGACTTTGCCATCATCATCAGGAGCTGCAATTACATTGATAACAGTAGCAACAATAGTGTAAAATGAATTTAAATTAACTTAACTCACAGTAGTATGTGAGGATGTTGCTAATTATTGTTTACGTTCAGGATGAGGGAAAGACCCAGTAACATGGTGAAAGCTGGATAAATGGTACAATGGTCAAAATTGGCCGAAGGTTGTCAGTGCCTGTGTAGAATGATGGAACGAATTATTTTGTGGGCGTGTGCTACGTTGCCAAATCACTTCAGATAATATGATTGTCAAAATGTGTTATGTAAGAAATTGTCAAACCGACCAGAGGCAGTTGAATTGACTATACTTTATTAATAGGCAATTAAATTAACAATTATTATTAAATCGTGAGGAAAAAATTATTAAAATTTGAATGGAATGAAGTTTATTGGTGGAATAGACCAAGAAACAGATTCCATTTATGGTTGTGAAGAGTCAAAATTTGGGGAGATGTGTAAGTGCTCCAATTTTTCGCAGTTTAGCAAATATGAGTAAATGACACTCAATTGCTTAACATCTGTCTTTTTATTGATACAGTTGTTATTCATGAAAATGTGGGACATTTCCAGGAATAAACGTTCGGATAGGTGTTTTTCTTTATCGAGAACTTTGATACTTGTGTAGTTCATAGAGTGCCCTTTTGTGTTAACATGAGATGCTAGGGCTCATCTTTCAGGATGAAGCCTAGAATCACTCTATCAATTGCAACAATTGCAACCAAATATACATAGGTCAGACCTCCAGATCTCTTAAAGGAAGGATTACATCACACAAAAGTGATTACATTAATTGGTCAGTTTGGAATAAGTAATAATATAATAAGCAGCTGACAGATACCCCACATTTTCCTCAAATTTTCTTCTGACGCTACAAATAACGTTATTATCCTTAATCAAAATACGTAAGATTTGATTAGTTTTCATCATCTACAATTTTGGCTTCGTCTCAATATATGTAGCCAAAATTTCGCGGTCTGTTATTGGACTATTATCGCTTCTTTACACTTTTGGGGACATTGTGACATTGCCAGACTGTGGCACGGGAGTTTGTAAATGCTTGGTAGGCTTATTTATTTCAAAATTATCAATTATTGACTTCCACGATATACAGTGATTCATTTTTGAACAGGTGCAGGGATACTAGACGAGGCAAGAGAAATTTTCCAACTCAATTTTTTTTTCAACAATCACGTTTATTCCTTAGCATGAAACCCGACAGTTTCAACTTTTTTAAAATAAATTACAAAAACGTTTCTTTCCCTAGATCAAATTTTATCCAGACTTTTTAGATCCTCCTGAACAAAAAAAACCTCAAGTAATTTTTCTCTAGGTCGACATTTTTTGGATTATGAGCGATTTAGTGTCTGAACATGGGTAGATTCAATGGTTAAAAAATCGGTTCATAAATATAATTTTTGAGATAGCCAAGTATCTAAATTAACGTGAAAACCTTAAGAGTATATTTTTCTAATTGTTTCTCTTATTAGCTTATTCATTCAATTCTAGTGCAAATCTCTATTTCAGATTACTGAACGTCCTGTAACGGTAACTATAGATATATTAAACCTAGCCAATCTAATTCATGTCGGCGTATTTTCGGAGAATAATTTTGCATACAAAGCCGCATGTCCGACAAAAGAAAATTACCGGAAATTCTATGCTGGCTTCCTTTGGATTACAACACAGAGTACACGTAGCCGACTCAACCGAATATGTCAGTTGAATTTATTAGCAGGGCATTTTTTAATTATGACTCAATAACAGGCTCTCATTTCCTTTTACTTTCCTAGTAGTACCACAGAACTGCTAGACGGAGCAAAAACCTCGTATTCATGGGGATCTTCCAACTCGATATTTTTTTGTGTAATCACGTTTGTTGTATATAAGTTGTATATAAGATTGTCTGTTTCGTCGCAGAGAGACTTATAATCCGACAGATGGCAGCTTAATAATTGAACGCTATATCAAAGCATAGCCCTGAGTCCAACCTACTGCTCTCCAAAAACACTGATAACCGCATAAAGGTTGATTCTCACTATACATTCCGTTTCCATTCCTTAACCGTTGCGTAAATTATTGAAATAAAATATTCGCCTTCGCTTAAAGCAGGCTATAGCGTGTGTATGCATATTATCCGTAAGGTATACTGTGTATACAATCAAATTGTGCTGAACGTTTAAGAAACTGATATGGAATAGAAACGGAATGTATAGTGAGAATCAACCTTAACCCGGCGTTGCAAAGAACCACGCTATTCCCTTATGGAAATCGGACTTCCGTTAAATTCGTTGAATTTTTCATATGTTGCATATCTCACCGTCCTCAGCAAATTTCTCAATGGGCACAACCTCCTAAACTCTAAGGGTTGTGAGATAAAAGTGGTTGAAGTTGACTTATCTTATAAGTACATTTTCACCATTTTTTTTTGAAACCAAGTACACCGTCGGCCAGAGGTTTAGAAGTAACTTTACATCAATTTTCATGACAGAAAACGTCCAAAATAACCTACGACCTGACATTGGAATACGTCTGCGATTATGATAAATGATACTTGACACATTCACAAGTTTCATCGACCACATTTATTTTGCGATTAAATTTTGAGCAAAGAATTCTAAGATTTTACAAAATGCCAAGATATTTGTGACAGAAGCATATTAGCATTGATTAGCCTAATCTCCAAGAAGATTGAAATACGTTCACACATAATTTCCGTAGTAACAGCCATATTGCCAAACAGACGTTAATTTTGTAAAATCTGAAAATTTGTTGCTCAAAATTAAAACTGCAACATAAATTGAGTATATTACTACTGGTATAATAAGTATGTATTATTAATCAGGGCCGGCGTACGATCGGCGAGGATCAAGGACTTACTCCATTATACAGGGTGACTTCGAAGTTGAGTCATTTATTTTAACAGTGAGTAGATCTGATCAAAAGAAATGTTTTTTCCTTTACCATTTTTCTGGTAAAATTAAAGTAACAAAGTTATAGCCCTTTGGAAGTTTGAGTACCGCCCTGTCTCAATAATAATATCATGTGCTTGTGTTTGGCAACAACGGATATAATCCGCCTTATCGGTTCATCGCATCGGAAACAAAAAAGCGAAAGAATTTGGAACGATGTTTTTACAATTATTTTATTCAGTTCAGTTATACTTACAGTCAGTGTCAGTCGGTAACGCGTGTGAATAGTGTCTGTTGCGTGGCTCAAACGAAATAAAAAATGGCACATGTTTATGCGGATCGGTTTCCCAATCGAGTGCAACCAACCCCTCGTGCCTTTGTTAATGTAGTACAACGGGCTCGTGAATCAGGTGACTTAAGACCTCACAGGGGACCTCACGATCAAATACAGTTCCGCATTGAAATACTTGTCGGGAGGATACTTTATAAAACAAGGTAAACATTTTTTTTTATTTTTTTTTATTTTTACACACATATTTTGGTTTATCTTCCTTCTACAATCATTATCTGAAAATTAATGACTCAACTTCAAAGTCACCCTGTATAAGAGCAATAATAATAATAATAATAATAATAATAATAATAATAATAATCCGGCTTTATTTATACAAAGTATAAAAAGGCGAAGTGTCGCTAAAAAGCGTTTTTCAACTTAACCCAACAAATATTTGTGTAAATTTTCTAATCCCAATGAAAACAAAAAAGTTAAAAAAACATGTAACGAAGCAATGAAATCAGAGATAAAATGCTTCAATCTTTTTTTGAAATTCTTTATAGAGTAGTGAGTGAACTCGGTCGGCAACGCGTTGTATAGCTTGATAGCAGTATATATACTAAGTGACATATAAATCCGAACACCCAGTTTAAATGGTTTTATTTAATAAAAGTTGGTGAATGTATTTATCTTACTGTAAATAACAAGTGAAAAAATTTTCAGCCTTATCAGCTGAACATTCCGGTTTTTATACTGATTTTTTTTAATTCACTAACGCTCTAAAAATGAATATTTCAGCCGCAGTAAAGAATCAACGTTGGCGGATTTTGGTTCTTGACATCCTTTACGATCGGTTACGATGCCTAGAGTATGGAGACTTGTACGATTTCGTCAACTTAGTGAGTTTGATAGGGGCCGTATAGTGGGACTTCGGGAAGCTGGACTTTCTTTTCGGGCAATTGCAGTTAGAGTTCAAAGATGTGTAGACACTGTGGTTAGGTGTTGTCAGGCATGGCTTCGAGAAGGCCGTACGCAAAGAGCAAGGGGCACTGGACGCTGCCGTAGAACAACAGACCGTGAAGATCGCCGCCTAAGATTATTGGCCTTAAGGGACCGTTTCTCCACTACCAGGTCCATTGCAAATGAATGGTTTGCAGAACGCGGAAGACCTATTGGCATGCGAAGTGTTTACCGACGAATAAGAAGTTTTGGCTTGTTTTCATACCGGCCACACTGGGTCCTCCCTTTAGGCGACGTGGTGAAAGGAGGAATCCACAGTCTTTTGTTGAAAGACATGTTCATCACACTGTTGGAGTTATGGTTTGGGGTGCTATAGCTTATGGTTCCAGGTCACCTTTAATCTTCATCAGAGGTAACATGAACGCGCAGCGTTATATGCACGAAGTTCTAGAACCCCATCTTTTACCCTATCTTGACACCCTGGCAGATCCAACTTTCCAACAAGATAATGCCCGACCACATGTTGCAAGAGTCACAATAGACTTCTTTCAACATAATGATGTCACATTGTTACCATGGCCACCAAGATCTCCCGACTTATCCCCAATTGAGCACGTGTGGGATATGATGGGTAGGAGATTGCTCAATTTGCAAGGTCCTCCTCAGACTCTAGAAGCACTTCGAGAGGAGTTGGTGGTTGCCTGGAATGAGATACCACAGGAGGACATTGACCACCTGATCAGAAGCATGCCTAGGCGCGTTGAAGAATGCGTAGCACATCAGGGTGCATCCACACATTATTAAAGGTCAAAGGGCTTTAAAGCAGTGCAATCATTTTGAAATTTTTATCATTTACTTATTATGCTTCATTAAGTACTTATACAAAATTTTATTAAAATAAGACCATTTAAACTGGGTGTTCGGATTTATATGTCACTTAGTATATATATTAAATAAACGAGGGCCTAACAATGTACCCTGAGGTACACCACACCTGACAAACATTTCCTTACTGTATGATTTTGATAGTTTCACTACTTGAGGCTATTTTGGTAAATAAATTAGCATTAAATAATATATTTTTCCACAAAAACCTAGTTTATCTGAAATTTTTAACAGTGTAAGTAATCAAAACATTTTATACATACCTCGTCTGTGAAGGCCATTATTGATATCGCACATTGTACCCTTTGGCGCTAAGAGCCTCAGGTTAAGTGCTCGCCCGATAATGGTCCACTTATCAAAATATATTTTCTACGTATTTCGATTGTTTTTCTAATTATCATGTAGCACTCGTCAAAATGCCTCTGAATATAGTACAAAAACACATAAAAAACACAATGTAAAATATTAACATGTTTTTTTATCGTTTCAGGTTAAAAATGCCGATGACACCAAACAAGCTCTGTAGGAAAGCAACACATTGAACCGCGACAATCTCCTACCAGTTATAGCACCATAAAAATGACATAAAATCACACTAAACCACACAAAAAACGGGAAGCATCAGCATTCCCTCTACTATCAGATACAAGATTATTTAACAGCGGTGTTTTGTGATATAAGCAACAACGACGTTATAGCCAATAACATTCCTCGACAACGAAACATGGCTTACAAATATGTGGCATTTATGCTGCTAGTCCTAACAACCTGCGAAGGTTACGGCAACCGAAGGCAAAGGAAAAGTCAAGCCTTCTCGCCCATAACATCATCGAAAATCTCGCACAAGCCGAACATCATCTTGATCTTGACTGACGATCAAGACGTGGAGTTGGGATCATTAAACTTCATGCCAAAGACGATGAGGAACATAAGGGACCAAGGTGCGGAGTTCAGGCACGCTTACGTCACAACGCCCATGTGTTGTCCTTCAAGGTCATCACTGCTTACTGGGATGTATGTGCACAATCACCACGTGTACACCAACAACGACAACTGCTCCAGTGCCCAATGGCAAGCGACTTATGAGACGAGGACTTTTGCGACGTACCTTTCCAACGCTGGATACAGAACTGGTAAGTTTCTATTTTTTTCTATTATACAGGGTGTTCAAATATGGGACAAACATTCAAGGGGTTGGGCGATTCTAAGAGTACTTTGTGCTGTGATGAAAGACCGCTACGTTTTGAAGCTACAGCCCCTGAAAGACAACACGGGAAATAGGCTTTTTCATAAAAAACAGCTAACTAACTGAAGATTCTCGGTGAGACAAGGAATTTAAAGAAAAGGAAAAAGATCAGTATAAAGTAAAAAATATATTATAAATTAAAAAAACAACAACAATCTTGAAAACAAATTGGAAAAAAGGAAAAAATAATTAAAAAGTATAGGTTAAAAAACCTGTTAAAAAAATTAGCAATTATACAGGGTGTCCGCAAAGATGGGGTTTCCCTTTACACATTCGTGTAGATCTTGAAAACATAAGCAATTTTTCTTAGTATCATATACACCAATGTCTTAAGGGAACCGAGATAAAGGGCTCTGCAACATCAAAAATATCTGAATACCGTCCTGTAGCCGCGACTCGCGACATCCCCGACTGGTACTAGGACACTAGCTCAACCCGACGACAGAACTGGGTCGGGGTCAGTGTGTCAGGTCAGTATGCAACCTTCAACCGACGGTTACGGTCACGCGTGTAGAGGTAATCGCGTAGACGAGAATCCCTCAACAAGCACTAGAGACGTGGCTAGAGAAGTGCAAGTATCAAAAACGCTGCGTGAAGAGGGGCTGTATCCGTTTCACGTCCAACATGTACAAGCCCTTCAACCTGACGATTTTCCTGCAAGAGTGCGGTTTTGTGAGCGGTTGTTGCATCAACATGACAATAATCCGGACTTTTTGAAGTGCATATTGGTGACAGACGAATCTACGTTCACGCGTAATGGGGTGAATAACTTTCGCAACACTCATGTTTGGTCAGTAGAAAATCCGCACGCTGTCCGTCGGGCACATTTTCGGTGAATGTTTGGGCTGGCATGGTGAACGGTATGCTCATTGGACCATTTATTCTCCCAAATCGATTGGACGGGATGCAATACCTAGACTTTTTACGCAACATTTTGCCTTCCTTGTTTGCCTGCGTCTGTTCGGTAGCGCATCAGCTGATTTCATTTTCTGTTGGAGCGGTATGATTTCGGGCAGAGACGTACTTAGCCCTTCTCGTCAACTGGAGAGTGAGTACTTTTTCCTTTATTTTTTTTTTACTTGGTCGCCCTCGTTTCACTACACATTACCTTTGTTATTTCAAGGGTAGTTCTTTCTGAAAAGGAAAACTCCAACTTTGCGGACACCCTGTATAATAGAAATAGTATAGTGGTAATGGATGTTCTATATTCTATTAGAGCTTGATATAGAACATAAGGATCCGGCCAGTTGGTCATCAACCAGTGCCAATAACAGAAAAAAAATCAGTAATTTTTATACTCGTAAAAACGCAGCTTTCTTGGGCTTGTAACCTTTCCCATTTTGTTTTAGTTTTGTTATTATTGGATCGTAACATACTTTTAAGCATTGAATAATTCGACCACACTGTTGATGGCTTTTGTTGTTGTGCCAATTCCGGAAAATAAGCCAATAACACCGTATCCGACAAAGGACTGCATGTTTTTTTCATCTTCCATTCCATGAATCTTGAATACCCGGTTTCGTAAATTTTTCGCGATTTAGCTGGCAATAATCTTTGTGACGCTACTTTGGCTACTTCTACTAATTCCGGTGGAGTCAAAGTAAACTCGAAATCAGACATTTTTTACTTCATAGTATTAAAAACAACTTCTATACAACCACTAAGTTAACAATGTTTAAATCAAATCACAATATTAAATTGACAGCTATTTCATTACTTTAAAAGTTTCCTACTAATTTCATAAATCAAATTTCACATCGATAATATTCTGTTTTAAATATTGTAATAATATAATTTTTCAATATTAAATCGTCGTTTTTCCAGTCACAGATAAAAATTGTGTATTATACACGAGAAAAATACTAATTTTTCGGGTTTTATAGTAGTTTTTTCCCTTAAATAACTATTATTATTATATTTAAATATTTTTTTTGCTATATGACCAAGCTTCTGTTTCTTTTCTATTTTTAATCATCGCCTATCATGTGTCCGGAAACTTTTGAACGACAGTGCACATGCTGCAAACACTTTTCAATCTTACGCTAGGACCTTGCGTTAATCGCATGAAATAATTCTAACTGCACTTCCACATAACTGCCACTGTTTATTCCGTCTATTCGACTAGTTATACATCGATTCGAATACAGCTGAAGAAGTTATCGGTTTATTTGCCTTCTTTTGCCGTTCATGCCTCCGTGAGTATTTATTTACTTTGGCGCACATACAGTGTAGGCACTAACGTTTATGATTTGTTAGCGATCCGCCATCGGGTAAATATAGTTAAGTGCATTTTGATGCTACAGCGAAAACGCTGACGCTAAATTGCTGGTTTTTATTTCGCGATGCCAATTCGAGGAAAGCTACTTGCTAAGTTCCGAGTATATGGTGTGTAAGCGTACCACAAAATAAACAGTTTATGCTTTTCATCGTTGAGTATGGATACAATACAAGAACCAATGGAGCTTTGTACAAAACGCAAAACTGCTACCACAAACAACCAGAAGCGCGGTAAAATAAACCTAAAAGTCCGCAGTAATAAACTATGAAATATGAAGCTAAGTTTAATTTGATTGTTTCCGTCCATTATAATAATCAACAACAATACATACCAGCAGTCGCGTATAAATAAACGATTGTCACGGCAAATTCAACATCTCTTTTAAGAAGATAAAAATCCTTCCATAGACGGACTAGACACGAAATTAACATAATTGCATCCTTAATGTCGTCATTATACGCCCAACATAGCACAATGCACACATAGAAACACACTTGACAGTGGTCGTGTACAACGAGAGCGCAACGTCCACCTTAGGAATGCGGCCCTAAAAAGGAAGTACGTTGCTTTCTTAATTTCAAATGCTCATAAATCAGTCGGTTATCTTAAAGTGGCTAGACGACAAATTGTCTTCATTTATGGAAGGAGCAAAAAGCAAGAAAACCGCCCGACTGTCTGAACACGCATATAGGGGATAGATAGCTTTTTGCTTAAGCGAAGGCTATCATTGTCTTTATCGGGTAATAACGTAACATTGATTTATTCAAGAGATACATAAATTAATAGATATAAGTGAAATTTCTGTATATACTACTCCAGAGCTCCCTAAAAAATTCAACTTAATTTTGTATTATTACAAAATAGAAATGAGCAGAGAACAACGCTACAACCGGCCCCAGTGCTGTGTAGCTTCAGAAGGAATTTTGAGGTAGAAAATATAAAACTGTAATTATACAGGGTGTCCCAGAAGTCGACGTCAAGCCGAAACCGGGTGATAGGCAAAGTCTTAACAGCTATCAGAAAAATATTTAAATTAATTTTATGTATGTGTTTTGAAAATTATAGGTCTTTGAAAAAAATATTGAAATTTCACACCCTACGGCAGTTTGTCAACTCCTGTTACTACAAATATTAACTTTTTTGAATTTTATTTTTACAATGTAATGATGAATAATGCATCTTCAAACTGGTGTCTCAACCTTACTGCCAACTTGTCTCGTTCAGGAAAAATTGCCACTTATTTTCCAACCAAGTATTCCAAAGTAAAACTTTGCTCAACTTTAACTGGCTGTACTGGAAAAAAATGTACTACGAGAGTTTGGCAAGTAACCTTAAAAGTTGGCGCATTTAGTAGGGATTCCAAAATGGTATAACACTTAGAAGATTACTCGTTAACTTATCCACAATTTTTATTTGAAGAAAAACTGATGAAAATTTTTCAAAATTTACTAATTAAACAGCGATTATGAAAACGTACAAGGACCCTTAAGGATAACTGTTTGCATAACAGTGGGGGTCAAAATGCTGCTGATGATGATTTACCTTTACAGCAAATGCTCAAACTGTTTTCCTTCAGCCGCAATACACGCTCGACATCTTAAAAAAGATCGGGTTATTAAACGAGCGAATCCACGGTTATTAACAAACTCAGCTGCTTCCAATAGTATTTGCCGTAGCTCAGCTACATTTTGAATCGGCTTGAAATACACTTTTTCTTCTACAGGTCCCCAGTAAAAAAATCTAACGGATTCAAATCTGGTGACCGGGCTGGCCACGGTATTGTACCAGACCACCCTATCCATCATGCTGAAACCACATGTCCCTGTAAATACTCAGTGGCACGTCCTCCAATAAAGTCTCTGGGAACTCAAACGGACCGATTATTTTACCATTTAAAATTCCTGTCCAATGGTTTATCTTGAAGCGATATTGAGATTTATCTTCTGTCATCAAATGTGGGTTTGCTACGTGCCACTCGTGTAAGTTATGCAGGTTCATGTACCCATCTTTCTTAAATGTGGTCTCATCTGACCATAACATTTTTTCAAAGAACCGTGGATCTTCCCTGTGTCTTTCTAACATTGTGCGACAAAAAGCAACTCGGGGCTCATAATCCCGGGGCAGAAGAGCTTGAACACGCTGTACGTGGTATGGATGGAGCACGTTTTTTTGAAAGATTCTATGGGCTGTACTTTTGAGCACACCTGTTTTTATTTCTATTGCACGCACTGAAGTACTCGGGTCTTCTTCGACAGCTCCTAGCACCACGTCTTCGTAAGGAAGGAAAGATCTTCCCTCACCATGTGAGTGGTTTGGTAGTTGGCCCTCTGAGAACAGTAAGCGGTGCACATTTGTGAACACTCGATGATCTGGATGACGAGCTGCATTCCCCATAAATGAGGTGCATGTTAGCATATTCTTGTACGGTGTACACGGACATAGTGGCACTGCACAATCACACTATCAAAGATAGTCTTAGGAAAGCAAATGTTGTTTTGAAGAGCAATTAAAACAGTCCAAATCCAAATCACAAGCGATCAACAGTCCAGTTCACGAATCCAAAATTAGTAACAGTACGAAATCAACAAGCACGAACATGTAAAGATGCGCAGTAAAAGAAGGAGTACTGATCGGTATCAAAGTGTGCAATAGCAAGTAAGTGATGTGCTTCATCCATACCACATACCGCGTGTTTCAACCTCTCCTGCCCCGGGATTATGAGCCCCGAGTTGCTTTTTGTCGCACAATGTTAGAAAGACACAGGAAAGATCCACAGTTCTTTGAAAAAATTTTATGGTCGGATGAGACCACATTTAAGAAAGATGGGTACATGAACCTGCATAACTTACACGAGTGGCACGTAGCAAACCCACATTTGATGAGAGAAAGATAATCTCAATATCGCTTCAAGATAAACCATTGGACAGGAATTTTAAATGGTAAAATAATCGGTCCGTTTGAGTTCCCAGAGACTTTGACTGCTGAAGTTTATTTGGATTTTTTGAAAAATCATGTACAAAATTTATTGGTGGACGTGCCACTGAGTATTTACAGGGACATGTGGTTTCAGCATGGTGGCTGCCCAGCGCACTATGCACTCTCAGTGAGAGAGTATGTCGATCAAAACTTTCCAGGCAGATGGATAAGGCGGTCTGGTACAATACCGTGGCCAGCCCGATCACCTGTTTTAATCCTTTAGATTTTTTTACTGGGGAACTGTAAAAGAAAAAGTGTATTTCAAGCCGATTCAAAATGTAGCTGAGCTACGGCAAAGACTATTGGAAGCAGCTGAGTTTGTTAATAACCGTGGATTCGCTCGTTTAATAACCCGATCTTTTTAAAGAAGATGTCGAGCGTGTATTGCGGCTGAAAGAAAACAGTTTGAGCATTTGCTGTAAAGGTAAATCATCATCAGCAGCATTTTGACGCCCACTGTTGTGCAAACAGTTATCATTAAGGGTCCTTGTGCGTTTTCATAATCGCTGTTTAATTAGGAAATTTTGAAAAATTTTCATCAGTTTTTCTTCAAATAAAAATTGTATGTGTTTTAAGGTTACTTGCCAAACTCTCGTAGTACATTTTTTCCAGTACAGCCAGTTAACGTTGAGCAAAGTTTTACTTTGGAATACTTGGTTGGGAAATAAGTGGCAATTTTTCCTGAACGAGAAAAGTTGGCAGTAAGGTTGAGACACCAGTTTGAAGATGCATTATTCATCATTACATTGTAAAAATAAAATCCAAAAAAAGTTAATATTTGTAGTAACAGGAGTTGACAGACTGCCGTAGGTTGTGAAATTTCTATATCTT
Source organism: Acanthoscelides obtectus (assembly GCA_963669975.1). Lineage (NCBI taxonomy): Eukaryota > Metazoa > Arthropoda > Insecta > Coleoptera > Chrysomelidae > Acanthoscelides > Acanthoscelides obtectus. Next base: position 11,213,158 of record CAVLJG010000003.1, on the reverse strand, counting down.
TTTCAAAGACCTATAATTTTCAAAACACATACATAAAATTTTTTAAATATTTTTCTGATAGCTGTTATGACTTTGCCTATCACCCGGTTTCGGCTTGACGTCGACTTCTGGGACACCCTATATATGAATAAAAAAATCAGTCTCATCACTTCACTTACAGACCTCGTACTTAATGTACAGGGTGGTCGATATGTAACTGACTTGTAGTTGTTGTAGCTTGAATATTTGTGAATGAAATACAATACGTCAACTTTTTCATCTTAATCTTTTATTGAAACTTAGAAATTATGTATGAAAAATAATATCTCTCAAATGTCGGCCTCTAGAAGTCGCGCAAATCTGCGCCCTCTTGATTACATTTTTCATCACTTTTTGGTAGGTTTCTGGAGGAATATTTTCAATCGCTTCCGTAATATTGTTCTGCGGCTGATCTAAAGTATTTGCTTTGTTGACATAAGCCCTATTTTTCAAAAATCCCCATAAAAAGTCAGGTGCCCTAAGTGGCCAGTTGACATCACCGAATCGAGACATTAAACGTCCTGGAAATATCGTTCGCAAAAGATTTATTGTTTCCCTAGCTTTCCGACAAGTTGCTCCGTCCTGCTGGAACCACATGTTTTGCAGGTTAAATTGTTGAATATGAGGAGCCAGAAAGCTTTGCACCATATCAATTTTGCATGGCAACACATACAAGTCTTTTTTAAAATAGTGCATAATGACGTGCGACGAATACCCAGTTCTTGAGAACGATGTCTTGTAGACGTGCCAGGGCGCTCCATTACACTTTCACGAACTCTCTCGATATTGTTCAAATTTCCGCGCCAACTAACGAATGGTGTTGACACTGGGCACATTATTTCGACCGAACTGCTGAAAAGCGTGTATCAACAGTGGCGGGCAATTTAAATCAGTCAGTTGCATATTGGCCACCCTGTATACGCAACCATATTTTCTCAATCGCTGACCTCGATTTTCTATGAGAAAAGACGACATTTTCGGTACTCGAGTTCAGCTGCCCACAACGATTCGAGAACCTGTGACTTTCCTTTTTTCTACAAGAGTAACACAGATACAAACACCTACGAGACCGTCGGCGATTTTCTTTGACCGTGACGCTAATTGCCTGATCAGAGCAAGCGGGTGGCAAACGCAAAGGCTATCCCGCGCAATTACATACACTGTTTATTGGAGAAGGCAAAAAACACGATAGCTGTCGGAGCTTCTTTTCAAGACGTGCTGAATTTGTCTCCAATTATAGGTACTTACAGCACACCTGGGAAAATGGCGTTGAGGTGTACGCGGATATAAGGGTTGTACTGAAAGAAGAATTATTTTTTAGAACCTGAAATAACTGTACCTTTTTCTTGTAAGCCCAAATATTGAGACCAACAACATTTTGGATCATCATGGACTGTGCTTTCTCCATTTCGACTCTTTTAATTCAATTGAAACATGAATGTTATTAGGTTCAACTACTATGTGTTAAAATAACATTTGTGCGTTAATGCATATTCATGTTTACTGTTATTAGCTTGGCAGCACTACAAATGGATCAACTGTCAAGAGTAGGGGGAAAACGAATACTAGAGATGGGGCTGGGAGGATGCATTCGCAAATACTCACAAGTGTTAATTAGGGTGACTCAACGAGGAATATGTTAATCAATGCATAAACACATCATTAACATCGGAGCTTGCTATTCTAATTTGTTACAAGCATGAATCTGCGGTTGTTGTTTATTGATCAAGTTCGATAGTTACTTCACTATCGATCTCACGATGAATGAAAAATGACATCTTGCTCCTGGGTGCGGCTTGATGGGAAACACTTGGCACTTTATTCAGAAAATTTTGATACAAAAAGTAATTGCCTCTACGATCAGTGACAGTTTATGTTGAATGTGATACTTGATTGTTTTTGAATTTGTGAATGTTATATAAGATGGTGGTTTTTAATAAAGTAAGTAGGTAGTAAGTTTAAAACTCAATAATCACAATTCTTCCAACAATAATACTGACAATCATTCTAACAATAACAACAATACTGATGTTCCTTTAAATTCCAGAATTAGTTTTGCAACCTTACCATATATCAAAGACCTAACTCCGAAACTGGCCAGGTTGTGCAACACTTTAAATTGTCGTATTTCTTATAATTCAGTTTTTTCAGTTAACAGTGTTTTTCCAAAATGAAAGATAGAGTTCCGTTGCGTATCTAATACCGTCTATTCCATCAATTGTAATGATTTCAATCTTACATATACAGGGTGACTTCGAAGTTGAGTCATTTATTTTAACAGTGAGTAGATCTGATCAAAAGAAATGTTTTTTTCCTTTACCATTTTTCTGGTAAAATTAAAGTAACAAAGTTATAGCCCTTTGGAAGTTTGAGTACAACCCTGTCTCAATAATAATATCATGTGCTCGTGTTTGACAACAACGGATATAATCCGCCTTATCGGTTCATCGCATCGGAAACAAAAAAGCGAAAGAATTTGAAACGCTTATCACGATGTTTTTACTACAATTTTATTCAGTTGTATACAGTCAATGTGTCAGTCGGTAACGCGTGAGTGAATAGTGGTGTTTGTTGCGTTGCTCAAACGAAATAAAAAATGGCACATGTTTACGAAAATGCTGAACTTGTGGACATGATTCTTATTTACGGGGGGGGGAAGGGGTCTTTACAAAATGCTGCCGCGGCATCACGGATTTATGCGGATCGGTTTCCCAGTCGAGTGCAACCAACCCCTCGTGCCTTTGTTAATGTAGTACAAAGGGCTCGTGAATCAGGTGACTTAAGACCTCACGGGGGAGGGCATGCCGGTGCTCCAAGACCGCACGATCAAATACAGGTCCGCACTGAAACACTTGTCGGGATGATACTTTATAAAACAAGGTAATATTTTTTTTTATTTTTTTTATTTTTACACACATATTTTGGTTTATCTTCCTTCTACAATCATTATCTGAAAATTAATGACTCAACTTCAAAGTCACCCTGTATAGGTCGAACTTCTATATCTTTAAAAGCCAGAATAGCATCACATAAAAGTGACTCCAGATTGCATCCAGAAGGATGTGCTTTGGCTTCACATATTAATTAACACCTCAGGGCATTCTGTGGGTTATAGTAGTGTTAAGGTCCTTGAGAAAACCACCAAACTTAACGTTTGTTTATAGAAATGTCACACATTTTTATGACAGACAATTGTATGAACAAACAGGCTGATGTCAAGCGTTATTTATACATATTTGTTGATCTGCGAAAAAATTTGAAGATTTCACATTTCTCCTAACACTGATTTGTCACAATAAATGCAATATTCACATAATTAACAGTTTTGAAAATTTCTCCCTGTGTTTTAACCTCAAGTTTGGAATTATTTCGCTTTACCTACGATTGTTGAATGGTAACATTTAATACGCACTTTTCCATAACAACAATTGTTTTTGAAACTTTTTTATTAACATCTTGGACTGTTATAAACTCTCCTTTTGAATACCACACGTAATTCCCATTAGGTTGGCAATTCAGGTAACGAAATAATTTCGTTACAATCAATCATATAGCAACAATCAACTTCACACGTCACTGTCAGCCTGCTGAACACGTGTTGAACATGGAGAGGTTCCAAAAAGATGTGATGTAAAAGTTCCAGAAATTAATAAATCTTCAATTCTTATAAATCCGTTAGTGGTTTTTTTTTAAAAAATAGCTATGCTTTTTTAGAAGTGTTTCTAAATGAACCTCATACATCCAGTTTTTTTATCGTTTTACTATGCGGTCCCATCCACTTTCTTTAAGAACAATTCTGCAACAATATAGCTGACTTAGTAAGTGATGAAATATCACTTAATTGTTTATAGTCGCTATCTTCTAAGTTTTGTTATTAGCTCCTGATGATGATGACATAGACCATCGAAAGCTTGAATCTTAAAATTAAAATTTATATCGAGTTCCTAAGTACATATCAAGGATACTTTCTCCTATCTAGTTACTACAAATAAATGTATGTATACGGGTGACGGGTAAATAGATGCGGAGCCGGTGGGGGGAGATAGTACAAGCCAATCTGAGTCGATTTCACTATAGGAAGTAATTAGCCGTTTCCGAATTGGGTGTTTCATTTGATTTTTTTTTTTTTTGGTTTTACAATAAAAATATTCTAAAATTCGAAAATTGATACTCAAATGTACATTACTGACGTTATCTCATGCACTAAGCTTCAAAATAGTTCGATTTTTGTTAAAAAAATCTTCGTTCATCTCAAAAGCTTCAGTTTACTAGAAAAAGTCGCATACAAAGTATTCGTACAAAATAATTAGAAAACATCTACGTTTCATTACCTTTCAAATGAGGTATAAAAATCACAAATCGATTAAGAATTGGCAAAAATATGACTAGAAGAGGAAGAAGGAAAAAGTAATAAAAATACTACACTTACAAAATCATACTTTAATACTTGTTTGAAACTGCATTTTTTTATTTTTATAAATACATTTTGAATATGGCGCCCTCTATTTCTAATGCACACATGTGCTCTTCTTATGACAGCTGATTTCACTACCGCCGAATTCCTAAAAGAGGCTTGAATTTCTTGTGCTGCATGTATTATCTTGTTTGTGAGGTCTTCTACTGTGGGTACAGGATTTTGATCAGAGTATACTAAAGTTTTCATGCGACCCCACTCAAAAAAGTTCATAGGTGTGAGATCGGGACTGCCTGTTGGCCATGGGATTGGTCCGACTCTACCGATCCATCGATTCGGAAACTGCTCATTTAACGAATTTCTAACACTTAGTCTGAAATGTGCTGGGCACCTGTCATGCTGAAAAATCATTCAGTGTCTTGTGTGTCTTTAAATAATTCTTCAAATAATTCAAATAGAACATTTCTTAAGAAGTTTTCGTAGGCTTCTCCATTTAAGTTGTCAGGTAGGAAATGTGGTATTTATAATGCCCATCCAGACATTCAGACAAAATCGCCTATGACATCCTTTTGGTCTCTTCATATGAAGAATTCCTACTGCACGTTTACGCCGATAGTCAGCGTCAAATTTTGATTCGTCGGTCCATAAATTTTTTCTTAAATAATTGCTATCTTCAACATCAGCGTTTAAATAAAACGACAAAATTGCATGCGCCTCATGGGAACTCCTTCCTCTATGACGTGCACAGGTGTGTAGTGGTAAGGGTGAAATATGTTTTCATGCAAAACATACCACACTTGCCATTGGGATAATCCAAGCCATCGAGCCACAGCGCGAGTAGAGAGAGTAGGGTCTCTTTGGAAAATATTTAATATTTCTTCTTCTTCTTCCACATCATGTCGAGGTCTACCTGCATCATCTGAAATAAAATGGAAAAACAAATAACATCAGTTTTTTGGAGGAAATTGTTACCTAATAAACATAGCGGTAAGACTATGAGCTAGAGTTGGCAAAATATTATTTAGAAAAAACGATACACAACGTGTGGATGTTTCCATCTTCAGAGCTGTGTAGATACTCGTGTTAAAATTAAATGAATTAACGCTTAATCAAGAAGTTCAATCAACTGTATCAAAACAACTATGTTACACCATCATCAGTTCAGCCTACAGACCTCCTAGGCGCTACATAGGCCTTACTGAATGACTGATTATGATAAGTTAATCAATGATGCAAACTTACCTTGATATCTTACGCCGGTACCGCGCTCTCGAGCACGACGGAACGTTTGCCTAAATACGCGTGCGTCAGGTAGGCGACGATTAGGAAACATTTCCCCATACTCACGACGAGCTTCTTCAGCATTGCCTCTGGCATCTCCATAGTAGAAAAGGATATCGGCATATTCTTCGAAACTGAACGGCCGTCTCCTTTGTTCATCAGCCACTGTTCATCGATAGGTAGATCAACGAACAATCAAGTCACACAGCAGCCAAGCCAAGTCGTAAGGAATCACAGAAAACAGGGAACAGTCTAGGTCGTCAGGAAAAGAATCACACTCGGAAGTCCAACAAGAGCCAAGTCGTTAGAGATATCAAAACAGCGAGCAAACAACTAGTCTTACTTATCACACTAGTCCGATGTTCGCGGCTCTACCTGTTTCTTTCACTCATATCTTTTGTCATTTCTAAACCGGTATGTGACTTTAATACCTCATTTGAAAGGTAATGAAACGTAGATATTTTAAAATTTGTAGTTGTGTAGTGTTTCTAGTAAATTGAGTTTTTGAGATGAACGAAGATTTTTTTTTAATTAAAATTGAACTATTTTGAAGCTTACTGCATGAGATAACGTCAAGAATGTACATTTGAGTATCAATTTTCGTGTTTTAGAATATTTTTATTGTAAAACCAAAAAAAAATCAAATGAAACACTCAGTTTTCAAGTTTTGTGACTTGGTTAACGTATAAAGGACGTTAATTTTATAAAATCCTAAAAATTAGTATAATTCGAAAACAGCTAATTTTCGGACAGTAGTTCCTATAGTAAAATCGACAAAGATTGGCTTGTACTATCTCCCCCCACCGGCTCCGCATCTATTTTCCCGTCACCCTATATATACTAAGTGACATATAAATCCGAACACCCAGTTTAAATGGTTTCATTTTAATAAAAGTTGGTGAATGTATTTATCTTACTGTAAATAACAAGTGAAAAAATTTTCAGCCTTATCAGTTGGACATTCCGGTTTTTATACTGCTTTTTTTTAATTCACTAACGCTCTAAAAATTAATATTTCAGCCGCAGTAAAGAATCAACGTTGGCGGATTTTGGTTCTTGACATCCTTTACGATCGGTTACGATGCCTAGAGTACGGAGACTTGTACGATTTCGTCAACTTAGTGAGTTTGATAGGGGCCGTATAGTGGGACTTCCGGAAACTGGACTTTCTTTTCGGGCAATTGCAGTTAGAGTACAAAGAAGTGTAGACATTGTGGTTAGGTGTTGTCAGGCATGGCTTCGAGAAGGCCGTACGCAAAGAGCAAGGGGCACTGGACGCCGCCGTAGAACAACAGACCGTGAAGATCGCCGCCTAAGATTATTGGCCTTAAGGGACCGTTTCTCAACTTCCAGGTCCATTGCAAATGAATGGTTTGCAGAACACGGAAGACCTATTGGCATGCGAAGTGTTTACTGACGATCGAGAAGTTTTGGCTTTTTTTCATACCGGCCACACTGGGTCCTCCCTTTAACTCGAGAATACTGACGTAATCGCCTTGAGTGGTGCAGACAACGGTCACTCTGGGATCAGGAATGGAACAGTATTGTCTTTAGTGACGAGTCTCGATTTTGTTTAGGCATGCACGATGGTCGTGCCAGGGTCAGAAGGCGACGTGGTGAAAGGAGGAAGTTTTTTGTTGAAAGACATGTTCATCACACTGTTGGAGTTATGATTTGGGGTGCTATAGCTAATGGTTCCAGGTCACCTTTAATCTTCATCAGAGGTAACATGAACGCGCAGCGTTATATCCATGAAGTTCTAGAACCCCATCTTTTACCCTATCTTGACACCCTGGCAGATCCAACTTTCCAACAAGATAATGCCCGACCACATGTTGCAAGAGTCACAATAGACTTCTTTCAACATAATGATGTCACATTGTTACCATGGCCACCAAGATCTCCCGACTTATCCCCAATTGAGCACGTGTGGGATATGATGGGTAGGAGATTGCTCAATTTGCAACGTCCTTCTCAGACTCTAGAAGCACTTCGAGAGGAGTTGGTGGTTGCCTGAAATGAGATACCACAGGAGGACATTGACCACCTGATCAGAAGCATGCCTAGGCGCGTTGGAGAATTCGTAGCACATCAGGGTGCATCCACACATTGTTAAAGGTCAAAGGGCTTTAAATCATTTTGAAATTTTTATCATTTACGTATGCTTCATTAAGTACTTATACAAAATTTTATCAAAATAAAACCATTTAAACTGGGTGTTCGGATTTATATTTCACTTAGTATACATATAACTCATATGTGTTCAAAAATGAAAAATGGAGCTGAGAATTATGAATGGCTTTTATTAATAAAAACCCAGGAGGGATTGTTCATCCCCTTTCGCCTTTCTCCGTAATATTGCCACCTTTTTGAGTTGTCAGACATATGCTCCTATTCACTTTACCCTTTATAGGATGTTAATTAATTTATGTGCCATTGGCCAAGTACTTAAAACGAGCTGATAGATACAGTCATTGCCACCGACTAGAATGAGTAATACCTTCCAAGTATCACCCCACCTTTCTATTCACGGGTAAATCCACAACTCCAATAGCGTTCCGTGTGTCGTTATCGTTTTATTGGTGATTACCTCGCGCGTATTCTTGGAGACTAGCACGGAGCCACCGCTTCAATTACCTACAATCGAAGTGGAAAAAAGATAAAGAACCGACTAGCACTACTCACACCAGATCCAATTGATCTACCTACGTGTGCCAGGAGAGCCAATTACACAGATCGGTAGGCGTTCTGAAGAACCTTCCCGATTCTAACAATCACCCACATTTAGATGATGATTGTCGGCGTACAGAGGCGTAGGTTCATCAAGACTCGAATTGTTTAACAAATTCTATTTCTATAGAATAAAAAATGGGAGCAATGACTGCGACTGGAAAATTCAGTCCCGAATCATAAGCTTCTTCCAACAAGTATGTATACTTTATCTGAAGTCACTTGAAACACTGTGAAGTACCGGGTGCGTTTTATACGTATATATCTATATTTAACACGCTCTGTTGCTGCAAAAATCGCCAAATTTCGCAGCAAATGCAGGTGGCCTCTGAGAATTGAAACAGTTTAGCCAGTGCCGTGTAGCGGTGAATAAACGTGTTTTCTTTAGTCTGTCCGTGTTTTTTCATAGATTTTATTAGTTTGTGTGTTTTTGACTTTTGAATACTCAGTTTACTTGTTGATTTAATTGTTGTGTTGATTGTTCTTGTGTGTCCTAAATATGGCTCTTTGGAGACCTTGGGAAAATGCTCCAAGCCACGAGGAGATGGTTGATGAACCTGTGCAGGCAGAATTCTTTCATAAAGATTTAGAGGAACAGACCCAAAGAGTAATCCTAAATATGTATGATTGTCTGAAAAACGAAAATCCAGATTCCTCGCAAAATCAAATTTTAAACAGAATTTGTATCCTGACAAAAATCAGTCGGTCTACCATTTATCGGGTTATAAAAAGGGGAGATGTAGTCAACCATTCCTTCCACAGAAAGCGCATAGGGCAAAAATTAAAAAGAATAGACGTGGGTTTTCAGGAAGATATTCGTCGTATAATATACGGATTTTATAAAGAAAATTTGGTGCCCACGTTGGAAATGATACGGGATAAATTAAAAGATTATCCTGAAGATTTTTATAATTACAAATGCTTAGACTCACTGCACTGTATTGTAAAACTGTGTGGTTTTCAATACAAAAAATTAGATAAAAGAATGGTGATTATGGGGTCGTCTCGAATCGTTGAATTGCGCCAAGAATTTTTGCACAAGGTTAAAATCTATAGAGAGCAGAAAAGAAATCTGATTTACCTGGATGAAACGTGGTATGATACCCATGATGTTGTGCAGTACGGCTGGGTTGACGACAGCAACAAGTGCATTTTAAATGCACCATGCAACCGTGGAAAACGAATCATTATTCTCCATGCTGGCAGTGAAAATGGATTTATACCTAATGCCTTGCTGTTATCTGCCAAAAATATCAAAGAATCATGTGCCGACTATCATGAGGACATGACCTCCGACTTATTTGAAAAGTTGATAGAGCAGCAGTTAATACCAAACATTTCCCCAAATTCAGTGATTATTATGGACAATGCGCCATACTATTCCCGACAGAAAAACAAAATTCCGAATACAGGCACAAAAAACAAGACATTATTGATTTTATGAAGGATAAGGGAATGGAAATACCACAAAAATCAACCAAAGCCATATTATTGGATCTTATTAAAAGACAAAAATTTGAAAAAGAATATGTTGTTGACAATCTGCTTCAGCAAAATGGCCATGAAGTATTACGTCTACCTCCCTATTACTGCATTTTTAACCCGATTGAGTTGGTCTGGGCTGCTTTAAAAAAAAAGTAAGAAAACATAATCAGACCCCTCAATTAGTGAATATTGATCAAAATAAAAGTTTATTAATAGGGTAAAATTGGGTTCTTGAGAATTTTTTTTTATTAGTAAATTTAAACGGCCGGGTGTAGCGTCAATTTTAACACCAAGGGAGGGGATAGTTCAAGAGTGAATAACGTCAGCAGCTGTAATAAGTATACGAATTTGAGATTCGTATGGGATAACAATTCGGTTATCGACGTCTAATAGTCGGAAAGAATCGCTATTGGCCACAATAAGAGATGCAGTATCTCATATTGCTGCCACAGACCTATGGAAGCAGTGTTCTAGGCATATTATTGAAAAAGAAAATGAATATTGTGTTTTGCCTCCTGTAAATCCCGTTGTAATTCCTCTACAAGATGACTCTAGCGACAGCTCCGAAAGCGAGGATGATATATAAATACCTATAATGTAAGTCTTTATATACCTTTTTATATACCTACCTGCTATGTAAATATTTGCCTATGCCAAACGTTGGAATTCTGTAATTTTTCCATTTCATAACTTTCAGTCAACATAAATTAAACTCCCAGTATAAGTATTTTTTATCCCAAATCAAAAAAATAAGAAGATAGTAAAATCCATTTATTGTGATATAAAAACATTATTATTATCGTTCTAAATAAATGACCGCACGCCTATGATACGTCATGAAATTACAAAGGACGCGCCGACCAAAGGTTTTTATGCTATTTCAAGTGACTTCAGATAAAGTATACAGGGTTATTAAAAAGAATCATCGGGCTTTAAAAATTTTATATCAAATGACATATCACTAGAAAAGGAAAATGTTCGAGTTTAAAGCACGTGCTTACGAACACCGCTTTACCTCCCTAAGTAGCGCCACGAGCTCAGTATACAAAATGACGACGAATTTGCTAACTGTCTGGTATTCAGCGACGAAGCGACATTTCATTTAAGTGGAAGGGTGAACCGTCATAACATTCGGATATGCGGCACGGAAAATCCTCGTATGATTGTGCAACATGAAAGGGATTCTCCAAAATTGAATGTATTCTGTGCAATATCCAAAAATAAAGTGTACGGGCCTTTTTTCTTTCATGAAAACACTGTGAACGGTTCATCCTACCTAGATATGTTGCATTTGTGGTTATTTCCGCAACTAGCAGAAGATTCTAACAACTTCATATTCCAACAAGATGGAGCTCCGCCTCAGTGGCACCAGGAGGTGCGTCGGTATTTAAACGAGGCACTGCCTCACCGTTGGATTGGCTGAGGTACTGCACAAGATTTGGTATTGTTCACGTGGCCTCCCAGGTCTCCCAACCTTACACTATGCGATTTTTACCTTTGGGGTTACGTTAAAGATATGGTTTGCATACCACCTCTGCCAACAACATTGGGTCAACTGTTATTAACAATATCGATCGAGACACATTGCAGCGTGTATGGTCCGAACTGGACTATCGTTTGGACATATGTCGTGTGACGCAAGGAGCCCACATCGAACATTTGTAATAACATGCTTAAAATCTTGAATATTTTACCTTTCCATTGACATGTCACTTACTGTTATATCTGTAATACCTGCAGAAATATATATTTTTAAAATCCGATGATTCTTTTGTAATAACCCTGTACATATTTGTTAATCTGATTTTTGTAATTCCTCATCCTCCGAAATGCGTGTCAGTTGCAGTGCTTTCTCAGAATTATCGACAATAAGAGCTGAATCTACAGTCGTTGAAAAAAGACATAAAGTATCATCTATGTTCTTATAAACATACCTTGTCGACCTCGTAGTTTTCGAAATATTCGCGGTCGAACATTAGTATTCAAACGATAACAGGTATTTTTTCAACTAAGCAATGATCCGTATCGATTCCTGACATTCTGAAATCCATAGAGTTTTGTTTGGAGAGTTATTGAGAATGATTCTTTCTGAAACCAAGAGATTAGAAATTCTGATGATTACACTGATAAACACAGGATTTGTGACATGACAATTTTTGGGTGTACCTTATGTATTTTGAGACCCTTAAATCAAATCTAAAAACTGAATTTTTCTATCACCCACAAATATTCGGTAACACCTACTTTTATTAATTAAAATACGTAACATCTCATATTGCTGCATTTCTCGGCGTTTATGCGATGACGCACATATATAATGTCAAGACCTGTCTATACCTGTTTATTATATGCGAGCTCTATGTTTAGAGAGCATATTGCGTTTATTAGTAGACTGATGGGATGACGGCTGCTGTACTTAAAAACTGCGCTGCAGCACTGGCCCTACCATTAAGCTTGATATTCACATCGTCTTTTAGATCTCATACCCTACCCTCATGCTGGCTTAGTGCTTCTGTTACCCCTGTATTAAAAAAGGGCGACAAATCCTCCGCTAAAAATTATCGACCAATAAGTCTCGTTCCTATCGCCGCCAAAATAGCTGAAAGAATCATATTAGATAAGCTCCTGTCATTTGCTTTCGAAAATGACCTTATCCCTAAGAATCAGCATGGATTTCTCCCTGGTCGATCAATAATGACCAACCTTCTCCACTCTCTCAACGATTGGACTCAGTATCTGGACACAAAGACTCCTGTTGATATAATCTACTTAGATTTTTCTAGGGCTTTCGCTCGCGTACCACATAGAAGGCTTCTGTTTAAGTTGGAATGTATGGGAATAAGAGGCGAGTTGTTACTGTGGATTAAGGCTTTTCTCACCGGGAGGACTTTCTCTGTGCGCGTCAGTGATAGCCAGTCTCACCTTCATCATGTAGCAAGTGGAGTTCCTCAAGGCTCTGTCTTGGGGCTAGTGCTGTTCCTTCTGTATACAAGTGACCTGCCCGCGTTGATTTCCTCCACATGTTCAGATTATGGCGACGACACCAAGATTTACAATACTGTCGTAAATTCTGCTATGCTTCAACGAGATCTTGATATTGTTTGTCAATGGTCAGTCAGTTGGCTTTTACCCTTAAATCTAACTAAGTGTTGTGTCCTTCACCTCGGGAAGACAAATCCGCGATTTACATACAAGATCTCTGACCACAACATCGAAGCGGTTTCCAGCCACACTGATCTGGACGTTGTAGTCAACGATCGTCTTTCCTGGTCAGAGCATATTCACCACGTTACATCAAAAGCCAAGAAACTTCTATACATGCTGGAGAGGTCTTTCAAAGGATCCGATGTCAACACTTGCGCCTACATTTACAAGGCATTCGTGAGGCCAATTCTTGAATTCGCTGGCCCGGTATGGGACACTGTGCTTCTGCCCGATAGAAATCTCGTCGAATCAGTACAGCGTCGGGCTACTCGTATCCCTTTTGGAGCACGAAGACCAAGCTATGAAGATCGCCTTGAATTATTCAACCTGACCTCATTCTCTGAGCGAAGACTTCGTGGCGATCTTATAGTTACGTTCAGGATACTTCATTGCTTTGATGGGCACCAACCTCATGCATCTATACCGTCTGTCGCGCAGCAATCTACGCGGACACAGCTTCAAACTGCATAAGGAGCCATTTAAAACAACAGTCCGACAGTGGTTTCTTCCCAACCGCATATTCAACACCTGGAATAGTTTACCTGAAAGTGTGGTTGGTGCTACTTCAGTTAATAGCTTCAAAGTGCAGTATGATAGCTGGAGGAGTGTACACACTTTATAGCTATGAACTGTCTTTTTTTATTTTTTTCTGTTTGATGTATTTGTCTTACGTGTCCGTACACTATATTTACTGCATGAGCTTATAGTACTGTGTACTCTGCTCATCTCAATTATCATAATAATAATAATAATAATAATAATAATAATAGCAGCCGAGTCGGTTACGTTTTCTGTGTTGAAGAGTACTGAGATGTTCTGAGTACTGTTAATTTTTGTTAAAACGGTGTATTGTTTTTAGTTTATTGTGATCGTGACTAGCTTTATGGAGAATGCCTAGAAGTTGTGTAAATAGTGCGAACAGTTTTTGTTATGTATGCGGAGAGCTCACTTTTAAATCCCAAAAATTAAAGTTGGCGACCAAGATAAACTGTGGGCCCCTCATATATGTTGTAAGACTTGTGTAACGTTGTTAACAGGTTGGTTAAGAGGCGACAATCGTAAAATACCCTTTGCGGTACCATTGTTTTGGAGAGAACCGAGAGACCGTACTACTGATTGCTATTTTTGCCTAACAAATATTAAAGGTATTGGACCAAAATCGAAACATACTGTTGAGTATTTTAATTTACCATCAGCTTTGCGGCCCGTTAGGCATAGTGATGAACTTTCTGTCCCAGTTCCACCAGAATCGTGGTCTTTGGATGAAAAAGTCGAATCCACCAATTCTGAAAGTGATGGTACAGAAAGCGTAAAAATTTCCGATCCTTCGTTTGACCTGCCAGGATGTTCAACAGCGCCGCTTTGATCACACAGGGCGAACTTAATGGCTTAGTTCTAGAATTAAATCTGTCAAAATCGCAGTCAAAATTTTAAGCGTCAAGATTAAAAGGATAGAATCTTCTTACCGAATACGGCAACAAGACCTCACACAGTAACCGTCAAGAAAGGGAGTTGATATATTCCTTCGATATCAACAATTTGTTAGGCAATGTAAAGGCGGACAATAAAGATATTGTGAGTTAACTAATTAATGCTTATAAAGGAATGGGATGTAACATGTCTCAAAAAATACACTATTTGGATTCTCATCTCGATTTTGTTCCGGAAAATTTAGGTGCGGTAAGTGATGAACATGGTAAACGGTTCCACTAAGATATTTCTGCTATGGAAAAATGTTATCAAGACAAATGGAGTGTCAATTTGCTTGCTGCTTATTGCTGGACATTGTTAAAAGATACTTCAGGAGCAACATGTCGCCGTAAAACATCGACAACAACATTCTGAGATTAATGTTTATTCGAGTGTTTATTAATACTCTTACACACATATCATTATATTTTAGGAGTATAAGCAGCAAGTAAAATGCCTTATTGCATCAACACCGTTGGTGATCGACTGCTAGTTCCGGCTTTTTGGGTACGTTTTACACAATAACCACCTTGTTTCGTCCATGCCACAAAAAATTATTTTAATTTTGTTCACCAGTGTTATAGATTATGGCGATTGTCGACGCATACGGCAAGAATTTATTTACTGTTATTTCGAAAACTATAAGGTCTACGTCAAAGTATGTATTAAAAATATATAGAATGTTATTTTTGACCAACAAGCAGTTCCTGACCCGTTTTGGTAATGCGATGATAATAGAAATATACCTGTACTTAGATAATTTCTTAGGAAAGACATTCGCTAATCACTTTAGACCGTATCCGCTAACACACTCCACCAACATAACAAAACACTGTACTTTCTGTCGAACAAACAGCGACTGTACCAAGAAATTTTCATACATCCTAAGTATGTACAAGCAACCAACGAAGAACATACAACAAACGGCGAGTGAGTCTGTTAAAAGTTAAAAGCATGTACCTAATGGTCGGTGATAATCGCTAGACATAGATTACACTGCACACGCGGAAGCAAGTCGTTGATTAAGAGGCAAAACATGGACGATTACAAGCAGCAAGTTCTCTATAGGTTTTTTGCGGTTGGCAATTAATTACACAAGTAGCATACGGTCACGATTTGAAACCAAGATAGTTCGGGATCCTACGTTCCAGACTATTTACCATAATGGCGATTTCTGTAGGTTATACGGATGATGTTATAGCAATGACGAACAAAAATCATCCTGAAAAGCTAGGCTAGTTGATTAGGAGTAAGAAGAATATTTGAAACACCTCACTTTAGAGCAACTGTGTTGCAGAAAGCAAATTTGCATTCTACACAACATAAAGCCAGCATTTTGGTGTTCAGGTAACAACAAAAGAGAGCTTTTACGGTTGAACAATTCTTTTACCAAATACTTATAGCACCACGTTGCTAGATGGGTGTGGCTATTGTTCTTTCCCCAGATCATTACTCAACACCAAATTTATCTCCAACCTGTTCGTAGGTTTCTCTATCACTTAAAATATTCACGAATGGGCATTATAACGGTTCATAACGAATAAGAAAGCCAATTCATCATATCCTTTGGAAATCACATAAGTGGCTGGTCCACAACAGACGAACAGTCGTCTTCATCCATCCATCCACACACTTTATGAATAAGCAAACCCACGCACAGATTGCGTAAAGAAGCGTTTCAACTTTTCATTCATCAGACTCATTGACTCGTTGCTGGATTCGTGTTGGAGGAGGTGAAGCCTCGGTCAACGCTGCCTGCGATGTACCAACCGGTCATAGACGCGCTGCAATCGTGGGTGGCTGCGGGATTTGAACAAGCGAACGTCGCATCACTCCACGAGTTTTTACTAAAGGTGGCCATGCACTACACGGTAGTAGACACATTCAACTGGCGCGCGCTAGTCGGTGCTAAAAATTTTACCTAGCTGCCAGATGCACAACCACGCGCTATCATTAACGTGGTTGGAATTTCCTTCAACATTATAAAGAAATGTATAAATTTGTTTCACTTTTTTTGTACCGAAGCAGCATCTTAGGCAGAAGCCAGGTCACTGCAGGTTCCCTGCATACCCTGGCATTATTTGTATAATACTATATATGTATAGAATATTACTATAGAAAAATCCCTTATTTCTATTATTTAACTAAATCTTTTAAATAATAAGTGAAAAACTAAACATTAAATTTATTTTGTTAATGTAAAAATTATTGTGGAAAAAATGCATCTTATGTTAGTAATTTTCTTAATCACAGTAAATTTCGAGAATTTATTTTTTATATACATATAGAAATTTTAAGTTTTTGTAAAAGTAAATATTATTAAATATAGTATGAGAATTTTTTTTATGTTGATGATTTTTTTATGTTGAAAATGGCGCCTAAAGAAACTTTGTTAATATGATTTTTGAACTGCCTTTTTAAACTGGCAAAAGCTTCTTGAGGTAGTTTGTTCTTTACAGTCTACAGTCATACAGGCAAATTAGAATCGTCGACAGCAGTGTACTTGTACAACAAACGTTAATGATGCTGCAAACACATTCATTGAACGCATAAAACATTTAATTGAATGTAGTACTAACAGAGTTAAAATTAAACATTTTGACAGAAGCAGGAATCCCTGGATAACTAAAGGTTTTATAAAGTCTGCCAACAAAAGAGAGGAACTATACAAAATAATGAAAGCATCACCAGGTGCAGATACCTCCCGTAAATATAATGAATATAAAAATATTTTTATCAATCTAGTTAGAGAAGCAAAACGCCAGTTTTATCTAAAAAAATTACAAGATCCAAGAAAACTGTGGTCGGTTGACGATCACTTAACTAACAAAGATCTTCAAGAGAAGACAAATATTGATGAAATTAAGAATCGTGATCGAACAGTATTAACAGATAAACGTCAAATATCCGATGCATTTATAAATTTTTTCACTAATGTTGGAGAAAATTTAGCAGCCAGTATTGAAAAAAATGTTTTGAACGACATGTTTCCAAAAACCCAACTTCCCAATTCATTCTTTTTAGAAAGCGTTAGTCCGATTGAAGTACAAGAAGCCGACCTATCAATTAAAACAAAAAATGTCCTGGTGTAGATGGTATCAAAGCTGAGCATTTAAAAATAATAGCCTACGAATCACTTTATTACGTCATTAATTGGTGTTTCCAATCTGGAATTTGTCCTGATGCATTTAAAACAACAGGTATTACTCCTGTTTATAAAAGCGGTGACCAAATGGAAACATCAAATTATAGACCCGTATCAGTACTATCGTATATAGCCAAAATTTTCGAAAAATTACTACACGAAAGGATATTACAATGTTTGGACAAAAATAAAATTATATGTTCTGACCAATATGGATTTAGAAAAGGAAAATCTACTACAGATGCAATTTTGGCTGCAATGGATGAATTTAACTCTAATGTCAACAAAAAGATACCTACTATTGGTATCTTTGTTGATCTAAAAAATGCCTTTGATACGGTTAACCATGTCGAGCTTCTGAAAGTTATGGAAAGATTGGGATTTAGGGGAACTTCAAAAATCCTTTTAAAAAATTACCTTTCAAGTCGGGCACAGACTGTCAAAATCACTAACACTTACAGTAAAAAATGTACATCAAGTGTGGTGTGCCTCAAGGAACAGTACTAGGCCCACTATTATTTAGTCTCTACTTAAATGACTTATTCAAAATTAACAGTTCTGGAAAGATTATATGTTTTTCAGAAAGTTATCTGCGAATCCTGTACAATGCCTTAGTTGAAACCCATATAGTATACGGCATCACAGCCTGGGGTGCCACCTGCAAGACATATATTTCTGACCTGAATATAGCACAAAGACTGTTTTGAAATCCATTTTCATAAGCCAAGTTTATATCCAACAAACAACTTATATCAGGAAACAGGGATACATGATACAAGACAACTTTATTTCTAACATGCCACCACCATAAGTATTGTAATGAAAAAAATCCTATAAACACGAGCAAAACACACGATTTCGAATAGGCACATCAAATATCCAAAGACCACACAAAACATTATTCAAAAAACCATTTAAGTTCTTAGCAGCTATATAATGTAGTACCAAATGAAATAAAAATAATTCATTTTGGAAAAAAATTTTGAGAAAATTGCAGAGAATGACTATACATAATTATATAGAAAACTAAAACTACAAAATTCCAATTACATTAATACTTTTTAGATTTAACAATAATTGTTTACACATATATTATTGATTGTTAGTTTTTAAGATATAATCCACACACAGGCGATGCCTTCTGTGGTTTTTTCACATTTGTTTGCACATTTCTTGTATTTTGGCGAGTAAATATTATTATTATTATTATTATACTTCTGCATCTCCAACCAACTAACATTCGGACTACAGGAGCGGAGATCATTAATGTGTAACCGAGGTAACATTGGTACAGACAAGAGATCCCTGTGGCGCACCCACGTTAATACCGAGGAATTGCGTAGAATCTCAGAGTTGGGAGGTGTGTGGACCTCCTTAGTTTGTATAATACGCGTCGGCGATTCCATGTGCGAACGTTGCCGCGTTTGTTTCTCCGGTTTTAAAGATGGCCGAACACCGATAAGAGTGCGTTTTTTTGTTGTCGCCAAATGGCGGTCGCGCGTGCACTACACTTTTGGTTTTGTTTTTCTGCAACCGGCCCGTCCGCGGCCGTGCAGATTACGTGACCGGAAGGTCGAACTTAACCCGCAACAACCCACGCACTACAATATACATATTCCACATCAGATGCACTACATATATGCAGTATCGCTTTAGGTGAATAATTACTGCATATCCAGTGATTAGGAGTAGTAAAGGATATGGAATAGAGATGTGGATACCTTAGAAAGATACCCATTATAGGGTATTCGCTGGGTGCGCAATGACCGCAACACCTAGCGGCTGGTGAACTGAATTATTTGTACTTGACACGTGCAATGTAATAAACGACAGGGTTATTACGTAAAAAACCTATGTAACGACAAAATGCCAACTTACTGACTATACTATAACTATCTAAAACTGTAATGACTCATCGATGTTCACGTGAACATCACTTAACTACCAGTAGTCGGCTGTTCATAGGCGGGGTATGAATGTTTAGCATGGGTGAACTAGATTTGTCACATGCTTAGTAAAGAGTGGTTTGAAACATATTGTAAGTCAAAAATTTGGGAATTACCTTTATTCGTCGTCACTTCCACTTACATCTGACAGTAATAAACTGTCGCTATCGCTTTCCTCGTTGAAATTGACTATAACTGGCTCTATGATGGTGTCGATGTGGTGGTCAAGCTGCCACATTTTTGTTTCTTCCTTCACAACATGACGGATAGCATTCTGCCAAGCTTCGGGCGTTACTAGCTGTATGGAAGTCTCAAGTAAAACCTTAACGTCTGGTAATTTGAAGGTTGTGCTATGGTGCGCAATATAACCCTTCACTTGAGCCCAGATGAGCTCTATTGAGTTCAGTTCACAGTGGTAGGGCGGTAACCGCAGCACAGTGACACCACATTGACGGGCCATCTCATCAGTCACGTAACTAATGTTCGCAGGTTTGTGCTGTTTAATTTTTTCATACAATTCCACTTTTACACATGAATCGTCAAACGGGATTCCTTTTTCGCGCAACCATTGCTGCATGTCACTTTTTCGAGATCCCATAGTCAGTACACGTTCGGCTTGACGACTATGGTAGGAAGCATTATCCATGACGATCACAGAGTTGGGCTCAACTCGCTGAAGCACCCCTTGAAACCAGCTCTCGAAGCAGCTGGCATTCATTTCGTCATGGTAATCACCTCCTTTCTTAGAGACGAAAATCAAGTCACACTCTTCTAAAAAGCCACTATCGCTAAAAATATGAGTTACGATCAATCTTTGACCTTTCCCTGACGGTCCACGAAGACCTGTTGACAAACCTTCAATGCTTGCTTGTCGGTTACTCATTACGTTTTTGTCTATCCAGGTTTTTTTTAACTGTGTGACCTGCATTTACCCATGTCTCGTCCAAATAATAGATTTTTCTGCTTTGTCGCCTATATTCAATCATTTCGCGTAGGTATTTTCGACGCCAGGCGACTATTTCAGGCCTCTCTATCAATGCTGACTTCCGATTACGCGTTTCGTAACGAAAATTAATTTCGTGCAGGGATTTCCTCATTACCTCGACGCTCATTTGGGGTATAATTTCATTTTCCTTGATTGTACAGCCTTGAGGGTTGGTATCTCATTCCTAAAGAAGAATGAATGTACGGTTCGCCTTAACGCCATTTTGCTATCGTCATCCAATTTAACGGCCTTTCGTCCCTTCAAATTAAACTTTGGATCAGTAGTAGCTCCAGTTTTCTTCTTTTCATGCACCACCCTGCGAATGGTCCACTCTGGAACGCCTGTCATACTTTCACAAGGCGCGAGTGCATCTCCCTGCGACATAGTTCTGTTCAGATAATTGAACACGTTGAGCACGATTTCTTTCGCGTCCCTCTTCAGTGCTTTACGAAGCCGTCTACTTGTTCCCTGGCTTTCAGTACTTCCACTCGTACCATTTGTACTCTCCATGGTTAAGTATAACCAAAACAGTAACCACAGAAACCACAACAATAACAATCACACAACAATTCTTATAAAAACAAACAATATGCGATCGCTCAACGAAACACGTTCCATTGCGATGCCGACGCCTATGAGTCTGCCGGTCGAGGTGCGTCTTTGATTTCATTGGTTCTACCGGCGGAGAACAATCAGCCATTATTTCCATCTCTGTCTGTGCTGTTGACCACCGCAAAGCCACAGAAACGACATATGTCGTACCCTATACGGCTGTACTGGAAGGAAGCCGGGATCGAGCTCTGATCACGTGTTGATCACGGGTATGAGTCATTACAGTTTTAAATAGTTGTAGTATAGATAGCTGCTAGTCTGGCTATGAGCGCTGTGAGCGTCACCCATAGCGCCACCTATGGAGGAATGGCTCAACGACCATGCTGCAAGTCAGTTCGCCAGCATGCTTTGTTGGTTGCAGAATGCCGAGACAGTCTGTAGAGTAATCTCTGAGAAGAGAATTAGTTGAGTAGCGGAGTAGCTAGACCGCATCTGGATGATTGTATGGTGATTGTGTGTTTTGGTCTGCATGTGTATAAAATCAGTATGTTAGAAAATTATTACCGAATATGCTGCCCACGTATATCTATTAGCTGTACCAGACGGGTTATTTGTGTTGCCTTTTCTGAAGAGAGGTTATTTTCAAAGTTATAAATTAGGATTTTCCCCGGTTTTTTGCGTTTTCGAAAATTTTAAGAAGCATTATGTGAAATCACCATGTCGCCTGCGATGTGTATATAATTAAGGCACATCACTGAAAAATTAGAAATGACGCATCACCCACGAAACATTTTTGTAGTATGTCACATGATTAGATATCTTTTTTATCTCTCTCATTTTTTAAAATCAGCAGATTTACATATTTAATTTCCAGGAAAAAACAAAACAATTTCATTCATCCAGAAACATATTAGTTCAATATAGGGTCAAGCTAAATTGAAATGAAGTTGAAACTTGGAAAAAAGAGTTTCTATATACGGCATTTCAAAAAAAAACGGATTGACCAAAATAAAGCAGGTGCCAAAGTCAGACCAAAGAGGAAAGCATGACAGCAATAAGAATATACCGGAAGAACACAGTGAACATGTCAGATAGCATAGCAATTTAATCCCCAAATATACCAGTCATTACAGTAACGAAGACACCCAACAAAAGTCTTCCTTGATTCAGATCTTTCCATTTCCAGTTTATACTATGATTATTGTCTTGATTGGTGTCGCCAAAATAATTTTGTGGCAGTGATTCTAGATGAACATAGGCGAATATTCTGCGCCGAGTTTAATATAGGCTTCAAAGTTACGCCTGTAAAGCATGCGATTCATTGAATATAAAACATACTGAAGTGGAAACAGAAGTTGCAAAGAAATTAAAAAATCATTTAGAGTTACCTGAGAGGCGTGCAGGATCCATGCAGAACAAAATAAAACAAGATACAACAAGAAATTCAATGGTTATCAGCTTTGACTTACAACAGCCTATGCCGGTGCCAAATTTAACAGTGAGGGCAGCGTTATACTTGAGAACGGCATGGGTTTATAACCTCTTCATCCATGACTGCGTTAGTGGCAAGGCCTACATGTGGCCAGAAAACATCTCTATATATAATAAGTGACATATAAATCCGAACACCCAGTTTAAATGGTTTTATTTTAATAAAATTTTGTATAAGTACTTAATGAAGCATAATAAGTAAATGATAAAAATTTCAAAATGATTGCACTGCTTTAAAGCCCTTTGACCTTTAATAATGTGTGGATGCACCCTAATGTGCTACGCATTCTCCAACGCGCCTAGGCATGGTTCTGATCAGGTGGTCAATGTCCTCCTGTGGTATCTCATTCCAGGCAATCACCAACTCCTCTCGAAGTGCTTCTATAGTCTGAGGAGGACGTTGCAAATTGAGCAATCTCCTACCCATCATATCCCGCACGTGCTCAATTGGCGATAAGTCGGGAGATCTTGGTGGCCATGGTAACAATGTGACATCATTATGTTGAAAGAAGTCTATTGTGACTCTTGCAACATGTGGTCGGACATTATCTTGTTGGAAAGTTGGATCTGCCAGGGTGTCAAGATAAAGGTGACCTGGAACCATGAGCTATAGCACCCCAAACCATAACTCCAACAGTGTGATGAACATGTCTTTCAACAAAAAACTGTGGATTCCTCCTTTCACCACGTCGCCTTCTAACCCTGGCACGACCATCGTGCATGCCTAAACAAAATCGAGACTCGTCACTGAAGGCAATACTGTTCCATTCCTGATCCCAGAGTGACCGTTGTCTGCACCACTCAAGACGATTACGTCGGTGTTCTCGAGTTAAAGGGAGGACCCAGTGTGGCCGGTATGAAAACAAGCCAAAACTTCTCATTCGTCGGTAAACACTTCGCATGCCAATAGGTCTTCCGTGTTCTGCAAACCATTCATTTGCAATGGATCTGGTAGTGGAGAAACGGTCCCTTAAGGCCAATAATCTTAGGCGGCGATCTTCACAGTCTGTTGTTCTACGGCGGCGTCCAGTGCCCCTTGCTCTTTGCGTACGGCCTTCTCGAAGCCATGCCTGACAACACCTAACCACAGTGTCTACACTTCTTTGCACTCTAACTGCAATTGCCCGAAAAGAAAGTCCAGCTTCCCGAAGTCCCACTATACGGCCCCTATCAAACTCACTAAGTTGACGAAATCGTACAGGTCTCCGTACTCTAGGCATCGTAACCGATCGTAAAGGATGTCAAGAACCAAAATCCGCCAACGTTGATTCTTTACTGCGGCTGAAATATTCATTTTTAGAGCGTTAGTGAATTAAAAAAAAGCAGTATAAAAACCGGAATGTCCAATTGATAAGGCTGAAATTTTTTTCACTTGTTGTTTACAGTAAGATAAATACATTCACCAACTTTTATTAAAATAAAACCATTTAAACTGGGTGTTCGGATTTATATGTCACTTAGTATAGATAACTGCAGTGGCCAGAACAAAAATTGGTCACTATTTTGCTTATGGCAACAACTTACTATAGAATGCATATTTATTTTTATTGATCACAAATACTTAATATTAGGACATACAAATGATTGGTACAACGCGGTAAGAAAAAACTACTTTAAGGTGACTGTATTGAAACAATCTATTTTTTTTTCTTTTAAAGAGCTACAACACGAAATTACTAAAAAAACCATACATATGACAAAAAAGGAAACTTTTTCAAAGTATCAAGCCTCAAATTTACATATGGACGACCTAATAATTATAATGTATATCAAACATCTAATAAATGAAGACTTTAAATCAGTTAATATTGGGAAGAAAGGTCCGAGGAAGTCAGTTTTACCTTCCAGAGACTTGAAATCAAAATATAGTGAACCTATTCCAATGAATAAAAAAAATGAAGATATTTCGCAGCTTCTACAGTTTATTTCGCCAGCTTTTCTAAAATTTTATGAACAGATTAGTGCATGCCAATATATTCTACCGGTATCTACCGATAATGAATGGAAGAACACCTGGATGGTTTTTCGGATATTGAAGAAAATGAGAGCTGATCTATTTCATTACTCCATATTAGGTTAATTTTTTTATACACAAGGGATCCGCCTTAGGTTTTTTCAAAAGTCCAAAAACATAATAACTGTTAAATAAACATTTGTGTTAATTTTATTATGTCTTTAATCACATATTTCCAAACTATCGTTGACCTTAATTGCTATAAACATTTTAAACATGGATGTCACGATTTGAAAATAAGTTAAATATTACGTTTTCTCCAAAAATGTGTTTGGTGGCGTGTCCCTTCCTGATCCCAAAATCTTCAATTGTAGGAACGACTGACGATATGGCCCTAAAAGCCGACGAAAATCTAGTTTCGCTATATGCAACACAAATAAAATTAACAATAGAGGGAAACGTAAAAGCTACAAAATTAATCAAAAATCAATTTAATCCCAGGTTCGTTTTTTCAGACATCAGTTTTTATAAAGTATTTTAGTAGTGCGATAATCATATCCTGTTTTTTGTTTGTTATGTTAAGAATATAATATTTCTGTATTTTTTCAAAGAATCATTGAGCCGTATTCATAAACGAGAAGCATACCTCGGAAGCATAAGGTAAAAGTTTAAGGTCTTGCTTCGGAGAAAAAGGTAGAAGTATAAGCATATCCTTGTTTTCATATTCATAATGATTACCTTATACTCGCGAGGATATCCTCTAAGAAGAAGTAAAAGGTTGACTGGTATTTGTATCTTGAGCGACATGTCCTGACATGTTCCAGCTTCATTCACTCAGCATCACTGACAGTTGTACTACAGGGCTAACACAGACCGTTCCGTATTTTTACTGGATACAGTTTCTTATCAAATTAATAAGCATGTCATCTTCAAGTGATGAGGAAACTATAGAAAATAATGGCAACGACCTGAAGTTCATCGCAGATGAAATTGCCATTGCTCCCATTATTTTACAAAAGTCACAAGTTCCAAAAAACATAAAATTGAGAAAGGACGATGCCTTGAACAAGATGTTGAAAAAATACGAATCAACATTCGGTAAACCATCAGATACTAAGGCTTATTAAAAAAAATCAACCACATGAAATCAAGATTGAAGAAAAAACACATAAAAAAAAGCTAGTAATAAACCAATTAATTGGTTAGATTGGGAAAGAAAGTTGCTGAAAGCTATGGAAGGTGACTGTAATCGTATAATTGGGAAAACTAGAGGTGCCATTCAGGTTGGTAGTGTTCGAGAAGAAGGAAGTGAACTATATACTGAGTGCAGTGAGCAAACAGTTAGTATTACACCGCCAGCAATTCAGAAGACATTGCCACCAAAAAGAAAATTAGCAGCAGAGAAATACGAAACTGAGGAAACCAAAGGGTTAACTACAAAAGAACTGCAACGTCTAGTGCTATTACAGCAGTACCAAACAAGTATTTTACAACAAGAGTATTGGAAAACGAAATTAGAAATGATGCAGCGTCAGAAGCCACCTGTAACTTATGATGTTCACGAAAATAAAACTTATTATAACTTATAAATACACTGTAATCAGTAAAACTATTTATTATAATACTCAAGTTTCTTCTTATTTGTTGACCTTGTTGGCGGAGAGGAAGCTCGTCATTCTCATGATTTCCTTCATCTTCATCTGGGTCTTGTTCAAGTAACTCAAAGTCAGGATCGGCCAAGCTCTTCGCAACATTATGGAGTACAATACAAGCAATAATTATTTTTGGCACATTTTCCAACTTTACGCGGCAAACATACTATAGGATAGGAAACCGGCGTTTCAGTTGGCCGAAACAGCGTTCAGTTATAACTCTTTTTTGTTTTAAAAGCTTATTATAATTTATTTCTGCACCTGGAGTAGGATTTCTGAAGGGAGTCATAAGGCATATTCTGGAATCATGCACTGATCCAGGCCAACTGACATCAACTCTTGTGAACATCTCTCTGGCATCACAAATGGCTTGCACATTTAAGGTACGTGTACAATCAATTACACCAATTGCTGTCGGAAATTTATACATGCATTGCCATATCCCCTTGGCCTCCATCAGTTCATGGTTGGTAGTTGGAAACTTGATCCATTCATTGGACTGTGCAACTACGCTGTTCACAACTCTATCCACAGTCCGAGATACCGTTGCTTGACTAACACCAAGTTCCTGACCAATACCTTGTTGATATCCAGGGTCACCGAGATAGCGTAGACATATCTTCATTTTATGAATACATGAAAGTACTTCTCCTCGAGTTTCCTCATTCTCAACGAAAATTCTGTCCGCAAGCCATTGTACATTTGCTTCGTCGAACCGATATAATTTTTTGAAGTCACGTTTTAACATCCCTAACATCCACAATTTCCGCCATCATCGTTTGACCACCTTTCTTTACGAAGTTGAGTCTACTACTGACCAGACTCAGTATTTTTTAAGGATATGCTTCCTATGCCAAGTATGAGGAGAATATTATGAATATCGTTTTACTTATGTCACTGCTTTGAAGGATATGCTTATACTCAAAAAGCAAAAGCATCTACTTCAAAGTATTATAAATACCCTCTGGAGGATTTCCTTCAAAATTTGCAAGTGCAAGGATATCCTTTGTTTTATGAATACGGCTCATTGAATTTCTCTTTTTTTGGACAGCAGATTTTGAATACCCTTCTGTACCAACCAGCATACTACAGAAGTTCTTTTTGCCAGCTATTTGGGTATCGTACGATTCAGACGACGAACCTAAAACATATTTACAATCATCTAACTCACACTTGTTTAACTTTCCGAGTTGAGTCAATCACCCGAGAGAACTCCGGATGTGATGTATAAACTTAGAGCGAAAAGAATAAACAGCAACAAAGAACTCGAATGAAACCCTGTTGCCCATTGTATACATTACTTCTAGGAATGTAATAAAAGCACCAAGAGCAATTACTTAGCTGGAAGGTAGAGGTTTCAATTAATTTTGTAGCGTGACGCCAGAGAATGAGAATAAATAAAAGAAAGCTCCAAGCTCGTCCTTTCCCAATTTTGTTCTTCCTTTTGGTATAAAGGGTGTCCCAAAATCCACGAAAGATTTCAATTAAATAGAAAAATATTTTATCTTTAGATCGTTATTTCTTTAATGAACTTTGCATAAATGTGGCAAGAGGCTAAATTTTGGTGATGCATCTTTGGATTTTCTTCTATCAATATACGAGAAGTATCAATAAAACGATGTCATACATCTAGGAACTGCAAGAGTCATTTCCTAGTTATAGAGTGGCGTCAAAGTGTCTATTGTATACTAAGTGACATATAAATCCGAACACCCAGTTTAAATGGTTTTATTTTAATAAAATTTTGTATAACGACTTAATGAAGCATAATAAGTAAATGATAAAAATTTCAAAATGATTGCACTGCTTTAAAGCCCTTTGACCTTTAATAATGTGTGGATGCACCCTGATGTGCTACGCATTCTCCAACGCGCCTAGGCATGCTTCTGATCAGGTGGTCAATGTCCTCCTGTGGTATCTCATTCCAGGCAACCACCAACTCCTCTCGAAGTGCTTCTAGAGTCTGAGGAGGACGTTGCAAATTGAGCAATCTCCTACCCATCATATCCCACACGTGCTCAATTGGGGATAAGTCGGGAGATCTTGGTGGCCATGGTAACAATGTGACATCATTATGTTGAAAGAAGTCTATTGTGACTCTTGCAACATGTGGTCGGACATTATCTTGTTGGAAAGTTGGATCTGCCAGGGTGTCAAGATAGGGTAAAAGATGGGGTTCTAGAACTTCGTGGATATAACGCTGCGCGTTCATGTAACCTGTGATGAAGATTAAAGGTGACCTGGAACCATAAGCTATAGCACCCCAAACCATAACTCCAACAGTGTGATGAACATGTCTTTCAACAAAAAACTGTGGATTCCTCCTTTCACCACGTCGCCTTCTAACCCTGGCACGACCATCGTGCTTGCCTAAACAAAATCGAGACTCGTCACTAAAGACAATACTGTTCCATTCCTGATCCCAGAGTGACCGTTGTCTGCACCACTCAAGGCGATTACGTCGGTGTTCTCGAGTTAAAGGGAGGACCCAGTGTGGCCGGTATGAAAACAAGCCAAAACTTCTCATTCGTCGGTAAACACTTCGCATGCCAATAGGTCTTCCGTGTTCTGCAAACCATTCATTTGCAATGGACCTGGTAGTGGAGAAACGGTCCCTTAAGGCCAATAATCTTAGGCGGCGATCTTCACGGTCTGTTGTTCTACGGCGGCGTCCAGTGCCCCTTGCTCTTTGCGTACGGCCTTCTCGAAGTCATGCCTGACAACACCTAACCACAGTGTCTACACTTCTTTGCTCTCTAACTGCAATTGCCCGAAAAGAAAGTCCAGCTTCCCGAAGTCCCACTATACGGCCCCTATCAAACTCACTAAGTTGACGAAATCGTACAGGTCTCCGTACTCTAGGCATCGTAACCGATCGTAAAGGATGTCAAGAACCAAAATCCGCCAACGTTGATTCTTTACTGCGGCTGAAATATTCATTTTTAGAGCGTTAGTGAATTAAAAAAAAGCAGTATAAAAACCGGAATGTCCAACTGATAAGGCTGAAAATTTTTTCACTTGTTATTTACAGTAAGATAAATACATTCACCAACTTTTATTAAAATAAAACCATTTAAACTGGGTGTTCGGATTTATATGTCACTCAGTATACTTGAAAAAGGTCATTGTTGGGAAGGAAGCATTGTACAATAAAGAAGAATTTGTAGTTTGATCATTTCGGTGGTCAGAACTGAGCCCTAGATCATGTGATTTAACACCATTGAATTCCTTTTTAAGAGTGTAGAGATGAAAAATTTGCTGGGTAACTTTTTAATTAACTGTAAAAAGTCGAACAAATAACTTTTTCCCGTATGTTTAAAAACTACAACTATCGGAAAAGCTTGTTCATTATTTATTAAAAAAATCGTCAATTTTCAAATTTATGTTGTATCGAAAAGCGCATGACAAAAAATATGTAATAATACCGAAAACTCAAAGCATTTATAATTAATAACATTTAATAAAATCCTCAGGAATGCTGAACATTTTCAGAAAATGTATAATTGTAAATACATTTTTGTGTTTAATGGTCACTTCTAACAAGATGTTTAGAGATGTAACATCTTCAGCAAAGGGTTCATTTTAAAGGTCTTTTCAACCTCTATAACTGTTCTGTGAACCACGTGAATCAATATTTCATAGGTTTTTTGGATATTCGGGAAAGAATGTAATTTCCGCTTTCAGCAAAATTTTTGTACCTTCAGATGGAAGACCTTTTTATTACCCTCAAGAATATAAATCCGTTGTAAGATCCATAATTTTTTTCTAGAACATCGACCGGTTTTTGACTAGTTAGCCTGATCTAATACCAATACGATAGATCTTAAGAATTTCTATTTAATTCACATCTTGCGTGTATTTTGGGACACGCTTTATATTTCCGTTGCATTAGCTAAATCAATCCGGTCATTTCCACAAAGAAAAAGGTGTTTCTAGACACAAAAAGGAGTTTCGCCTTTACGGTTGTTTGCGGTCGCGCCCTCGAAGCATCTGCTAACGAATACTCAGAAGAACGTCGTAATGAGAACTCATTTATTAATACGGGAAACAATGCATCTAAGGAAGATGAAAAACTTGAATGAAACTTTGTATTCCTGTTGGTATAAGTTATACAGGGAGTCTGATCCCAGCATAATTGTTAACCAATAATTGTAGGAAATCCAATGATGACCTCGTAGTTAACCTTGATCATCACCTTCAAGGTCATTTGAAGGTTAATTCGCTTTTTTAAGTGGAACCCCCCATTTTTAACCCAATAAATGTAAAGAGCGGAAAATTGTACGTTCAAATTATGGTCTTGACCATTCTTAACCTTAGGAGGACAAGATCAAGGTTAAACCCATGTATAGTGATATAACTTGAAAGCCAGTAGGTCTATAAGGTAACTACCAAGGCATTATTTTCATGATTTTCCACGGATATCCAATGGTGACCTTGTATCTAACCTTGGTCATGACCTCCAAGGTCATTTGAAGGTCAGTACCTCTTTTGATCTGATTCTATACTTCTGACCGCGGAATTGGAGAAAAGGAAAAAATGTTCGAACATGTCCTTGAACATCTCTGGAACTTGACCTTCGACTTATCTATCAAGGTCAAACACAAGCTTACCTTAATTTCTTGACAATTCAGAAAACTGTGTAAACTCCAGATAAACTGACTTCACTGTTCCTTCAGGATTATTCGCTGGCTACAAAAATCGACTTGACCTTTACATGACCTTGGCGTTACTATGGTTAAGGTCAGCTCCAAAGTCACTACTGGATATTCGGGGGGAATATCATGAAAATAATGTCTCGGTATACTACTACTAGTTTTCAAGTTATATCACTGTACCTGGGCTTGACCTTGGTCATGACCTCCTAAGGTTAAAATTTATAATGGCCAAGTCCATATTTGAACGTAAAATTTTCTGCTCTTTCCACTTACGGGATAAAAAATGGGAGTTTGAGGTCATGCTCAAATCCAAGGTCACCATTGGTTAGCTGGGGAAAACTAATATCAATCGCGAGGCTTATTTATACCATTGTTAGTTCACAAATTATCGTGGATTCCGGAACTTTTTAGATGTGTATGTAAAAAATCCTTACGCTAATCTAGCCGATGTGCTCAACCGATCTCTCTACAGCCTACTAAGGGTCATAATTTGATACAGTTTAATACTAACTCAGTACTTTACCTAAACTAACAAATTAAAGCCAGGATTTGAAGTTGACGTTTAACCTCGTCAAAATTTACTAAAGACCTGACTTTGATAGCTATTTTCAACACAAATCCAGTGAGATTCATAGTGGTTTTCCTAGCAGCACAGATTCGACCATCATTTGACCTTTAGTGGTCACCATGACCTTGGACTTGAATTTCGATTCGATTGTCGACATCAAGAATAGGGATTTCCAGTGAAAAAATGAAGTTGACTTTGAAATGACCTTGAAAGTAAGTATCGAGGTCAAATCCAAGATCACCTTTTACTTTCTCGTTAAAATTTACAAATGCTTGACCTTGACAGATATTTTCATCACTAATCCTGTGAGATTTATAGAGGTTTTCCGAGCAGCATACATTTAATCTTCATTTGACCTTTAGTGGCCACCCTGACCTTGGACTTCAATTGTGCTTGAACGTAAAATTTTCTGCTCTTTCGATTGTCGGTATCAAAAATTTCGATTTCCATTAAAAAATAAAGTTGACTGAAATGACCTTGAAAGTGAGTAGGAAGGTCAAACCCACGATCACAGTTTACTTCCTTGTTAAAATTTACCAAATGCTTGACCTTGATAGATATTTTCATCACTAATCCTGTGAGATTTATACAGGTTTTCCGAGCAGCATACATTTGATCTTCATTTGACCTTTAGTGGCCACCCTGACCTTGGACTTAAATTGTGCGTGAACGTAAAATTTTCTGCTCTTTCGATTGTCGGTATCAAAAATTTCGATTTCCATTAAAAAATAAAGTTGACTGAAATGACCTTGAAAGTGAGTATCAAGGTCAAACCCACGATCACCTTTTACTTCCTTGTTAAAATTAACCAAATGCTTGACCTTGATAGAAATTTTCATCTCTAATCCTGAGAGATTTATAGAATTTTTTCCAGCAGCATATATTTGATCTGCATTTGACCTTTAGTGGTCACCCTGACCTTGGACTTTGTGCTTTAACGTAAAGTTTTCCGCTCTTTCGATTCGGTATCAAAAATAGGGGTTTCTGTGTGAAAACATGAATTAACCTTGAAGGTGAAATTCAGGGTCACCTTTGAAGCCCTTGCTAAAAGTCACTGAAAAACTGACCTTGATCTTTCCCAAAAAGGAAAAGGAAAATTCATCAGCGTAAATCACGTAAAATTCATCAGAAAATATGTATTTGGTGTCATTGATATATAATATTATCAAGTCGACAATCGTTTGCAGAGGGTAGATCATTTGGACCTATGACCAAGCTTCAATCCTTATCCAGAGCAAATTCTTATAACTGTTAATAGATCATTGGGACTCGTGTTAGGGAATCCCAAAGAGTTTAGTAACAGGTAGGCATCGATCATGCTTTCCAACTATTTCGTATTGTCTAAATTAGAGCATGCAAATGATAGTATGGAATCCTTGCTATGTGACTCTTTGACGAAGGAAATTCCTATTTTTGTCATGAAAACCGGATGGCATATATATCTTCAAGGCCATTTCAATATACTTTGTACAAAATTATCACAAACTAGGCGAACATGTAAAAATATTACACTATATTTTTGTTTATCTTTTTGTATTCCACGAGTAATTAGTAAATCTGCTGGTGGTGTATAAATAAATAAACTCGGAACCAGTGAAACTACATAGACGCTTGCATTCTATCTACTTGGATCAAATAAAAAAAGTACAGCTTGTTTCCTGGATGACGTATCAGGATTAAAATAGCTATAGCTAACGCATAATTCGAAAGCTAATTTTCTAAATCTCAGTTCTCTCCAATAATAGTTATGTCCTGACGACCCCAAGAAAGAAGATATCAGAAATTAATGCTAAACGAATGTCACTCTCTAATAATAAAGGAAGATTACCACCACGATTTGCATAATGGTGGTCTCAGGAATCCAACTTCCACATATTTAAATAATGGCTAATAATGTGTTAGCGTTAACGTGTCGTGGTCTGTATTTTATTTCAAACAGTTACTTTTAGATATTTTCCAAACCACTTAAACGCGTCAGGATGTTAATGCAATAAAACTGTGATAAACGATAGTTGTAAGTGCTTCAATTTAAATAGTGGATAGTTACTATAATCTCTACTCAACTATAAGGAAGCAGGCAGTTAGCTCTTCATGCTTTTTCCGATTCATGGCATGAAATATTCGGTGAGAAAAAAGCAGA
Source organism: Acanthoscelides obtectus (assembly GCA_963669975.1). Classification (NCBI taxonomy): domain Eukaryota; kingdom Metazoa; phylum Arthropoda; class Insecta; order Coleoptera; family Chrysomelidae; genus Acanthoscelides; species Acanthoscelides obtectus. Next base: position 11,179,468 of record CAVLJG010000003.1, on the reverse strand, counting down.
TGTTGGGGAAGAAAAAATAATCAGAATCAGAATTCTTATTAGTTCGATCGGCCATCAGTTGATGGTATAGAATATTTCAGAAAATAGGAAACAAGTTTTAAAATGGTATTAAAGAGTAAACAAATAATATAAAATAAAGAACACATACATATGTATATAACAAATTGAAATCAGTATCGCGGCATATGACATTCACACAAGCATCAATAAGCTACGTAAAAGCGTATGTATGCATAACATTAAAATGTTGCGGATCACATCTTACAATAAAGAGAAAACTTTTGATGCATCCCTTGGCTGCAAAAGTAATAATTGTTAAGCAGCTATTCTATCCATAAAATACTCATTCGCTTTCTGTTTTAGCAGAGTCTTTACCCTGTTCTTAAACGATCCCAATGGCCAGATCTCTAGAGTATCCGGCAATCTATTAAACAATTTTGTAGCCTTTTGCTGTTTTTAGTAGATGACAATCTGTGTGAGGAGATATGGAGAATAACCGAATTTCTGGTTGAATATCTCTTGTAATCATTCAACTTTGGAAAATTTACCAAATTTTTCTTCTCGTAGATCAGCAGCTCTAGGCTGTGAATAGACTGAAGTGTTAGTATTTCCAGCTGTCTAAATAATTTCGTTCTACTTGTTCTGCTATTTACACCCACAATTAACCCGACCACTATTTTTTGCATGGTGAATACTCTGCTGGTTTCTAAACAACATCCCCAGACAACTATGCGATACGAAATAATCAAATGGACATAGGCGAAATAGTATATAATTAGCAAGGGTCTGTCAACCACAAATCGCAGATGACTGAGACAGTATGTAGAAGCATGTCTGGTAATTGATGAATAAATCGTGTTTTATTGATGTTAAGTCCAAAAACTATCAGTGTACACTCCGCAACTCTTCACTAGCTTTTTGAGGAAGAGACATTACAGTATTGTTGTTTATAAGAAACAATGTAAATACAGGATTTCTGGTAGTTGACAGCCACGTTTGGTATCCTTAAATGTAAGATGCTTGATGTTATCAAGTTTTCCAAAGCACCACCTTTTTCAATTTCCTCAAGTCACCGAGCCAAATGTGCAAAGTAAATAATAAACATATTGTAAACTATTCTATCAAATGAAAATACCGTATCCAAATTGCCTCTCATAGTTAAAAATAATCACTTATACACGAGAAACAGATTAGCTCTAATAGCAGCCTAGCCGAATGTTATCTTTATCAACGACCTTATTAACCTATGTCCACGATTTCTGCCAAGGTCGTTACTCACGTTCTTATCAGGAGGCAATAGTTACCTTAATGATAGTATCATTCGGCGATTTGCATTCATATATTTCGTCGATGGTAGACGATAAGACCGGAGTGAGAGACTCTTCCCACGTTCTGTTTGGAACACGCACGTGGCATCTGATGCAGCACAAGCACGAACATCAGTGGCGGAGGCGTGGTACTCCTCAGTTCAAAATTGGAAATGGTACTTTGAAAAAATTCGTAGGCTGAAGAGAATCTGTTTATTTTCCGTCTCTCTTTGAGCACGATATAGCAGATGAAAATTTCAAGATGGTGGCTAGGCGTCATGTTGTAACATTTTTTAAATATTGATATCTTATTTCAAAGCTATTTACGACTACTTTTTAACCCTAGAATATAATATCACTGTCTTTCAAAATGAAGGACTGACATGCTGTCAAATTTGACAATATTTTACATTGAATATTTTATTACTCAACAACTAATCATCAAAACGTTATGATATGTTGTATGAATCTTCGTTTTTTAGAAGAATCTATCTTCCTAAGTAACACTGGACAATAAATTTTAGTTTTTTAATTGTATTTTGTGGGAAAAATGCACTTCTTTGTTAATTTTGGGGCGCTGAATCCAAAAATGACAATATAATAAAAAAATTAGTTGCGGTTTAGAAAAAAAACTTTTTATTTTTAAGGATATATTAAAAAAAGTAACAAGATTCATATACTTATAAGAATCACTATATGCGCTGTCTTTTTGCTGTTCTTTTATGGATCGTTTCTGGAGCATCTCTACCAAGAGTCCAACAGTAGTCTGCAAGCATGGAAGGATTCCACTTTCCCTGGTACCTTTTTTCCATTGTTCAAATATCCTGATGAAAACGTTCGCCGTGCTCATCACTTAAGGCTCCGCAATTGTCAGGAAAAAAGTCCAGGTGTGAGTGTAGGAAATGTATCTTAAGAGACATATTACAACCCATCTTTTGATACGATGACAGCATATTTTTGACAAGGGTTTTATAGTTGTCAGCTTTTCTATTTCCCAAAAAATTAGTGACCACCAGACGGAAATCATTCCAAGCAGTTTTTTCAATACCTGTTAAAGTGTTTTCAAACTGTGTATCTTTCAAAATATTTCGAATCTGTGGCCCAACAAAAATACCTTCTTTAACCTTTGCCTCACTTAGTCTTGGAAATTTCTGACGCAGGTATTGAAAAGCTGACCCATCTCTATCTAATGCCTTGACAAAGTTTCTCATTAGGCCCAACTTGATATGCAGTGGTGGTAATAAAACTTTTTTCGAATCTACTAATGGCATATGCTGTACATTTTTTTGACCTGGCTCTAGGAATTGACGAACAGGCCAGTTTTGTCTGGTGTAATGAAGTGCCTTTGCCCGACTGTCCCATTCACACAAAAAACAGCAAACTTTTTGTAGCCTAGCTGCAGCCCAAGTAAAAGTGCAACAACTTTCAAATCGCCACAAATATGCCATTGGTGCTCATCGTATTTTATGCATGTCAATAGGTACTTCATATTATCATTTATGGTACTTTCATGTGAACTGCATACCCTACAGGAAGAGATGGTAAAATATTTCCAATATGCAATAACACTGCCTTTAAACTCAATGTTGAACTGTCTATAAACAATCTCCATTCTTCTGGGTTATAGTTTATATTTAAAGCCGCCAGTAAGCCGTTAATGTTATTGCAGAAAACCAAGTTATTCTCCATATTGAAAAATGGTTCTAAGTCTTTGTGGCGTTTACGAAAAACACATACCGAAACATCGTCTTCTAACAAGTTCCACTGCTGCAGTCTTGATCCAAGTAACTCTGCCTTACATTTTGGAAGTTCTAAATCTCTTACAAGATCATTTAATTCTGACTGTGTTATTTTGTGCGGTTGGTGGCATGACGTGTGCTCGGTATAAAATCAGGATCTCTTGACGTTGATGGCATATCTTCTTCCTGACGAATCACTCGATCGCCATGATCTGATTCGTTTTCTGATCCGCAAGTGTAGGATTCTGGGGGTTTTGGAATAGGATTTTCGTCACTGTGAGGCACAGGTCTCATCGCAGATGGTATGTTTGGGTAGTTAGTAACCTATTTTTTTTTCTTGGACATACCTGTGGCTTGTCCAACACAAGGTACCATGCAAAAGTAACAATCATTAATATGATTTGTAGGCTCTCTCCAAACCATTGGGACAGCAAAGCGCATAGACCGTTTTTTGCCATTTAACCAGCTCCTCAGCCTTGAAGCACATGTATTACAGCAGATGTGGGGTGCCCACTGTTTGTCTTGATCACCTAGTTTACAACCGAAATAAAGCTGATATGCCTTTGTTATTAGTGGAGTAATAGACCGTCTCTGAGACGCAAAAGTCACATCACCACACACGTAACAAAACTGATCTGGATTGTTTACACACTTTCTAGACATCTTGCATGAACGCTGTCAGCCAACTGAGGAAAAAATGGCTAATATAAAACAATATAATGTACACGTATGTATAACGTAACACAATCATCCGATTACATCATCTTTCCTTTCCGAATATAAAAATGTAGCACGTGCATTCTTGTGAACTACAGTATATTAACACTGTCACAGCAGGAACATATATAATTACCGTATCTCTAAAACTTGAACTAATATTGAAAAAATAAGTTTTATTCCGGTTTTAGCATATTAAAAATAGTAATATTTTGTTGATTTTATTTAGGATATTTTTTGGCTGTTGTCAGTGTAATCAGCACCATCCATTGGCAGAAAAAAGAGAAAAAACGAAAAAAAATCGCTCAAACTTTGTTTTTTTGGCGTCTCAGAGAAAAATTAATGAAAGCCTTTTTGCTCGGAATGATCCAAAAAACCTGAAAACAGAAATTGTCCGGTGAAGAAACGGTAATTTATTTGGAAAAAAATTATAAACAAATTTGATCTGGGTTTATTCAATGCTTAAACATTGAACGCTATATTAAGATTAGCTCATGTTAAAGAGATTTCAACATTGTCTTTCATGTCAAAATTAGAGTAGTTTTGGTTTTCGCAGACTGTTGTATACTAAGTGACATATAAATCCGAACACCCAGTTTAAATGGTTATATTTTAATAAAATTTTGTATAAGTACTTAATGAAGCATAATAAGTAAATGATAAAAATTTCAAAATGATTGCACTGCTTGAAAGCCCTTTGACCTTTAATAATGTGTGGATGCACCCTGATGTGCTACGCATTCTCCAACGCGCCTAGGCATGCTTCTGATCAGGTGGTCAATGTCCTCCTGTGGTATCTCATTCCAGGCAACCACCAACTCCTCTCGAAGTGCTTCTAGAGTCTGAGGAGGACGTTGCAAATTGAGCAATCTCCTACCCATCATATCCCACACGTGCTCAATTGGGGATAAGTCGGGAGATCTTGGTGGCCATGGTAACAATGTGACATCATTATGTTGAAAGAAGTCTATTGTGACTCTTGCAACATGTGGTCGGGCATTATTTTGTTGGAAAGTTGGATCTGCCAGGGTGTCAAGATAGGGTAAAAGATGGGGTTCTAGAACTTCGTGGATATAACGCTGCGCGTTCATGTTACCTCTGATGAAGATTAAAGGTGACCTGGAACCATAAGCTAAAGCACCCCAAACCATAACTCCAACAGTGTGATGAACATGTCTTTCAACAAAAAACTGTGGATTCCTCCTTTCACCACGTCGCCTTCTAACCCTGGCACGACCATCGTGCATGCCTAAACAAAATCGAGACTCGTCACTAAAGACAATACTGTTCCATTCCTGATCCCAGAGTGACCGTTGTCTGCACCACTCAAGGCGATTACGTCGGTGTTCTCGAGTTAAAGGGAGGACCCAGTGTGGCCGGTATGAAAACAAGCCAAAACTTCTCATTCGTCGGTAAACACTTCGCATGCCAATAGGTCTTCCGTGTTCTGCAAACCATTCATTTGCAATGGACCTGGTAGTGGAGAAACGGTCCCTTAAGGTCAATAATCTTAGGCGGCGATCTTCACGGTCTGTTGTTCTACGGCGGCGTCCAGTGCCCCTTGCTCTTTGCGTACGGCCTTCTCGAAGCCATGCCTGACAACACCTAACCACAGTGTCTACACTTATTTGCACTCTAACTGCAATTGCCCGAAAAGAAAGTCCAGCTTCCCGAAGTCCCACTATACGGCCCCTATCAAACTCACTAAGTTAACGAAATCGTACAGGTCTCCGTACTCTAGGCATCGTAACCGATCGTAAAGGATGTCAAGAACCAAAATCCGCCAACGTTGATTCTTTACTGCGGCTGAAATATTCATTTTTAGAGCGTTAGTGAATTAAAAGAAAGCAGTATAAAAACCGGAATGTCCAACTGATAAGGCTGAAAATTTTTTCACTTGTTACTTACAGTAAGATATATACATTTACTAACTTTTATTAAAATAAATCCATTTAAGCTGGGTGTTCGGATTTATATGTCACTTAGTATACATCTCATGCAACATCCAATGAACAAAATATCTCATTTCCGAACTTTTTCTCAATTACAATACTTCCTCGTTGAAAAAGGCATTAAAATATAAACCGCTACCAGAAAATGAAATAGCCACAGTTAGCTCGGGGATAGTTTGGCTACGGTTTAGCTCCGTAATTCAGGTAACTTCAGGCAGACGAGAAGCCGACATTTCGTAGATAATTAATCATGTTGCCGAGAAAATAGCGTTGCTGTGTGTAAACGGAAGTATCCTAACAATGTAAAACGAAGCTTGTCGGTAAATCAGACACGGAGTGTATTTTTGAAAGGGGCGTGAACTCCGCTATTTCTGTTTTGAAGCACGGCACGATGAATGCGCTGTTGTTAGTTGCTGCTGTACGAAGATCTATAACTGAACGACCAAGTGCATGGTTAATATACTAAGTGACATATAAATCCGAACACCCAGTTTAAATGGTTTTATTTTAATAAAAGTTGGTGAATGTATTTATCTTACTGTAAATAACAAGTGAAAAAATTTTCAGCCTTATCAGTTGGACATTCCGGTTTTTATACTGCTTTTTTTTAATTCACTAACGCTCTAAAAATGAATATTTCAGCCGCAGTAAAGAATCAACGTTGGCGGATTTTGGTTCTTGACATCCTTTACGATCGGTTACGATGCCTAGAGTACGGAGACCTGTACAATTTCGTCAACTTGGTGAGTTTGATAGGGGCCGTATAGTGGGACTTCGGGAAGCTGGACTGTCTTTTCGGGCAATTGCAGTTAGAGTGCAAAGAAGTGTAGACACTGTGGTTAGGTGTTGTCAGGCATGGCTTCGAGAAGGCCGTACGCAAAGAGCAAGGGGCACTGGACGCCGCCGTAGAACAACAGACCGTGAAGATCGCCGCCTAAAATTATTGGCCTTAAGGGACCGTTTCTCCACTACCAGGTCCATTGCAAATGAATGGTTTGCAGAACAGAAGACCTATTGGCATGCGAAGTGTTTACCGACGAATGTGAAGTTTTGGCTTGTTTTCATACCGGCCACACGGGGTCCTCCCTTTAACTCGAGAACACCGACGTAATCGCCTTGAGTGGTGCAGACAACGGTCACTCTGGGATCAGGAATGGAACAGTATTGTCTTTAGTAACGAGTCTCGATTTTGTTTAGGCATGCACGATGGTCGTGCCAGGGTTAGAAGGCGACGTGGTGAAAGGAGGAATCCACAGTTTTTTGTTGAAAGACATGTTCATCACACTGTTGGAGTTATGGTTTGGGGTGCTATAGCTTATGGTTCCAGGTCACCTTTAATCTTCATCAGAGGTAACATGAACGCCCAGCGTTATATCCACGAAGTTCTAGAACCCCATCTTTTACCCTGTCTTGACACCCTGGCAGATCCAACTTTCCAACAAGATAATGCCCGACCACATGTTGCACGAGTCACAATAGACTTCTTTCAACATAATGATGTCACATTGTTACCATGGCCACCAAGATCTCCCGGCTTATCCACAATTGAGCACGTGTGGGATATGATGGGTAGGAGATTGCTCAATTTGCAACGTCCTCCTCAGACTCTAGAAGCACTTTGAGAGGAGTTGGTGGTTGCCTGGAATGAGATACCACAGGAGGACATTGACCACCTGATCAGAAGCATGCCTAGGCGCGTTGGAGAATGCGTAGCACATCAGGGTGCATCCACACATTATTAAAGGTCAAAGGGCTTTAAAGCAGTACAATCATTTTGAAATCATTTACTTATTATGCTTCATTAAGTACTTATACAAAATTTTATTAAAATAAAACCATTTAAACTGGGTGTTCGGATTTATATGTCACTTAGGCACATAAGGCTATAAGGCCAATTGAAGGAACGAGTGACGATACGGCCCAAATGAAGGTATCTTCTACTTTCCATATTTAACCAACGACATTCCTCGATTTTATGTGAAATGTGGTCATACTTCGTTATCCCTTAAACAAACCTGCAGCAGCTATTCTGAACTTTTGGATACGCATTCTGTCTGGGTGTACTAAACAAGGACCATATATAAAATCACAATAGCTAAAATGTTGCTATAAGTTAGTTTCAATGATGCATAAGCCTTACTTAATTACTATCAATAATAAGCCCTAAATTTTTCGTATAACCACTGACTTCAAGCTCGAGTCTCACACTATTTTTCATTAAATTAATGGTGGGTTTTGAACCAAAAAAATAAAACTCCAGATTTAGTTGAATTCAGTTGTAAATTATGTGACTGTGAAAGTGTTTTGATTCTATTCAAGTCTTCATTAACAGTAACCTCGGCAATGTAAGCATCCCTGGAGTGAAAACTGAAATATAGCTGAGTATAATCGGCTATGATTGAACTTTACAGTGCTATTTAAAATATCTGTAGTGTAAATAAAAAGAAAATAGGACCCAAGATGGTTCCTTGCGGCACACCACATAAGGGCGATTTTATGTTTTTCTTGCTCCGCCGCAACTGGACCGATTTTCAAAAAACTTCAAATCTATTCCGTCTTTGCCATAGTAATAACCTTAGGAAACATTTTCTTTTACTACAATATGTACGAGTTATTTAGTAGACCCGATTTCGCTTTTTTTCTTACCGTTGTCTGTTTCCATTGACTAGACATATAATGTTATTGCTAAAAAGCATGAAACAACGTTGTATACGGTTGGTTATGGTCACAGAAACGGAAAGCAGTCAGATTCTACTCAGCCTATTCAGGGTGTCCCGAAAAAAGTGTGCAATATTCTACCAACGGTTTCTAGACCTTAAAATAGGAAGAAAAGTTTATATAAACATAGGTCGACAAACGTCCCCTAAGCGCGCTACAGTCTTTTAAAGGGACTCCCCTGGAGATGGTTTCTCCTTAATATAGTATTTCAGAAACGTGTTGAGATAAAGACATAAAATTTGGTATCCTAGCCTAGTTTTTCATGCTGGATTTAAGAATATTAACAATTTTAGACAGTTTTGTTTGGAAGCGTATGTAACAGGGACGGACTCAGGTTATTTTAGCCCCAAAATTTTTGTGCGATTCTATTTTTGAAATTCAATTTTTGAATTTGAAAATTTAGTGTTTTCTACATAAAAAGGCACTCTTATTGAATATCGATAAATTGTGCCATTTTTGAATAAAATCAAACTAAAAAAATTGTCACATGATAGGAAATGTACTGTGAATTTAAATGAATTGTTGAATAATTAGCCATGGCAAGGAAAAAACTAATTTAATAATTGGTAAATATTACATAAATACATATTTCTATTGCAACATAGCTAACATTTAGGCAAAAACAAAAGAAATAATTTTTTTCTACGAACGAAATTGAAATTTGTTTAAAAAAGAAGACATACAGTTGGATATACCTAAAACTAGCTTTACAATAAGTATTCAAATAAATTCTCATTTTTTTGGATACAGAGTCTCGCTCGACGAACTAAAATCTTTTAAAAATAGAAATCCAATGGATTTAGGTCAGGTGAACGTAGCGGCCACGCTATAGGACCTCCTCGGCCTAACCACCTGTCTGAAAAATTGACATTCAACCAATTTCGAACATTGCGTCCAAAATGTGCAGGGGCGTCATAATGTTGAAAAAACATAATTTCTTGAAACTGCTGGCGCACATCCAATGGAATTATATCCATGAGCTCATTCTGTAGAAAGTTCAGTTCTCTGTCTGTAAATCTTGGCATTTTAAATCGATTTAATAAAAATTTTGATATTAATCTAGTAATTTTACACCGCTAACAATGTCAGCTTTTAACGTCAAAATAAGTCATAACAGATCAAAACAACTTTTGTTTGCAGTCAAGGCTAACTATGTATAATCAAAAATTCATTCAAATTCGCCGTACATTTCCTATCATGTGACAAATTCCTTAGTTCGATTTTATTAAAAAATTTCACAATTGATCGATATTCAATAAGAGTACCTTTTTTATGTAGAAAACCCTAAATTTTCAAATTCTGAAGTTGAATTTCAAAAATAGAATCACACAAAAATTTTGGGGCTAAAATAACCTGAGTCCGTCCCTGTTACATGCGTTTCCAAACAAAACTGTCTAAAATTGTTAATATTTTTAAATCCAGTATAAAAAACTAGTCTGGAATACCAAATTTTATGTCTTTATCTCAATACGTTTCGGAAATATTAAGGAAAAACCATCTTCAGGGCAGCCCCTTTAAAAGACCGTAGCGCCCTTAGGGGACGTTTGTCGACCTATGTTTATATAAACTTTTCTTCCTATTTTAAGCTCTAGAAACGGCTGGTAGAATATTGCACACTTTTTTCGGGACACCCTGTATAAATGGTAGGAAAAGTTGAAATTCAGAGTTGGGTCAAAAAATTGAATTGAACTGACTCCAACGACTCGGTGAACATTCAGTTTTCTTCAAATTGGATTGAGACATCATTATCTGATTTCCATCCTAACCGTGTCGAACTTCGTACAACCAGAACAGGCCGATACGACCGCTCCTTTGTCCGAGTTCTACAAACCTTGGAAAGTTCAAAAATCGGATTAACAAAGTTTCTTTTCTGCCTCATCCGGTGAAAAAAACCTTCACATACCAAGCTGAATTCTGTCAAAGTATCATGTCAAGATGAAGTATGATGTCAGCTAGAGCAGAAGCTCTTACAAGAAAATAAACAATGAAGTGTCATGTCCCAGGTCTAGTCTGGTTCTCATTTAAATGGCGTTTGCCATGCAAAACGCTCAAATAATCCAACTCCCAGCCGTTGGCTCGGGTCCAAGGCATAATAAATTGTTTCTTGCACAGTTTTCATGGCCAGACACAACGGAAAGCTACACGGCTAAGGTGATAGATGGTTTGGTGGAAATGCTTGTTGTTACGTTTAAATTCATGCGCGAAGTATATCTGGTGAAATAATACACATTTCCGACATCCAGATCAAGTTTAAAGAAAGAACTTTCGACGATGGTCCAGTAATGCTCTTTAAACTTGAAAGCCCAAAATATTGAATTTCGACTTTACGAGGGATGTCTTTTAAGTTTTGCATATGGAAATAAAACAACGCGGTAGTTTTAAATGAGTTTTAAATGACTTTATTGTTTTTCGAAGTATTCTCCACGAAGATTAATACACATCTGCATAGGACTTAAATCGGGACTATATGGAGGATGGTCCAATAGTATCCAATCCGCAGTAACAGTTCTTTGCTCATTAAGAGGAATTGTTGCAATATGACCTGCTTTTGACAAAAATGTCGCGACCATCTTTTTGGAAACAGCTCGAGAACGGATGACTTTTGTGGCTTTTCTTCACCTTGGAACACCCAAACTCAATGATGAGTTTGCGCACAGCATCGACGTTTTCCTGGGTGACTGCCGTTTTTGGTGCACCCACCCTGGGATCGTCGCTAAGATTCACCCATCCACGTTTGAATTCTCCATACCAACGAGAAATTGTCGACTGATATGGCGCTTCGTTGCCGAAAACAGACAGTAACTCAGCAAGGCATTCTTGTTGCGATAATTGTCTCTGAAAGTTGTAATAAATTATGGCGCGAAAATGTTCTCGGTTGAGTTCCATTTTTCTAAAGACTTGGTGACACTTAAAAATTCACTGTAGTGAGAACACCGCACATATTGTGGTGAAACTTTGAATTTAAGTTTACTAAAGAGTGAGGGTAATATTCAGTACTGACGTTCGATCCGCGCGGCCTACTATGTTTCTACAGGGTGTCGACGTCAAACCGGGTGATAGGCAAAGTCATAACAGCTATCAGAAAAATATTTGAAAAAATTTATGTATGTGTTTTGAAAATTATAGGTCTTTGAAAAAAATATAGAAATTTCACACCCTACGGCAGTCTGTCAATTCCTGTTACTACAAATATTAACTTTTTTTGGATTTTATTTTTACAATCTAATGATGAATAATGCATCTTCAAACTGGTGTGTCAACCTTACTGCCAACTTTTCTCGTTCAGGAAAAATTGCCACTTATTTCCCAACCAAGTATTCCAAAGTAAAACTTTGCTCAACTTTAACTGGCTGTACTGGAAAAAAATGTACTACGAGAGTTTGGCAAGTAACCTTAAAAGTTGTCGCATTTAATAAGGATTCCAAAATGGTATAACACTTTGAAGATTACTCGTTAACTTATGCACATAACACTTTGAAGATTACTCGTTAACTTATGCACAATTTTTATTTGAAGAAAAACTGATGAACATTTTTCAAAATTTCCTAATTAAACAGCGATTATGAAAACGCACAAGGACCCTTAAGGATAACTGTTTGCACAACAGTGGGCGTCAAAATGCTGCTGATGATGATTTACCTTTACAGCAAATGCTCAAACTGTTTTCCTTCAGCCGCAATACACGCTCGACATCTTCTTAAAAAAGATCGGGTTATTAAACGAGCGAATCCACCGTTATTAACAAACTCAGCTGCTTCCAATAGTCTTTGCCGTAGCTCAGCTACATTTTGAATTGGCTTGAAATATACTTTTTCTTTTACAGTTCCCCAGTAAAAAAAATCTAACGGATTCAAATCTAGTGACCGGGGGCTGGCCACGGTATTGTACCAGACCGCCCTATCCATCTGCCTGGAAAGTTTTGATCGAGATACTCTCTCACTGAGAGTGCATAGTGCGCTGGGCAGCCATCATGCTGAAACCACATGTCCCTGTAAATACTCAGTGGCACGTCCTCCAATAAATTTTCTAAATGATTTTGCAAAAAACCTAAATAAACCTCAGCAGTCAAAGTCTCTGGGAACTCAAACGGACCGATTATTTTACCATTTAAAATTCCTGTCCAATGGTTTATCTTGAAGCGATATTGAGATTTATCTTCTCTCATCAAATGTGGGTTTGCTACGTGCCACTCGTGTAAGTTATGCAGGTTCATGTACCCATCTTTCTTAAATGTGGTCTCATCTGACCATAAAATTTTTTCAAATAACCGTGGATCTTCCCTGTGTCTTTCTAACATTGTGCGACAAAAAGCAACTCGGGGCTCATAATCCCGGGGCAGAAGAGCTTGAACACGCTGTACGTGGTATGGATGGAGCACGTTTTTTTGCAAGATTCTATGGGCTGTACTTTTGGGCACACCTGTTTTTAGTTCTATTGCACGCACTGAAGTACTCGGGTCTTCTTCGACAGCTCCTAGCACGTCTTCGCAAGGAAGGAAAGATCTTTCCTTCCTAGCACGTCTTCGCAAGGCGACGTCGACTTCTGGAACACCCTATATATGCAAAACTTAAAAGACATCCCTCGTACGTTAGTTTGAAAATATTGCTTTCCAGGTTTATTTAACAGCTAAATGGAACCTCATAGGTTTGAACTACTGTTTGGTGATACAACGTGTCGGCCACCACGGTATCTTTTTTTTCAACTACAAATAACGATATATTATGTTTAACTGTCTTTCACTTCCCACGCCACTGGTCGCGAGAAAAAACGAATACAATAAAAATCGGTCAAACTTATTTTTTCGACGTTTCAGACGATCCTGATCATTTTCGGAAAAAAATTTGTAGGGATTAATTGGGGGTTGAGGGTGGTAGGGAGGTGGGGGAGGTCGTATCTCAATTTTTTGTCGTATCGATACATACGACGTGGTACCCCGATGGACAAGCGTCGTCGTCGGTGGTCATGCGTCACAGTCGGCATTCGCTTCCTCAGCGTGCACTGTGCATGGTAAAGGCCAATATCGTCATTCACGTGCGATTAGTCATCCTAACGATCATGTACGCCTGCAGCAATTCCTCTCAGGGGAAGAAGGAAGATTATTCAATTTGTTGTTATATATACTCGTATATTCATAGTTAACTTCTTTCTCAGATAACTTGTGCCAAACAATCCTTTACAAAATGACGACAGCGTAGCGTGGCGTTGAAGCCATTTTTGATATCTAAACATAATCCTGCTTTACTTTTTTTTGCCAGCTACGTATTCGCTGTACGAACGTATGAAATTCATGCGATATATCTACAAATACCACAGACATAATAACAGATACCTTGCAAGTATAACCCCGCCAGGAAAAACTTGTTTCCCGGTAAGCGAGAACCAGCCATCACCAATCTTCAAGGTACTATAAATTCTTAGACGTAAAACAAAAGAATTCACTCGACGAATCGATTTTCTGATCGGCCGTTGTTATAAAGTACTATCATAGCCGGCTCGACGTTAATAATTCCATTCGAATTGCAGAATACCTGTTTTCGGCTTGCACAAAAAGGGTTGTAAGACGCAGGGCCGTAGTAGGAAATTTCAGAAGAAACGTGGAGATGTCTAAGAAACCGGCTACAAAAACTTCAGCAATGTCGTTAAATACATCATCTACGGTTTTATTTTTTGTTGGACCGAAACAGCGCAGCTCGAATACCGATACACTGCGACTGCAATAAAGGCGAATTTTTGGACTGCATTAGTACAATATGGAATAAACGATATCTTTGTTTTTGAAAAGTCTAAAGGAAACGATTTATTTGAGGAAAATGTAGAGTTAAGCAGACACTAGCCCGCTTGCAAAGCTTCTTTGATGGAGGTTGTTGACAGAAAAACAAATGATCTTAGTACGAGGGATGTCTTTTAAGTTTTGCATATGGAAATAAAACAACACGGTAGGTAGTTTTAAATGGCTTTATTGTTTTTCGAAGTATTCTCCACGAAGATTAATACACATCTGCATGCGCTCGAACCAATTTTCGAAACTCTTATTCCACTCGTTTGCTGGCAGATCCAAAACGACATTTTTGAATGCGTCAACTGCTTATTCTGGTAACTGGAACCTTTAACCACGCAGTCTGTTTCTAATTTTCGGGAAACTAAAGAAATCGTTAGGACTTAGATCGGGACTATATGGAGGATGGTCCAATAATTCCACGTTTTCTTCCGTTAAATACTGCCTTGTTTTTTGGGCTGTGTGCGAGCTTGCATTGTCTTGGTGGAGGATGATTCTTCTTTCGGGGTTGATTTTTCGAAGCTCGGTGATGACTTTTGGCAAACAATGAAAGTGAAAGCGTCATTTAGTTCAACCTATTTGTGTGAATCTTTTTTTTCAAATATGAAGTTCATTAATATCAAATTATACTCCAAACATTAAAAAAATTGTCAGTGAGTTTGTGTGTCAGGCTTCTCATTGAACACGCATTTTTTATCTGCACATGTTTTTGTATAAAACAGTGCCTTGATTTTTTTATTTTTAGTTACCTTTATTGAATCGTAAGTGAGCTGCCATTGTAGCTGACAAAAAGTTTTGTTTATTTTTCAAACACCTATGATTGGTAGTTAGTATGTAGTATGTATTATTTAGGTTTATTAGTATACAGGATGTTTCAGTTTATTGTTGCATAACTTTAAGATTCGATAGAACTTTTAAAATTAATGCATAAAGTCTATATAAACGTGGGTCGAAAAATGCGTGGCTTCCGAAATACAGGGTGTTTAAATTTACTTTCTAAAATAGTTTTTTTTAAATATTTCGAACAATATTTGATGTATAACAGTGAAAATTGGTACACAAGGGTTTTTTGGTACGACAAAACAAACCATGGGCATAGTTTTACTGTAGCCGCTAGAGAGCGCTCTCTACTGTACCTGTAGTGTATTAAAATGACCGAAAATTTTTTCTTATTGCAATTTTTTGCTTTTTGAATAAAAAAACTGATTCTTCGCACTTTTCTGCATAAAAAAGCTCTCCTGTGAGTTTTCGTTATAGTTAGCCGTTTTTGAGATATTTCGATTTTTAAGGTTCGATGCATTTTTAATTATTTATGGGAAAATAATATTTTTTTTTACATTTTCGATTTGGGCATTACAAGTAATTAAGATGATCGTTTAGATTGAGTTTTTAAACACAGCAATAATTCCTAACTCCAAATAAACACAAAAAACAGAATATTAATTTGTTTAATTTTCCAATATTATTTTTAAAAAATTAAATTAATTATTTACAATTAAAATGTAGGTAGTTAGGACAAACATACAAAATCTAAAGTAGTTACTCGAAATGTAAACCCAATTGTTCAATACACAATTCACATCTACGAATGATCGAACGTGGTATAGCATTATTCAAATAAGGCCTTATTCCATCACATGCATTCCAGATTCTGTCTATTAGCATATCTCTTGTGGTTACGGGAGTCTGGTACACTTTTTCTTTTAGAAATCTCCACACAAAGAAATCTAATGGATTTAGGTCAGATGATCGTGGAGGCCAGGCGACTGGTCCTCCACGGCCGATCCATCTTTCTAGATAATTTTCGTCCATCCAGTTTCTTACTATTCTCGAATAATGAGCTAGACAACCATCAAGCTAGAACCAGGCCAATCTTCTTAAATCTAACATAACACCATCCCACATATTTGCATGTTCAGCCTTTAAAAAATCCAAGAAGGTCGCAGCATTTAACCTTGCGGGCAAAAGGTAGGGTCCAAATAGTCAATTACGGTAGATACCAATCCACACGTTCACACTAAATTCATGCTGAAAATTTCTTTCCCAAACTGCATGCGGATTTTCATGCGACCAAATATGTTGATTATGAAAATTTACCACTCCACGTCTAGTGAAGCATGACTCATCGGTCCATAAAACGTTACTTAAAAACTCCCAATTATTATCAGTTCTATCAAGAATCCACTGACAAAATGTGATTCTTCGTTCTCCGTCCCCTGGCTGTGGTCCTTGCACAGGTTGCAAATGGTAAGGACGTCTATGGTCATTTCTAAGAACACGGTGAACATGGCTTGCTGAAATTCCCAAGGCACCAGAAACTCTCCTAACACTTGTGGTCCGATCTCTATCAAACTCACGCAGAATCATACGGGTAAATCTGCGCTGACGAACATTTATGTTTTGATCCCTTTGGAGATTTCCAAAACCATTTTCAATTATTTGGCGATGCACTCTTACAAATACTGAGCGAGTTGGATGTCGTCTGTTTGGAAATCTTCGTCGTATTCTCTGGCTGCTTCTGCTGCGTTTCCATTTACAAAAATGAATATCCGCTAACTCTTGATTGGAGAATAAAAATGGCATTTTTATAAAACTTACAAAAAAAAAACAGGTAAAAGAAACTAAATTTCGTGCAATTACAAAAAAACGTTTCAGATTTCAACAGACAACAAAACTAACTGTCAACTAATTGACGTTTAACCTTATTCTGCTTTCAATTTCAAAAATATTTGCAGGCACAGCCTACTTCTAAAAATTATCGAGATACTGACTTTTTAACGTTATTTTATCATAAATAATTAAAAATGCATCGAACCTTAAAAATCGAAATATCTCAAAAAACGGCTAACGAACATTCACAAGAGAGCTTTTTTATGTTGAAAAGTGCGAAGAATCAGTTTTTTTATTCAAAAAGCAAAAAATTGCACTAAGAAAAATGTTTCGGTCATTTTAATACACCACAGGTACAGTAGAGAGTGCCCTCTAGCGGCTATAGTAAAACTATGCCCATGGTTCGTTTTGTCGTACCAAAAAACCCTTGTATACCAATTTTCACTGTTATACATCAAATATTGTTCGAAATATTTAAAAAAAACCTATTTTAGAAAGTAAATTTAAACACCCCGTATTTCGGAAGCCACGCATTTTTCGACCCATGTTTATATAGAATTTATGCATTAATCTTAATAGTTCTATCGAATCTTAAAGTTATGCAACAATAAACTGAAACACCCTGTATATTAAGTATTGGTGAAATAAACGCAAGCTTACGTGGCTTACCTCTAGGTAGGTCACTGTTTATTCCAAAATTATCAATGTAGCTCAACACACTGAAAAGTTTGGCGACCCCTGGGTTAACCCATAGCGTTCACGTTATAAGGGATTAAGGGAAAAACAAACCTCAAATTAGATGTAGCTAGGGGTACCTAAGTACCTTCGTTTCGTTTTGAGCAACTGTCAACTATCGTTTATTAATTAAAATCAGTGGTACGTGAAATAAAAACATTACGGATGACTTGTAAAATAATATCTCAATCGCAACAGCTGCCGGTAAAAAGCTAGATTATTTGTTTTGGGCTTTTCTACGCACAACCACCTCAAGCTGTACAAGTCCCTAGCCGCGAGTACTGCTCACATGTTTAGTGTGCTGGACTTTGTTCCTCAGAGCTCTTTTCCATGCTGTTGCCGCGCGATGAGCCTGCAAGACGGAATCGCGTGATTTCGGCCTCCCATCCTCGAAATTTGTACATCCAGAACCGGTCGCGCCTTTGTCCCTAGGGTAACGAGAA
Organism: Acanthoscelides obtectus; assembly: GCA_963669975.1. Taxonomy (NCBI): domain Eukaryota; kingdom Metazoa; phylum Arthropoda; class Insecta; order Coleoptera; family Chrysomelidae; genus Acanthoscelides; species Acanthoscelides obtectus. The sequence goes on along the minus strand of CAVLJG010000003.1, from coordinate 11,161,471 downwards.
CAACCTGCCTGAGGAGGCTTTTCCTAAGCTCTGGGCGCTGAAGAAAGACATTAAACGTAAACAGTGATCAGCACGTGAACAGATCCCTCAAAAGCATCCACGGATATACTCCAGTCACTTTAGGTCTAAACATCCTCGGCAGTGTATTTCTAGTGAATCCACAGACCCTTTTTCGTGTCATCTTGAGTCTAGAAAAAGGATGACTGTTAAAATAAGTTACCTTGATCTTTCATGAGCTCCCAGTACAAAACATCATCGATATATTTTTGATGTAGGAACAACAAATTGGTTTAGAAAACATCCACTTTGAACCTAAATTGACTGGAGTAACATCGATCTACAGACAAATTCAAGGTCACTAGCAGTCGTCGGCGCTCTACGAATCTGCACAGGTTTGGACTTGTAAACGTGATTGTAGATGACACGACAGGCATCTAACAGTTAATTCACGCACAGGATTGCATTGCATACGCATTACGCATTCAGTAGCGTATACTCGTTTTTCGCGAGTGGAACGTTTTGTTTATATATTGCCTGAGATACGATGTCTGACACAGATACAGCCGACGAAGTGGTTGACATCAGCGCAACCCCACCCAAAAAAAGGGCTAAGAAGCTACATTTAAGTGCAAATGAAAAACAAATAATATTAAATATATACAAAAACCAAATTCAAGATTTGGTCGTGGACGAAGTTATATGTAAGGTAGCACATATTTCTGGAGTATGTCGGTCCAGTGTTTATAGGATCATTAAGGAATATAGGAGCACTCACTCACTTTCTGAGCCAAAACCGTATCCTGCAAGAAAAAGGATAACGGACGGAGTAGATGACTTTGACAAAACTGCCATCAGGAGGAAAGTGCATAATTTTTTCTTCCGAAATGAGATACCTACAGTAGATAAGATATTAAGATTAGTTAATGCTGATGAGGATCTTCCATCATTTAAAAGAACCACATTCCGAAAACTGTTGAAGGAACTTAATTTTCGATTCTTGAAACGGGGAAGAAACAGTATGTTAATAGAGAAAGAAGAAATTGTTGTGTGGAGAAGGGAATACCTTAGGAAGATTCGGAAGTTTCGCGATGAAAAAAGAATAATTTACTATTTGGACGAAACGTGGGTGAATGCTGGACATACTCAAGCGAAAGTTTGGGTCGACAAATCAGTAACATCATCAAGGCAGGCTTTTCTAGACGGTCTTTCGGCTGGATTGAAAAATCCTGCAGGTAAGCTCCTTCATCTATCCGGCAATTTAATTTTGATAAATTCGGGCAAATAATATGCTGTGATAGCAGATAATGTGTGATATTCTCCAAAAATGGTGCATTCGCAGTGTAGTCATTAGGAAAAAAACTTCGACCCTCTTTTAAGCGTTATTTTGAAATTTATTATCATCTTTGGGTGCAGTCAATTTGCTTTGAATGGGTTTTGAGAAGTTGCAAACTTCAATTTTCTACGTTTTTCAGTTTTTGATCAGCATTCCGTGATTCTTAAATTCAGCTAAATGAACTCAATTGCCTCATTCCTTCAAATTTAATCAATCCATAGTGTAAGGAATAATTTATTTCCAGGAAAAGGCAAACGGCTGATCATTTGTCACGTAGGTAGTGAAGACGGCTTTGTTCCCGAAGCACTGTGGGCCTTTGAATCAAAAAAGACAGGGGACTATCATGAGGAGATGGACGGCAATTCCTTTGAAAATTGGTTCTCCAAAATGTTACTAAAGCTGTAGAATAACGCTGTTATTGTACTGGATAATGCCCCGTACCATTCTAGAAAAATAGAAAAAATTCCCACAATGGCAACTAAAAAAGCAAACATACAACAATGGCTGGCCTCAAAACAGATCGATTTTGATGAAACAATGGTCAAGGGTGAATTGATAAGTATAGTCAATAGACATAAATACAAATACGATTTTAAAATGATCGACGAAATGGCCAAAAAACAAAATAAAACTGTCTTGAGACTGCCACCCTACCATTGTGAGCTGAACCCTATTGAGCTGATTTGGGCCAACATAAAGCAATACGTGGCGTCGAATAATAATACTTATAAATTTTCTGATGTTAAAAATCTCTTTCACATCGCAGTCAATAGAGTTACGGCAGAGGAATGGAAAAACTGTATCCGCCACGTTCGGGAGAAGGTTGAGGTCAAAATGTGGGATTTGGACAATGTCATCGATACCCAAATTGAACCTCTAATAATTCATTTAAACGATTCAGGAGATTCAAGTTCCTCTTCTGAATAATTACCCCAACTTACTTACTAATAACTAAAAAGTGTAGTTAACTCATTTGTGAATATCTAACTGAAATTTACTGTAAAAGATAATAATTATCTTGTATGAAATTTTTGATGACTACCCATAATATCTTGATGCGGTCCTGTAATGTCTCCTGCGCCTAAACACTCACTCACGAGCAATATGCGTGTATTTGTTTGGGTTTAGTTTCTTTCTTCAGCGCCTAGAGTATAGTTCTACTTACCTTACACAGTGCAACCATCGGAACAAGCGACTGCGGCTGATCAGAAAAGTCATATATGAGTCACAGTTTGTGGGAAGTATTGACCCAGGAGAATGTCTCGTACAACTGTCAGCTATTATTTCATATTTCTTTTAATCCTGTATTATAACAAACGCCGTCACATCCTCTATGTTCTCGCTAAGGTTCGGATCTTTTGTTCGCGCAGATAATACTGTTTGTCATCCTTTTCAAGTCAATTCCAGCCACTTATTGTGGCGAACGTTGTACCCGCAAGCCTCACAATTGCGCGCTATTGTTATTGAGCTTCGGTAACGAACTTCGTTTACGACGAAGCGCATTTCGTGTCGAGGTATTTATAGGTTAATGTCAAAATTCTTTCGCGATGTAGTTTATTGCAGCAAATAGGTCAATGCTATTTATTATACTCTGTGGGCCTTTTGATATTGTTTAAGGAGTGTAGGTTTGCATAGAAGATTGCAAAATTTACTAGAGACGTAACAATGGGACAATAAGCTGTTTCAAGTGGGATATTTGATGGGAGACAGGAAGTATGGTTTCCACAATTATGAGTGGGGCCGTTCAAGTATTACGTGAGCACTATAGGGGGTCTTTGCTTTGCTTATTTTGGACGACATGGGGGGTAGGGGAGTCTAGATGATGATTACGTCATCGGTAGTTATTTACTTTTTTACACGAATGGCAACCCTCACATTGTCTTTGCTTGAAAACGAAACGCATTTTCGGGGATTCCCGCAAATAATGCATACGTTTAGTGAACAGCGCGTGGTAATTCCCCTACTCGCTTTAGAACCGAGTAGGGGAATTACCGCGCGGTGTTCACTTGTCTAAATTTCCTGTATCAGTGTATTGTTTCGTTTGGATACTATAGCGAGTAGACGTATAGTAAAGCAAGTTAACATTTGTGTTACCATTGATTCCATTAGCCAAAGTTTAATGTTTAAATAAGATGTCGTTTCACATAGACAAATCCAAGTTATACCAAAAATTGTTTGAAAGTTTTAAAAAATCTCATACAAGTATGAAAGTACAAAATGTACAAAAGTTAGTTAAAGAAAGAAGTGTGGCGAAATTACAAATTACAAGCAAAATCCGACAAGGAACTAGATATTATTGTATCTAAGAGAATCGAAGAAGAATTGCCAGCGGCGACTAAGACTAAATCCAATCTACTAATTTTTTTTTCTAAGGTGAGTGACGAAATCATTTTAGGTACCTATGAGTACTAGAAATATTAGAAATCGTCAAAAAGTTTCTCTTTACTGATTAGAAAATATTATGGCCTATCTCAAAGTATAGAGGTAATATTCATTATACTATAGATTTATTTCTTATGATTGATTCCGTTAATTGGTCACAAAGTACAGGATGTTAGTTTTATACATATAGAGATATATATATATATATATATATATATATATACAGGGTGACTTCTAAGTTGAGTCATTTATTTTAACAGTGAGTAGATCTGATCAAAAGAAATGTTTTTTTCCTTTACCATTTTTCTGGTAAAATTAAAGTAACAAAGTTATAGCCCTTTGGAAGTTTGAGTACCGCCCTGTCTCAATAATAATATCATGTGCTCGTGTTTGGCAACAACGGATATAATCCGCCTTATCGGTTCATCGCATCGGAAACAAAAAAGCGAAAGAATTTGGAACGATGTTTTTACAATTATTTTATTCAGTTCAGTTATACATACAGTCAGTGTCAGTCGGTAAAGCGTGTGAATAGTGTCTGTTGCGTGGCTCAAACGAAATAAAAAATGGCACATGTTTATGCGGATCGGTTTCCCAATCGAGTGCAACCAACCCCTCGTGCCTTTGTTAATGTAGTACAACGGGCTCGTGAATCAGGTGACTTAAGAGCTCACAGGGGACCTCACGATCAAATACAGGTCCGCACTGAAATACTTGTCGGGAGGATACTTTATAAAACAAGGTAAACATTTTTTTTTATTTTTTTTTTTATTTTTACACACATATTTCGGTTTATCTTCCTTCTACAATCATTATCTGAAAATTAATGACACAACTTCAAAGTCACCCTGTATATACAGAAAACTAACACCCTGTATTTTGTGACCGGAACGAATTGCTCGTTTAAACATATTAGATTTAAAGCCATAGGGTTTTGTATTTACCATATATATTGCCATACTTTGTATTTATGTAGCTTAGTAAGAGAATCTTTAGCAGAAGCCATAGAAAGTTTTTATTTTTAGGCAACCTGTAAACCTGCAGAAAAAACACAAATTATACAGTCAGCTTCAAATATTAAAAAAGAGGAAGAATATAAAATAAAACCCGGTAATGAATCACAACAGCAATGCGAAATTAATGAAAATACAGATAAACAGAGAGCAAAACCTTCTCAGGAAGCTATGAAAAATAAGATTGCTCTACTCGAAAAAAATCTGAATGCTTTGTATTCTGCCAGAGATACTACGCCAAGCCGTGCTGAAGTTGATAAACAGATCATTAAGTTGCGCGAGGAAATAAAAACAGCAAAACAGTCTTTAAACAGGAAGGTTCAAGATGCAGTTGCCCAGAAAAAACACAGGGATGGTATGAAAATCCAGAAATAAAAAAAAGACTATTTCTGAGGGATTCGGTGGGACGTCCTACTCTTGAAAGCAATCAACATTCACTATTGAAAACAATCGCGGACATAGCTTCATTTGGGAGTGCAGCAGATGATGGAAGACGAACGGAATCAATTCGCAGCGTAAAAACTCTTGATGAACTCACACAAGGATTACGTAAAATAGGATTTGACATTAGTCGCAGTGGGACATATCTTCGTTGATTCCCAGAAAATCTAATTCTGCAGAGGGACGAAGACATGTATCGACAGTCCCTGTTAAGCTCATTGGGGCTCAAACTGATCACCACAAGAGCCACTTAGATAGTAAGTTCGCTGGCACATCAATCCATTATTTAGAGAGCATGGCATCCATACTTGGACCAGATCAAGTATTTTTCATATCTCAAGATGATAAAGATCGAGTCCCTATTGGCGTAACTGCGGCTAATAAGCAAGCACCTCGTCTAATGCACATGGAATATAGAATCAAATTGCCTGATCACGATTGGGTAATCGCTGAGCATCATAAATTAATACCATCTGTTTATGCTGGTATCAAAAGCACTGTGAGTACGATCTAGTTTCTTGGAGTACACCTTGATGCTGGATTAAAACAGGATTTCCACGTAGACGTATCTGCGGCTTTTTCCGACATTCCGACAGGAATGGTTAATTTTCTCAAAAAAAAAAAATGAATACGTTGGTATGATTTTTTTTAAGGAAAAGTAGGTAAATGATGTCTAAACAAGCTCGCGAAATCTGCAACTCGATAACTAATATTTCTGGAATTTCTTTTTATTATTAAGCTGTGGCTTTAAAAAGGACCGATTTAAAACAGAAAGGTTTTTACTGCCCCGTGAATGTCTCTCATGGGTAGACTTCAATTTCGGTTACGTCTTGCATTACGAATCTGGTTTTTCAGATCTTCTCTGGTCGTAGGTAGAGACTGAAACTCGATGTCCTGTAACCGTCTCCATAAATAAAAATCAAGACAACTTAAGTCTGGTGATCGCGAAGGCGATGGAAACAGACTTCCTCTTCCAATCCACCGCTGTACATGTCATACACATATAATAAATATCCTTACTTATGTCATTTTGGCGATTACAATAGTCCCCCCTCCAGTAGGCGTGGGAAGTAAAAAGAAATGCAAACGTTAAAGGTATTTTTGCCGCGTTCATAAATGTGTTATTTTTTCGATAAGCAAAGTTATTTTTCCTTCGTGTTTTCCCTGTAGCTTCCGTATCACCGTTAAGCTACAATGTTTTCATGTTCTTCCTCTTTACTGTTCGAAGTCTTTTATATCGTAAAACTTTCCTGAATCAACTCCTACCTCCGTACTTCAACTTTCAACGCTACCCTGTCAGTAAGCCGAGAGCTCTCTATAACTTCAACCAACTTTTCGTAGTTTTTAACTGTAATTTTTCAACAAAAATGCATTGCTGGTTTACAACTACTACAACTATAGAGATAGCTGTGTATGCTGGTTTTACATTGGACTTTAACTGATTGGAGTATGTTGGCCGCCACGTGTCCAGTGGCGGCCCACGGATGTACTACAAGGGCTTCACAATTGGATGATTATAATTTTCTTCATTCAATTTTACTCGTATATTCGCTCCTCAACAAAAAAAAAATCTGTGACTATGCATTCAATTCCTGTAAATATTCCCAAAAACTAGTTTATGTTTCGAGGATTCATTAGTTTTAGCAGTACCGAAATACAAATCCATTGTTACTGATAGGAAAGTATCGAAACTGCCATGCAAGTTCCACATATGTTACTTCATCTACATCAGTTGTTTCCAAACTATTTTTTCTCATACACCACTCGGTGGATATTTATGTACTCTTAAAGGCAAGCCGGTACTGAATATGATAAAAGAGACGTTAACGATCCACATTTCTAGATGTTCTAAGAAAAAATTTGTATACTTTCAATTTAGTAATTGGTATTTTCTTTCTTTCCAGGTTATTTCGGAAAATACCTGAACAAGTACAACGGTTCCTACATCCCTCCAGGTTGGCGGGAATGGGGCGGTCTCATAATGAACTCCAAGTACTACAACTATTCCATAAATATGAATGGAAAGAAGATAAAACATGGTTTCGACTATCACAAGGTAAGCTAATTTATAAAAGATCAATTTCCCAAAGTTTATCATTTATTTCAGATAAGCTCTCGTCCTGAAAACTCAATGATACTTTATCTCCACCGATACCTAGTTGAAATTAAGAGAAAGTGTACCTTCTGTTACACACCAACAAATACAAGAATAATTGAAGTTATTACAAATACCAAAAATCAATAGGCGAGGACTTGAAATACCATGTATTCAGCGTTACGACACTACACTTAATTCCTAATACCAGGGCTTCTCACCCTTACGTTTTTGTACACACTTGATACAATATAAACTAAGCAGATGCCTTCCAAGCATTCAAATAAAATGACCATTATCGTTAACATTCATTATATAACAATAACACTTCTGAATTCCACATTATGTTTATAAACGTATTATCACATTCAAATGGTGGCATTTAAAATGGAAGAGGCCTTCACGTGGAAGGACAATTTCGCAATGTGCATCCCTCAACGAAGAGCCACGCTTTGATTATTTATTTACAAGCATACCAAATAAATAAAAAGACCTGCCGCTCCCCGTTTTGCATTGTGCATTTTATTATTTCATCGCATCAAGAGAGTTGAATCGAGGAAACAAATGAGTCCCAGAGCGGAAAATTGCGTTCCTGAAGACGCCGCAGTTACGCTCGCCATCTCTCCGGAGGAATATCAACAAAAGAACAACGGATATTTTATTCACAGGAGGCCATGACCAAATACCGACAGCTGTTTGCTTAGAATATGCAATATGTGCTTTGTCAGCTTTATATTTTCGAATCGGTTTAATTAAGATATTCGTCATCTGTTTTTTATAGGATATACCTGAAGAGCAATTCATAGAAACGATTTTCCTAGAAATGTTATTGTCGCTTTTTTATACTGATCCTCTTGCGAAAGCAAAATACATAACCACTATAGGACAGAAATCATGCTGATATTAGACTTCGTTAGTAGAAGTAGGTTTAACTACGGATATTGTTTTCTTTGAACTGCCTTGAACATCCTCGTATCTCCAGGCAACTCCTGAAAATATTAACATTCCTTGGAACCCTGGGCTATAAGGTTGAAGAAGTTTCTTAAATCTTCTTTGATTGCCTTAAAATACCTGGAATCCCTCCAATCTAATTGATCTCGGATGTCCTTAAACTGCCTTGAAATTTTTTAGATCTTGGATTGCCTTAAAAATCTCTCAAATCTCATTCACCTCAGATGTCTTCAGAATGCCTTGAAATTCTTTAGATCTTGGAATGCTTTGAAATTCTTCGAATCGCATGGATCTCAAACGTCCTTGGATTGCCTTGAAAATCTTTAGATCTTGGATTGCCTTAAATTCCCTCGGATGTCGTTGATCTCAGATTTCCTCGGATTGCCTTGAAATTCCTTAGATCTTGAATTGCCTTTAAATCCCTCGAATTTCATTGATCTCAAATGTCTTTGGATTGCTATGGAATTCCTGAGATCCTCTTGGATTGCCTTGTAATTTCTTAGACCTTCTTGGATTGCCTTAAAATTTCTCAGGTCATATCGGACTGTCTTAAAATCCCTCGAATCTCATTGATCTCAGATTTCTTCGGATTGCATTGAAATTCCTGAGATCTTGGATTGCCTTTAAATCCCTCTAATCTCATTGATCTCAGATGTCCTTGGATCACCTTTAAATTTCTTAAGTCATCTTGGATTGCCTTAAAATCCCTCGGATGTCATTGATCTCAGATTTCCTCGGATTGCCTTTAAATCCCTCGAATGTCATTGATCTCAAATGTCTTTGGATTGCTTTGGAATTGCTGAAGTCCTCTTGGATTGCCTTGAAATTTCTTAGACCTTCTTGGATTGCCTTAAAATTCCTCTAATCTCATTGATCTCAGATGTCCTTGGATTGCCTTGGAATTCATTAGGTCATCTTCGATTGCCTTAAAATCCGTTGAATTTAATTGATCTCATTGATGTCCTTGGATAACCTTTAAACTTCTTGGGTCATCTTGGATTGTCTTAAAATCCCTCGAATCTCATTGATCTAAGATTTCGTCGGATTGCATTGAAATTCCTTAGATCTTGGATTGCCTTTAAATCGCTCGAATGTCATTGATCTCAAATGTCTTTGGATTCCTTTGGAATTCCTGAGGTCCTCTTGGATTGCCTTCTAATTTCTTAGACCTTCTTGGATTGCCTTAAAATCCCTCCAATCTCATTGATCTGAGATGTCCTTGGATTGCCTTGGAATTCATTAGGTCATCTTCGATTGCCTTAAAATCCCTTGAATTTCATTGATCTCATTGATGTCCTTGGATTACCTTTAAACTTCTTTAAATCTTCTTGGATTGCCTGAAAGTCCCTCAAATAGCATTGATCTCAGATGTATTTGGATTGCCTTGGAATTGCTTAGGCCCTCTTGCATTGCCTTGAAATTTCTTAGACGTTCTTGGATTGTCTTAAAATCCCTATAATCTCATTGATCCTAGATGTCCTTGGATTGACTTGGAACTATTAAAATCCCTCGAATATCGTTGATCTCAGATGTCCTTGAATTCCTTTAAAATTTCTTAGATCTTCTTGGATTGCCTTAAAGTCCATCGAATGTCATTGATATCAAATGTCCTTAGATTGCCTTGAAATTGCTTAGATTACCTTGGATTGTCTTAAAGTCCCTCAAATGTCATTGTTCGCAGATGTCCTTGAACTGTCTTGAAATGCCTTAACTCTTCGTGGATTGCCTTCAAGTCCCTCAAACGTCATGGATCTCAGATGTATTTGGAGTGCCTTGAAATTCCTTAGATCTTCTTGGATTGCCTTGAAGTCCCTCGAATGTCATTGATATCAAATGTCCTTAGATTGCCTTGAAATTTCTTAGATTGCCTTGGATTGTCATAAAGTCCCTCGAATGTCATTGATCGCAGATGTCCTTGAACTGTCTTGGAAATGCCTTAACTCTTCTTGGATTGCCTTAAAGTCCCTCAAACGTCATTGATCTCAGATGTATTTGGAGTGCCTTGAAATTCCTTAGGTCTTCTTGGATTGCCTTGAAGTCCCTCGAATGTCATTGATCTCAGATGTCCTTGGATTGCCTTGAAATAGCTCAGATCTTCTTGGATTGCCTTGAAATCGCTAAATTTCCTTGATCTCGAATGTCTTTGTATTGCCTTGAAATTCCTTAGGTCTTCTTGGATTGCCTTAAAGTCCCTCGAATGTAATTGATATCAAACGTCCTTAGATTGCCTTGAAATTCCTTAGATCTTCTTGGATTGCCTTAAAACCCCTCGAAAATCATTGATCTCAGATGTCCTTGGATTGCCTTGAAATTCTTCAGATCTTCTTGGATTTCCTTGAAATCAGTAAATTTCCTTGATCTCGAATGTCTTTGTATTGCCTTGAAATTCCTTAGGTCTTCTTGGATTGCTTTGAAGTCCCTCGAATGTCATTGATATCAAATGTCCTTGGATTGTTCTGAAATTCCTTAGATCTCCTTGGATTGTCTTTAACGTCCCTCGAATGTCACTGATCGCAGATGTCCTTGGACTGTCTTGAAATGCCTTAACTCTTCTTGGATTGCCTTAAAGTCCCTCAAACGTCATTGATCTCAGATGTATTTGGAGTGCCTTGAAATTCCTTAGATCTTCTTGGATTGCCTTAAAGCCCCTCGAATGTAATTGATATCACACGTCCTTAGATTGCCTTGAAATTCCTTAGATCTTCTTGGATTGCCTTAAAACCCCTCGAAAATCATTGATCTCAGATGTCCTTGGATTGCCTTGAAATACTTCAGATCTTCTTGGATTGCCTTGAAATCAGTAAATTTCCTTGATCTCGAATGTCTTTGTATTGCCTTGAAATTCCTTAGGCCTTCTTGGATTGCCTTAAAGTCCCTCGAATGTCATTGATATCAAATGTCCTTAGATTGCCTTGAAATTTCTTAGATTACCTTGGATTTCTTAAAGTCCCTCGAATGTCATTGATCGCAGCTGTCCTTGGACTGCCTTGAAATAGTTCAGATCTTCTTAGATTGCCTTGAAATCGCTAAATTTCCTTGATCTCGAATGTCTTTGTATTGCCTTTAAATTCCTTAGGTCTTCTTGGATTGCCTTAAGGTCCCTCGAATGTCATTTTTCGCAGATGTCATTGGACTGCCTTGAAATGCCTTAACTCTTCGTGGATTGCCTTAAAGTCCCTCAAACGTCATTGATCTATTTCGATAGCCTTGAAATTCGTTGTATCTTGGATTGCCTTAAAATCACTGGAATGTCATTGATCTCAAATGTTCTTGGATTGCCTTAAAATCCATCGAATCTCATTGATCTCAGATGTCCTTGGATTGCCTTGAAATTCAAAATAGTCCATTAGTTTCTTCTTTATAGCATTTCATAGCCGATTCCAAATCCTAATTTTAAATAATCCACCCTATATTGCCTCGGGTCTCTTCCCCCTGAGATAGAAAAACATCAAGGTAGAAGTCAAATGAGATCATCTTTCTAACTATCTAGAACGTATTAGTACTGTATATTGAAAACGTTAAACTGCATAGAATTCCTGCGTCCCCTGACAGTAAAAGAAACCTTATGCGCCAAAAAAGTGTCGCTACATCTATCACTGTAAGAAATGGATCTAAAGGAAGTGATGCAACTACCATAGTTACAGTAAATATTTCCTGCGTAGTCGCAGAAGTGTTGCGGAAAAAAAATAGCACCATGTTTGGAATGTGGTAATGGTCACACAGCCAAGCACTTTTCTCATGCCTGTTGCGTTCAGAAAAGAATTCAGGACATCAATACACGGCTACGGACGATGCGAAGTGTGTTTCTGTAAATGGAAATGTCAGAAGAAACTTGCATTTCGATAACATCTCAACTATTGGAAATCGATGGAAAAATCAGCAAGTCTGTTGCATAGAAAAACGTTAGCTTTAGAACATTGCCAATTAGATATGTTTATTTTCTGTTTTTGTCAAATAGAAAATCATATGAGCAAAATTATGCATCCCAAGGTAAAAGTAGAACCTTTTTTTTATGGCACTAGGACTATGTCCCATTAACCAGATCCTTTTTTACAATTTAAACTTCTCTAACTAAGAATACTCTTCTCGCCCAAGGACCCATTAAGGCAGTTTCAGAATATGACACACAACAATTAGTACACGTTTAGGTAGGTAAATTATAGAGGATAGTTACACAGAGGATATATAGCTAATCAAAACTAAAATTTTAATACCCAGAGGTTTTCAAAAAGTCAATTATCAGACACGTAACATCAAGTCTATTCAAAGCTAGAATGTGGAGAACATTAAATGGTGAAATAAGGCCTAAGCCAATCAGATTAAGATAGAGTCGATCACAGTATGGAGATAACTTCAAACAGCCAAAAAATAGATGATCCAAGTACCCCTCAATGTTGCAGTGTTCACATAAGTTGGAATTAATAATACGGAATCTAGCTAGATGTGTTGGATAGGCTCCATGCCCAAGTTTTGCTCTAATAATCATAGATATGTATACTAAGTGACATATAAATCCGAACACCCAGTTTAAATGGTTTTATTTTAATAAAATTTTTTACAAGTACTTAATGAAGCATAATAAGTAAATGATAAAAATTTCAAGATGATTGCACCTCTTTAAAGCCCTTTGACCTTTAATAATGTGTGGATGCACCCTGATGTGCTACGCATTCTCCAACGCGCCTAGGCATGCTTCTGATCAGGTGGTCAATGTCCTCCTGTGGTATCTCATTCCAGGCAACCACCAACTCCTCTCGAAGCGCTTCTAGAGTCTGAGGAGGACGTTGCAAATTGAGCAATCTCCTACCCATCATATCCCACACGTGCTCAATTGGGGATAAGTCGGGAGGTCTTGGTGGCCATGGTAACAATGTGACATCATTATGTTGAAAGAAGTCTGTTGTGACTCTTGCAACATGTGGTCGGGCATTATCTTGTTGGAAAGTTGGATCTGCCAGGGTGTCAAGATAGGGTAAAAGATGGGGTTCTAGAACTTCGTGGATATAACGCTGCGCGTTCATGTTACCTCTGATGAAGATTAAAGGTGATCTGGAACCATAAGCTATAGCACCCCAAACCATAACTCCAACAGTGTGATGAACATGTCTTTCAACAAAAAACTGTGGATTCCTCCTTTCACCACGTCGCCTTCTAACCCTGGCACGACCATCGAGCATGCCTAAACAAAATCGAGACTCGTCACTAAAGATAATACTATTCCATTCCTGATCCCAGAGTGACCGTTGTCTGCACCACTCAAGGCGATTACGTCGGTGTTCTCGAGTTAAAGGGAGGACCCAGTGTGGCCGGTATGAAAACAAGCCAAAACTTCTCATTCGTCGGTAAACACTACGCATGCCAATAGGTCTTCCGTGTTCTGCAAACCATTCATTTGCAATGGACCTGGTAGTGGAGAAACGGTCCCTTAAGGTCAATAATCTTAGGCGGCGATCTTCACGGTCTGTTGTTCTACGGCGGCGTCCAGTGCCCCTGGTCCTTGCGTACGGCCTTCTCGAAGCCATGTCTGACAACACCTAACCACAGTGTCTATACTTCTTTGCAGTCTAACTGCAATTGCCAGAAAAGAAAGTCCAGCTTCCCGAAGTCCCACTATACGGCCCCTATCAAACTCACTAAGTTGACGAAATCGTACAGGTCTCCGTACTCTAGGCATCGTAACCGATCGTAAAGGATGTCAAGAACCAAAATCCGCCAACGTTGATTCTTTACTGCGGCTGAAATATTCATTTTTAGAGCGTTAGTGAATTAAAAAAAAGCAGTATAAAAACCGGAATGTCCAACTGATAAGGCTGAAAATTTTTTCACTTGTTATTTACAGTAAGATAAATACATTCACCAACTTTTATTAAAATAAAACCATTTAATTTGGGTGTTCGGATTTATATGTCACTTAGTATATTTACGAGGAATTCTAAAATTGTTGTGCCAGTACGTTGTTGGGATATCAGGATGTATTAAAGTATACCTCGTTGGGTTCGTAAAGCAGAATTCCTTCCATTCTAACATCCAGCTTTTAAATAGGATTTGTTTGGATAAAATATTATAATCTTCTTTGGAAATTTGTGTCTGTAATACAGATCCTGTGTAGATGCTTGCTTTTGCGAGTTGGTCAACTTTTTCGTTGAATACGATTCCACAGTGTGCCTTGACCCATACAAATGCAACCTTGCTTCCACTTTCTTTCAAGTGGCAGATCCTATGTTTTATTTAAGTAGTACGTTATTTCCGTTGAAAATTAAACATATGCCGTATTGACTGAGTTTGTTGCTGTAGCAGCTGACGAGACGTGTTGGATCCAAATTACCCTTGGTAATTGCAACCTCAAAGTCCGAACAAACGACTTTTGGGTAAAGATGCAGGCGGATGTCACATGATCAGATATTTATTGACCGTATAATCTCGACCTCGGTAATTCACTCGACAACAAATTTTTGTTTTTTAATTGTATCTTGTGGGAAAAGTGCACTTCTTTGTTAATTTTGGGGCGCTGAATCCAAAAATGACAATGAAATAAAAAAATTAGTTGCGGTTTAGAAAAAAACTTTTTATTTTTGAGGATATATTAAAAAAAGTAACAAGATTCATATACTTATAAGAATCACTATATGCGCTGTCTTTTTGCTGTTCTTTTATGGATCGTTTCTGGAGCATCTCTACCAAGAGTCCAACAGTAGTCTGCAAGCATGGAAGGATTCCACTTTCCCTGGTACCTTTTTTCCATTGTTGAAATATCCTGATGAAAACGTTCGCCGTGCTCATCACTTACGGCTCCGCAATTGTCAGGAAAAAAGTCCAGGTGTGAGTGTAGGAAATGTATCTTAAGAGACATATTACAGCCCATCTTTTGATACGATGACAGCATATTTTTGACAAGGGTTTTATAGTTGTCAGCTTTTCTATTTCCCAAGAAATTAGTGACCACCAGACGGAAATCATTCCAAGCAGTTTTTTCAATACCTGTTAAAGGGTTTTCAAACTGTGTATCTTTCAAAACATTTCGAATCTGTGGCCCAACAAAAATACCTCTTTAACCTTTGCCTCACTTAGTCTTGGAAATTTCTGACGCAGGAAATGGAAAGCTGGCCCATCTCTACCTAATGCCTTGACAAAGTTTTTCATTAGGCCCAACTTGATATGCAGTGGTGGTAATAAATTTTTTTTCGAATCTACTAATGGCAAATACTGTACATTTTTTTGACCTGGCTCTAGGAATTGACGAACAGGCCAGTTTTGTCTGGTGTAATGAAGTGCCTTTGCCCGACATCGTCTTCTAACAAGTTCCACTGCTGCAGTCTTGATCCAAGTAACTCTGCCTTACATTTTGGAAGTTCTAAATCTCTTACAAGATCATTTAATTCTGACTGTGTTATTTTGTGCGGTTGGTGGCATGACGTGCTCGGTATAAAATCAGGATCTCTTGACGTTGATGGCATATCTTCTTCCTGACGAATCACTCGATCGCCATGATCTGATTCGTTTTCTGATTCGCAAGTGTAGGATTCTGGGGGTTTTGGAATAGGATTTTCGTCACTGTGAGGCACAGGTCTCATCGCAGATGGTATGTTTGGGTAGTTAATAACCGATTTTTTTTTCTTGGACATACCTGTGGCTTGTCCAACACAAGGTACCATGCAAAAGTAACAATCATTAATATGATTTGTAGGTTCTCTCCAAACCATTGGGACAGCAAAGCGCATAGACCGTTTTTTGCCATTTAACCAGCTCCTCAGACTTGAACCACATGTATTACAGCAGATGTAGGGTGCCCACTGTTTGTCTTGATCACCTAGTTTACAACCGAAATAAAGCTGATATGCCTTTATTATTAGTGGAGTAATAGACCGTCTCTGAGACGCAAAAGTCACATCACCACACACGTAACAAAACTGATCTGGATTGTTTACACACTTTCGAGACATCTTGCATGAACGCTGTCAGCCAACTGAGGAAAAAATAGCTTATATAAAACAATATAATGTACACGTATGTATAACGTAACACAATCATGCCGATTACATCATCTTTCCTTGCCGAATATAAAAATGTAGCACGTGCATTCTTGTGAATTATAGTATATTAACACTGTCACAGCAGGAACACATATAATTACCGTATCTCTAAAACTTGAACTAATATTGAAAAAATAAGTTTCATTCCGGTTTTAGCACAATAAAAATAGTAATATTTTGTTGATTTCATTTAGGATATTTTTTGGCTGTTGATCAGTGTAATTATTGATAAGGTTACGTAAAAATCCATTGAAACTGACAGAATCATCAAAAAATCTTGATGTCATGCATCACAATAAACCCGGTCATGTGACATTAGCAATAGAGTACTTTATATTTGACTACCCATGAGAGGCTTTACCCGAAAAAGCAACAGATCTATAACTACTAAATCTGTACCTTAAATCTATTTTCCCTTTCAACGTAGAAATAGCCTAAATTAGGTCGAAAGAAGTCAGAGACTCGGAAACTCTGCATGCTGAGAATTTTACTGCCATGGCAAAAGCACTGTAATTGAACTTGGAGCAGTGCAGCGTAACTCGCAAAGTAAAACAAAAATTTTAATTAGAATGCCAGGATTCCATTGGCTCCTTAATTAAAGTATTAATTATAAATAAACTGTTCGCTAAAAATAACATGTGCGGATATTTATCTCAAGTCTGCATCATAAATTTTTATTGGCCACACACACGTTCACGATTGAAATTGCATAGACCGAGACAGAGTTCCTTAATGATATGCGAATATTTAAGGGTGTGAATCCACACGAAAAATTAATGTTAGTTTGCTTTATAAACTATGGTGCAAAAAAGTTTCCTTACAAAAACTCGGGGTGTTGAAGTTTTAGGAAAAAAATGGAAATTAATTAATATTTTCAAAACCGCTTCAGATATTTCACTGATATTTAGTACGTAGTGAAAGTTGATAAAGTTGCAAAATGCAAAAATAATTTTTAGCTTCAACAGTGGCGTGGGTACCGGTATTGACTTTGATATTTTTAAAGAAAAAAATGGTACGCCAATGGATTTTTGCCAAATAAAAATTGTTTTTGAATTTCCCGTTCAGGTTAAAACAAATGATCTCTCTTGAGTTGCTTTCCTTCGATGCGCCATTTTTGAGAAAAAAATAAAAACCGTTCTATTGTCTAACTTGCAAAATTATTATTAATTTAATTGGAAAAATTAAATACGTTAGGGATAATGAACAACCACAACTGACAACATAAACATAACATTAAAACCATCGAAATGATTACAAAAATTGTTGAAAATGGCCCCATTCACTTACTATGCATGCTTCCGCCCTCCTTCTCATAGAATTGCGCACCCTTTGAATTATCTCTGGAGTATTTTTTATTCTATCACAAGCTGCAACTATTCTTTCTCTTAATTCCTGTACAGTGTTAATGGGACTTGTGTACACTAGTGTCTTAAGATAGCTCCACAAAAAGAAATCTAAAATGTTGTCTGGTGATAGATCCGACTGGCTTGCTCACCATTACCGTCAGCAAGACCATATACGTAATGCATTTCCGCCATTTCTGCATTTGAATAATTCACCATTATTAACAAGATTGTAAAAACTAAATAATTAAAAAGATGTCACAGCGAACAGATTTGAATACCAGAGACTTGACAGATGTCAAAAGCCAGTGGCATATTCCAGAGCAACTAGATATTTATTGCTAAATTGCATTCTTCAATTATTACATTAATTTTTTCGGACAATAGAACGGTTTTTATTTTTTTACTCAAAAATGGCGCATCGAAGGAAAACAATTCAAGAGAGATCATTTGTTTTAAATTAAACGGGGAATTCAAAAACAATTTTTATTTAGCAAAAAACCATTGGCGTACCATTTTTTTCTTGAAAAATATCGAATTCAATTCCCGTACGCACGCCACTGTTAGACCTAAAAATTATTTTTGCATTGAAAAATATGCATCTTTATTAACTTTCACTACTTACTAAATCACTGGACAACAAATTTTAGTTTTTTAATTGTATCTTGTGGGAAAAGTGCACTTCTTTGTTAATTTTGGGGCGCTGAATCCAAAAATGACAATGAAATAAAAAAATTAGTTGCGGTTTAGAAAAAAAACTTTTTATTTTTAAGGATATATTAAAAAACAAGATTCATATACTTATAAGAATCACTATATGCGCTGTCTTTTTGCTGTTCTTTTATGGATCGTTTCTGGAGCATCTCTACCAAGAGTCCAACAGTAGTCTGCAAGCATGGAAGGATTCCACTTTCCCTGGTACCTTTTTTCCATTGTTGAAATATCCTGATCAAAACATTCGCCGTGCTCATCACTTACGGCTCCGCAATTGTCAGGAAAAAAGTCCAGGTGTGAGTGTAGGAAACGTATCTTAAGAGACATAGTACTTTTGATACGATGACAGCATATTTTTGACAAGGGTTTTATAGTTGTCAGCTTTTCTATTTCCCAAGAAATTAGTGACCACCAGACGGAAATCATTCCAACCAGTTTCTTCAATACCTGTTAAAGTGTTTTCAAACTGTGTATCTTTCAAAATATTTCGAATCTGTGGCCCAACAAAAATACCTTCTTTAACCTTTGCCTCACTTTGTCTTGGAAATTTCTGACGCAGGTATTGAAAAGCTGACCCATCTCTATCTAATGCCTTGACAAAGTTTTTCATTAGGCCCAACTTGATATGCAGTGGTGGTAATAAAATTTTGTTCGAATCTACTAATGGCATATGCTGTACATTTTTTTGACCTGGCTCTAGGAATTGACGAACAGGCCATTTTTGTCTGGTGTAATGAAGTGCCTTCGCCCGACTGTCCCATTCACACAAAAAACAGCAAAACTTTGTGTAGCCTAGCTGCAGCCCAAGTAAAAGTGCAACAACTTTCAAATCGTCACAAATATGCCATTGGTGCTCATCGTATTTTATGCATGTCAATGGGTACTTCATATTGTCATATGATTCTTTCATGTGAACTGCATACCCTACAGGAAGAGATGGTAAAATATTTCCAATATGCAATAACACTGCCTTTAAACTCAATGTTGAACTGTCTATAAACAATCTCCATTCTTCTGGGTTATAGGTTATATTTAAAGCCGCCAGTAAGTTGTTAATGTTACTGCAGAAAACCAAGTTATTCTCCATATTGAAAAATGGTTCTAAGTCTTTGTGGCGTTTACGAAAAACACATACCGAAACATCGTCTTCTAACAAGTTCCACTGCTGCAGTCTTGATCCAAGTAACTCTGCCTTACATTTTGGAAGTTCTAAATCACTTACAAGATCATTTAATTCTGACTGTGTTATTTTGTGCGGTTGGTGACATGACGTGCTCGGTATAAAATCAGGATCTCTTGACGTTGATGGCATATCTTCTTCCTGACGAATCACTCGATCGCCATGATCTGATTCGTTTTCTGATTCGCAAGTGTAGGATTCTGGGGGTTTTGGAATAGGATTTTCGTCACTGTGAGGCACAGGTCTCATCGCAGATGGTATGTTTGGGTAGTTAATAACCGATTTTTTTTTCTTGGATATACCTGTGGCTTGTCCAACACAAGGTACCATGCAAAAGTAACAATCATTAATATGATTTGTAGGCTCTCTCCAAACCATTGGGACAGCAAAGCGCATAGACCGTTTTTTGCCATTTAACCAGCTCCTCAGACTTGAAGCACATGTATTACAGCAGATGTGGGGTGCCCACTTTTTGTCTTGATCACCTAGTTTACAACCGAAATAAAGCTGATATGCCTTTGTTATTAGTGGAGTAATAGACCATCTCTGAGATGCAAAAGTCACCTCACCACACACGTAACAAAACTGATCTGGATTGTTTACACACTTTCGAGACATCTTGCATGAACGCTGTCAGCCAACTGAGGAAAAAATGGCTAATATAAAACAATATAATGTACACGTATGTATAACGTAACACAATCTCGCCGATTACATCATCTTTCCTTGCCGAATATAAAAATGTAGCACGTGCATTCTTGTGAATTACAGTATATTAACACTGTCACAGCAGGAACACATATAGTTACCGTATCTCTAAAACTTGAACTAATATTGAAAAAATAAGTTTCATTCCGGTTTTAGCACATTAAAAATAGTAATATTTTGTTGATTTTATTTAGGATATTTTTTGGCTGTTGATCAGTGATATCAGTGAAATATCTGAAACGCTTCTGAAAATAATAATTAATTTCCATTTTCCCTTAAATATTCGCATATCATTAAAGAGCACCCTGCATAAACGCAAAAAAGACAATAGTTTATGAACCTGTATTTGAATGAATCAGGTATTTTTTTACTTCAGAATAATTTGTGATTAAAGAGACTAGCATGGATGACCATGGGTCAAATGCCTCTGGGGAAAGTTGGGTTGATATGTTTACCATAAAATCACATTCTCATATCACATCTCTACAAGCGTTAGTTTTTCGAATAAATAGTTGATCAAATTTTGAAAAAAAAACCTTTTATAACATGAACATCGTTAGATACAAAAAAGAAGAATACAAAACACTTAGTAATTTATGTATCGAAATACCGCAAAATAAAAAAATTGAAACGTTATTTCAAGAGAGACTGTCACGATTGTTTTATAATAAACCATTACTATGCTGTACAAAGGATGTTTTTTCTAAATTTTCACCATGGTAGAAATATGTATAGGATAAAACGATGATAATAGAACTATACTAAGTGACATATAAATCCGAACACCCAGTTTAAATGGTTTTATTTTAATAAAATTTTGTATAAGTACTTAATGAAGCATAATAAGTAAATGATAAAAATTTCAAAATGATTGCACTGCTTTAATGCCCTTTGACCTTTAATAATGTGTGGATGCACCCTGATGTGCTACGCACTCTCCAACGCGCCTAGGCATGCTTCTGATCAGGTGGTCAGTGTCCTCCTGTGGTATCTCATTCCAGGCAACCACCAACTCCTCTCGAAGTGCTTCTAGAGTCTGAGGAGGACGTTGCAAATTGAGCAATCTCCTACCCATCATATCCCACACGTGCTCAATTGGGGATAAGTCGGGAGATCTTGGTGGCCATGGTAACAATCTGACATCATTATGTTGAAAGAAGTCTATTGTGACTCTTGCAACATGTGATCGGGCATTATCTTGTTGGAAAGTTGGATCTGCCAGGGTGTCAAGATAGGGTAAAAGATGGGGTTCTAGAACTTCGTGGATATAACGCTGCGCGATCATGTTACCTCTGATGAAGATTAAAGGTGACCTGTAACCATAAGCTATAACACCCCAAACCATAACTCCAACAGTGTGATGAAAATGTCTTTCAACAAAAAACTGTGGATTCCTCCTTTCACCACGTCGCCTTCTAACCCTGGCACGACCATCGTGCATGCCCAAACAAAATCGAGACTCGTTACTAAAGACAATACTGTTCCATTCCTGATCCCAGAGTGACCGTTGTCTGCACTACTCAAGGCAATTACGTAGGAGTTCTCGAGTTAAAGGGAGGACCCAGTGTGGCCGGTATGAAAACACGCCAAAACTTCTCATTCGTCGGTAAACACTTCGCATGCCAATAGGTCTTCCGTGTTCTGCAAACCATTCATTTGCAATGGACCTGGTAGTGGAGAAACGGTCCCTTAAGGCCAATAATCTTAGGCGGCGATCTTCACGGTCTGTTGTTCTACGGCGGCGTCCAGTGCCCCTTGCTCTTTGCGTACGGCCTTCTCGAAGCCATGCCTGACAACACCTAACCACAGTGTCTAACACTTCTTTGCACTCTAACTGCAATTGCCCGAAAAGAAAGTCCAGCTTTCCGAAGTCCCACTGTACGGCCCCTATCAAACTCACTAAGTTGACGAAATCGTACAGGTCTCCGTACTCTAGGCATCGTAACCGATCGTAAGGTATGTCAAGAACCAAAATCCGACAATGTTGATTCTTTACTGCGGCTGAAATATTCATTTTTAGAGCGTTAGTGAATTAAAAAAAAGCAGTATAAAAACCGGAATGTCCAATTGATAAGGCTGAACATTTACAGTAAGATAAATACATTCACCAACTTTTATTAAAATAAAACCATTTAAACTGGGTGTTCAGATTTATATGTCACTTAGTATATAAACGTGATAAATAACGAACCTGCCTTAGAAGGTACCATGTTATTTTATTACAAATACGCGATTTTTCAATTTTTAAAAATGTTTAAATTGCGATATTTTGATATATAAATCACTGCAAAGACCTAAAAGTGTTTTGTTTAATACTTTTTTGGAGTTTCTAACGTTTTCAGAAAAAAATCACAAATATTTTTTTTATATAAAAATTAATTTAGTAAATTATTCTTTTTGGAAAACTAACACGCGTGGAGTTGTGACATATTTCTTTTAAGATGGTGATTTCATGGTGAAAATATCAACCCATTTTTCCCGAGGGGCAAGTGAACCATACTTACTGCTACTGTAGACATTTTATTTTGCTTAAAATTTATCTAAACTATCTTTGTGGAATGATATCACAAAAGCTCCTGATATACAGGGTGGCCAATATATAACTGTCTGATTTAAATTGCGCGCCATTTCAGTAGGTGGCGCCGCAGTAGTTGTTCAAAGCACACGTGTCCAATTCATCACACGATCCCACAACGCGTCCGTATTGTTAAAACGTTTTACGACGTTTACGACAAGATTTCGGTAGAAATAACGTGCCCAGTGTCGACACCATTCGTCACGACAATACGTCATATTTTTGCTCGTGAAGGTTTTCGAGTTTTTCAATAGGAAAGCCGATTTAAAAACATGGATATAGACTCTGGAGGTCAAATCAATGATCCCCCAGCGTCCCCGATGATGAATGAACCCAGCCAGAAGGAGAGAACAGAAATTACCGAGAAATCAAAGGAATTGATGACACCAGCTGTAGCAGACGAAAAGGACGGAACCATCCAGCGCCACACCCTGATCATCGAAAGCCAGGCCCAGCAAATAAAGGAGCTGACTGAGACAGTTAGGGACCAAAACAGTAAAATAGACTGCCTGACCACCCAGGTAACACAGTTAATCAATAATGCAAATTTTAATTCTAAATCTGACTAGGCTGTCAATTTAAAAAGACGTCTTGAAAATTTAACTGACGTGACATCGACCGACGATGAAATACAGAATGACGGATTCATCCAGGAAACGACACATCGACAAAACGAACAAAACCGACAAGACGGATGACTTCCCACCTCTTCCAAAAGCAAAATCAAAATTCAAGTTGACAGTCGCTTCAAAACCTTCTGCTTCATTAAACGTATCAACTTCTTCTGCCACTTGTCCTATGACGGTCGATGCAGCGACCACATCTTCTCAATCTTTGGCCACTGCATCGACTGACGCCCATTGTTTTGCGTGATGCGACCAAGTGGCGACATCTAAACTACACCTTTATAAGCTTAGGCATTAAGATAGAACGCGCAGTTGCCGTTGATGCGGGAATCGGGATTTTGCCGAAAACTGAGGATGACTACCGAAGAATCGTTCGCCTGTTCAGGGAGGAGGACGTGCCCCATCATACGTTCCCTCTTCCTTCAGAACGAAATATTCACGCGGTAGTCAGAGGCATACCCGCAATGTTTTCGGAACAGGAGATCAAACGGGAATTAGAACAGAGGGGATATACTCCTCTCCACATTATCCGACTCAAACGCAGTGGCGGCGCACCCATGCCTTTGGTGGTCGTGATACTGCCCAAGATTGAAAAGTCCCAGCAGCTGTTCAATGAACATGAGCTGCTGGGTCTAGAAATCAGAGTTGAAGTTCAAAAGAACTTATTGGGCAGTGTCACCGCTGTTAAAGGTATATTCATGCGCAGTCTTACTACACAGCACCTCCCAAATGTTTAAAATGTGCTTCCGACCACATGACACATTTATGTCCCCTCACAGGACAAGAGGAGCGAAAGTGTGCGAACTGTGGAGGGTCGCATCCCGCTAACAGTCCCACTTGCAGATTCACCCCCAGGCGAAATCAGGAAGTCATAGCGCAAAGACGCAGCAAGTCATACGCGGAAGCAGCCGTCTCAACATCTTCGGTTGCCCCTCTGTTCAATCCACTATGAACACGCAGAATGTGGACCCAGCAACTGCGCTTAGGTCCCTTCAACAAATAATAAGTCCCCTGATTAGCGCCACTCAGGCATTGCAGACGATCTTTCCGCAGCCATTGAATGGCTAAGTACAATAGACAACCTGCATTTGTCATCTGTCAGGTATCTTGGAGTCATCATTGACAAGGGGTTGCCTGGCAGAAACATACTGATATTTTGAAAACAAAATTCCAAATTACCTTTCGGCAGCTTTATCCTCTGTTGGGCAGAAATTCAAAATGGCCAAAGACACAAAATTACCTACGCATGCGCGGCTTGGTGTTTTCTTGCCAAGACGCCCATGCAGAGACTGCAAGTCCTGCAAAACAGAACCCTACGCACAATTACTAACGCCCCTTGGTACGTGTCAAATGAGACTATTCACAGAGATCTTGATATCCTATATTTAAGGGATTACGTAAACCAACAGGCGCAGTGGCGTTATAATCAAGCGGAATCGCACAGCAACCCTCGGTTGCGTGATTCAGTAGACTACACAGTCGATCAAGTTCGCAAACATTCCAGGCCGCGCCTCGCACTGTGATCAAAATTAAATTGTCAAAATTGCCAAAATTATTTCAGTATACAAAACCGATCAAAATCATTTTTTCTTTGCTTTATTTCTTCCTTCCTTCTTTCCCTTTTCCCTTAAACATGTTTGGTATCTGGGTAGCCTGACCTGACAGACTAACGCACCGACGAGACTTTTAATTAAGAGCAAAGGTCCACCGGACCGCTCTGACGAATAATGACTAATAGTAGTACCATTCGTCAGTTGGTGCGGAAATTTGAACAAAAAAGGTGAAGTTTAAGACTTGCCAAGGTCGGGGCGTGTTCGAACTGTTCGTATTCCGGAAAATATCGAGAGAATTCGTAAAAGTGTAAGGGAGCGCCCTGAGATGTCTACCAGACATCGTTCTCAAGAACTGGGTATTCGTCGCATGTCATTTTGCACTATTTTGAAAAAAGACTTGCATTTGCGGCCATACAAAATTCAATTAACCCAAGAACTACGGTCTAGTGACTATGAATGCCATGCAATACTGCAGCTTAATACCCAAAATAACGATTTTTACCGACAACTGATAATCAGCGATGAAGCCCACTTCGATGTGAAGGTATTTGTTAATAAGCACAATTGAGGGGCCTGGAAGTAAAAGGGTTTAAGTACATTTTGAATTTGAAAATTCCAGGAATAAATTTATCAAAGTATGATACTATATTAAGTTTATTTAAATGCCAATAAAACATTACAAACAAAAACATTTTCTTAATTTTGCTTTTTTTATTGTCATTTTTGCAAAAATGTACTTGAATCATTATACATGTTACAAAAATTATGGTGGTAACATGATTCAAGTGCAACTACCGTACTAAACCAAACATTATTTAAAAATAATCTATAACAAAATTTCTTATTCATAATCAGAATCTAATATTTGGATGTCTTCATCATTTTCTTCATCTGAATCAGCTGGTCTTGGTTGGGGTTCATCTATATCAGGTACTTTTTGGCTTGATGTCAGGGTCTGTGTTTGTTTCTTTTTTCCTTTTTTTGTTAATGCTTTCCCATCGTGCTTCATGTTTTTATAAAATGTATGGTGAATGGGCGGAATATATTCCAATGAGCTAAGCAAGTTTTTGTACTTGGCGACTTTAATCTTTATTGAAGTGCCATTCAAAGGTTTAAAACACGGACGCCCAACTTTTGAGGTTGCCATTAAGCAACTGCTAAACTCTACATCAATGTTTAGGGTACTCTTGTATAGAAATGTTAGTCTTTCACTTTTATAGTAAGCAAACCAGCAAATTTCTTTCCATTTTAAGGGGTAACCGTCACTATTTTTTTTTTGATCGTTCATAATTTCATTGAACGGCGAAAAAGAGTAAAAATCGTCTTTGTTCATATTGTACACAATAAATTTGGCCGATGTGCCTCTTATTACAGTCTCCCAATCTGCGGGGACAAAAACTTGAGGGGTTTGCCTTTTTTCTTCTCGATTAAGCCAAAACTACGGTCACATTCCATGTCAGTGTGCCCGGGTTCAAGGAACTTGTGATGAATCTAAGATATATGTGTAGCTTGAACAATAAAACTAAATAGTTTAGCAATGTTTTTATTCTTATTTTGTCCTCCACACGAATCACTGTATGCAATAATCTTCGTAACTGTAGATGGAAGGCTTTGCACAAATTTTATTAAACATGATCCTATCTCCTGTGAGCCCCTGGATGCAATAGTTTCGTTCCATACATACATATAACTTTTTCCAGTCAGTAAGTCAAAGACACAGAAATTATACGTCCATAATAATTAACGAAGATAAAATACTTTAGAGGTGGTTAACAATGGCGCTGGCAATGCCTGTTGCAAATCAAAACAAATTACAGCCGTATTTTTAGAATCATTTTTATTTTCAGCAATATCGGCTTTTGGCATCTGTTGCTTTCTGGGCCTTTCTTTGGTGCAGCTCGAGGTCTTGCTTGGCATTTTTAATCACGTCTTCATTTGTAGAATATTTTATTAAATTTTATAAATTGTCACAACGACTGCAGGTATGACTATAGGGCTTGTGGAATCTTAAATTCCGTATTGAAAATATGCCTGTAATAGGACTCTTTTACTGGTAATTCTTGTTTGTCAATACAAAACTCCTGATATAATTTGTACATCTTATTGATACTTAATTCCCCTGAGAGATACCTTGTGTTCCCAATCAGTACTCATTTTGTTTATTATTATAACAGTACCAACACTGCAAAATGCGTATTTTTAACTAAGAATAAGTAAAACGTTAAAATCACGTCACACGTAAAACATTAAAAATAGTTACCAAAGCCTTAGAAGTAAAATGGTTCAAGTGCACTTGAATCATTTTACCACATACTGTATTAGTGGATATTTTGATATGTTCTCAAAGACTATGAGAGATGGCGCCAGGGAACGTTGCCTGCATTTAAATCATTTTACCACCAAGTTAGGATATGCTGTAGGTATGACATTCTGCACTTAGACCATTTAATTAAAAAAGTGCACTTGAACCTTTTTACTTCCAAACCCCTCAATTGTCGTATCTGGCCTCGTGTCATCCATCAACGATCACTACATCCTCGTCGAGTTACGGTTTGGTATGGAGGTGTCACTGGACCTTACTTATTTGAAGACGACGCTGGTAATCCTCTTACTGTCACTGGTGAGCGCTACCATGATCTGGTTCAAAGCTTTCTAGTTCCTCAAATTCAACAATTTAACCTGGAAAACGTGTGGTTCCAGCAGGACGGAGCAGCTTGTGACACAGCTAGGGTAGCAATGTATCTTTTGCGAACAAACCAAATACTGTAAAGCAGCTGAAAAACAATATTACGGAAGCAATAGAAAATATTCCTCCCGAAACCTACCAAAAAGTGATGGAAAGTGTAATCAATAGGGCTCAGGTTTTCTGATATTATTTTCCATACATACTAAGTTTCAATAAAAGATTCCAGTCAGTTGCATATCGGCCACCCTGTATAATTGCTGCTCATGAATCTTGTCATCGTTGGTCATTACAAGAAATTGAAACAGAATTATTTTAGTTTCTAGTTTTTGTATTCCGGTTCAGTTCTACTTAATGACGTTTCAAATCAGCAATTTGTACTGTGATTGTTTTTCTCTTGTTAGAAATAACCATGATGATGATTTACGGTTACGTGTCTCTCATCTAAAATAGACGGTGTCTCCAAAAGGAAAAAGATATGATGAAGATGGTGGTCGAGTAACATTATATTTCGCGGGTTCTTTGAATTACACGAGCTTTCCACAGAAGGTCAGGTATCTTGCTTCTCTGAAAGGCGTTGTATTCCCATCTAACAGTGCCTGAATTATATCCCTATGTATCTTTAGAATTATACAGGGTGTTTCAGTTTATTGTTGCATAACTTTAAGATTCGATAGAACTTTTAAAATTAATGCATAAAGTCTATATAAACATGGGTCGAAAAATGCGTGGCTTCCGAAATACAGGGTGTTTAAATTTACTTTCTAAAATATTTTTTTTTTAAATATTTCGAACAATATGTTATTTGATGTATAACAGTGAAAACTGATTTACAAGGGTTTTTTGGTACGACAAAACGAACCATGGGCACAGTTTTATTGCAGCCGCTAGAGGGCGCTCTCTACTGTACCTGTAGTGTATTAAAATGACCGAAAAATTCTTCTTAGTGCAATTTTTTGCTTTTTGAATAAAAAAACTGATTCTTCGCACTTTTCAACATAAAAAAGCTCTCTTATCAATTTACGTTATAGCTAGCCGTTTTAGAGATATTTCGATTTTTAAGGTTCGATGCATTTTTAATTATTTATGATAAAATAACGTTAAAAAGTCAGTATCTCGGTAACTTCTAGAAGGTGGCTGTGCCTGCAAATATTTTTGAAATTGAAAGCAGAATAAGGTTAAACGTCAATTAGTTGACAGATAGTTTTGTTGTCTGTTGAAACCTGAAACGTTTTTTTTGCAATTGTGGATGCACGAAATTTAGTTTCTTTTACCTGTTTTTTGTAAGTTTTATAAAAATGCCATTTTTATTCTACAATCAAGAGTTAGCGGATATTCATTTTGTGTATGGCTTTGTAAATGGAAACGCAGCAGAAGCAGCCAGAGAATACGCACCAAAATTTCCAAACAGACGACATCCAACTCGCTCAGTATTTGTAAGAGTGCTTCGCCAAATAATTGAAAATGGTTTTGGAAATCTCCAAGGGGATCAAAACATAAATGTTCGTCAGCGCAGATTTACCTGTATGATTCTGCGTGAGTTTGATAGAGATCCGACCACAAGTGTTAGGAGAGTTTCTGGTGCCTTGGGAATTTCAGCAAGCCATGTTCACCGTGTTCTTAGAAATGACCATAGACGTCCTTACAATTTGCAACCTGTGCAAGGACTACAGCCAGGGGACGCAGAACGAAGAATCACATTTTGTCAGTGGATTCTTGATAGAACTGATAATAATAGGAAGTTTTTAAGTAACGTTTTATGGACCGATGAGTCATGCTTCACTAGACGTGGAGTGGTAAATTTTCATAATCAACATATTTGGTCGCATGAAAATCCGCATGCAGTTAGGGAAAGAAATTTTCAGCATGAATTTAGTGTGAACGTGTGGATTGGTATCTACCGTAATCGACTATTTGGACCCTACCTTTTGCCTGCAAGGTTAAATGCTGCGACCTTCTTGGAATTTTTAAAGGCTGAACATGCAAATATGTGGGATGATCTTATGTTAGATTTAAGAAGATTGGCCTGGTTCCAGCTTGATGGTTGTCCAGCTCATTATTCGAGAATAGTTAGAAACTGGCTGGACGAAAATTATCCAGAAAGATGGATCGGCCGTGGAGGACCAGTCGCCTGGCCTCCACGATCCCCTGACCTAAATCCATTAGATTTCTTTGTGTGGGGATTTCTAAAAGAAAAAGTGTACCAGACTCCCGTTACCACAAGAGATATGCTAATAGACAGAATCAGGAATGCATGAGATGAAATAAGGCCTTATTTGACTAATGCTATACAAACGTATCAACTTCTTCTGCCACTTGTCCTATGACGGTCGATGCAGCGACCACATCTTCTCAATCTTTGGCCACTGCATCGACTGACGCCCATTGTTTTGCGTGATGCGACCAAGTGGCGACATCTAAACTACACCTTTATAAGCTTAGGCATTAAGATAGAACGCGCAGTTGCCGTTGATGCGGGAATCGGGATTTTGCCGAAAACTGAGGATGACTACCGAAGAATCGTTCGCCTGTTCAGGGAGGAGGACGTGCCCCATCATACGTTCCCTCTTCCTTCAGAACGAAATATTCACGCGGTAGTCAGAGGCATACCCGCAATGTTTTCGGAACAGGAGATCAAACGGGAATTAGAACAGAGGGGATATACTCCTCTCCACATTATCCGACTCAAACGCAGTGGCGGCGCACCCATGCCTTTGGTGGTCGTGATACTGCCCAAGATTGAAAAGTCCCAGCAGCTGTTCAATGAACATGAGCTGCTGGGTCTAGAAATCAGAGTTGAAGTTCAAAAGAACTTATTGGGCAGTGTCACCGCTGTTAAAGGTATATTCATGCGCAGTCTTACTACACAGCACCTCCCAAATGTTTAAAATGTGCTTCCGACCACATGACACATTTATGTCCCCTCACAGGACAAGAGGAGCGAAAGTGTGCGAACTGTGGAGGGTCGCATCCCGCTAACAGTCCCACTTGCAGATTCACCCCCAGGCGAAATCAGGAAGTCATAGCGCAAAGACGCAGCAAGTCATACGCGGAAGCAGCCGTCTCAACATCTTCGGTTGCCCCTCTGTTCAATCCACTATGAACACGCAGAATGTGGACCCAGCAACTGCGCTTAGGTCCCTTCAACAAATAATAAGTCCCCTGATTAGCGCCACTCAGGCATTGCAGACGATCTTTCCGCAGCCATTGAATGGCTAAGTACAATAGACAACCTGCATTTGTCATCTGTCAGGTATCTTGGAGTCATCATTGACAAGGGGTTGCCTGGCAGAAACATACTGATATTTTGAAAACAAAATTCCAAATTACCTTTCGGCAGCTTTATCCTCTGTTGGGCAGAAATTCAAAATGGCCAAAGACACAAAATTACCTACGCATGCGCGGCTTGGTGTTTTCTTGCCAAGACGCCCATGCAGAGACTGCAAGTCCTGCAAAACAGAACCCTACGCACAATTACTAACGCCCCTTGGTACGTGTCAAATGAGACTATTCACAGAGATCTTGATATCCTATATTTAAGGGATTACGTAAACCAACAGGCGCAGTGGCGTTATAATCAAGCGGAATCGCACAGCAACCCTCGGTTGCGTGATTCAGTAGACTACACAGTCGATCAAGTTCGCAAACATTCCAGGCCGCGCCTCGCACTGTGATCAAAATTAAATTGTCAAAATTGCCAAAATTATTTCAGTATACAAAACCGATCAAAATCATTTTTTCTTTGCTTTATTTCTTCCTTCCTTCTTTCCCTTTTCCCCTTAAACATGTTTGGTATCTGGGTAGCCTGACCTGACAGACTAACGCACCGACGAGACTTTTAATTAAGAGCAAAGGTCCACCGGACCGCTCTGACGAATAATGACTAATAGTAGTACCATTCGTCAGTTGGTGCGGAAATTTGAACAAAAAAGGTGAAGTTTAAGACTTGCCAAGGTCGGGGCGTGTTCGAACTGTTCGTATTCCGGAAAATATCGAGAGAATTCGTAAAAGTGTAAGGGAGCGCCCTGAGATGTCTACCAGACATCGTTCTCAAGAACTGGGTATTCGTCGCATGTCATTTTGCACTATTTTGAAAAAAGACTTGCATTTGCGGCCATACAAAATTCAATTAACCCAAGAACTACGGTCTAGTGCCTTGGGAATTTCAGCAAGCCATGTTCACCGTGTTCTTAGAAATGACCATAGACGTCCTTACAATTTGCAACCTGTGCAAGGACTACAGCCAGGGGACGCAGAACGAAGAATCACATTTTGTCAGTGGATTCTTGATAGAACTGATAATAATAGGAAGTTTTTAAGTAACGTTTTATGGACCGATGAGTCATGCTTCACTAGACGTGGAGTGGTAAATTTTCATAATCAACATATTTGGTCGCATGAAAATCCGCATGCAGTTAGGGAAAGAAATTTTCAGCATGAATTTAGTGTGAACGTGTGGATTGGTATCTACCGTAATCGACTATTTGGACCCTACCTTTTGCCTGCAAGGTTAAATGCTGCGACCTTCTTGGAATTTTTAAAGGCTGAACATGCAAATATGTGGGATGATCTTATGTTAGATTTAAGAAGATTGGCCTGGTTCCAGCTTGATGGTTGTCCAGCTCATTATTCGAGAATAGTTAGAAACTGGCTGGACGAAAATTATCCAGAAAGATGGATCGGCCGTGGAGGACCAGTCGCCTGGCCTCCACGATCCCCTGACCTAAATCCATTAGATTTCTTTGTGTGGGGATTTCTAAAAGAAAAAGTGTACCAGACTCCCGTTACCACAAGAGATATGCTAATAGACAGAATCAGGAATGCATGAGATGAAATAAGGCCTTATTTGACTAATGCTATACAAAGTTCGATCATTCGTAGATGTGAATTGTGTATTGAACAATTGGGTTTACATTTTGAGCAACTACTTTGGATTTTGTATGTTTGTCCTAACTATCCAATAGCATTTTAGTTGTGAATAATTAATTTAATTTGTTAAAAATAATATTGGAAAATTAAACAAATTAATATTCTGTTTTTTGTGTTTATTTGGAGTTAGGATTGCTGTGTTTAAAAACACAATCTAAACGATCATCTTAATTACTTGTAATGCCCAAATCGAAAATGTAAAAAAAATATTATTTTCCCATAAATAATCAAAAATGCATCGAACCTTAAAAATCGAATTATCTCAAAACGGCTAACTATAACGCAAACTCACAGGAGAGCTTTTTTATGCAGGAAAGTGCGAAGAATCAGTTTTTATGTTCAAAAAGCAAAAAATTGCACTAAGAAGAATTTTTCGGTCATTTTAATACACTACAGGTACAGTAGAGAGCGCCCTCTAGCGGCTACAGTAAAACTATGCCCATGGTTCGTTTTGTCGTACCAAAAAACCCTTGCATACCAATTCTTACTGTTATACATCAAATATTGTTCGAAATATTTAAAAAAAACTATTTTAGAAAGTAAATTTATTATATTATTATATATATATATATATATATATATATATATATATTTATTTCGGAAGCCACGCATTTTTCGACCCACGTTTATATAGACTTTAAGCATTAATTTTAAAAGTTCTATCGAATCTTAAAGTTATGCAACCAAAAACTGAAACACTCTGTATACCTACAGAAATGCACACCCAAAGCTACTAAATTTTACCAATGTGGGGTTTGAATCCATTTGTCTATAGGTTGTAACGTGCCAAAATCACATGTCTGTCAAAGATTTTTCTGGCAAAGAATTATTGAAAAGTGAAGACACGCATCCTTCCATCACGCCGCCGAATCCGGTATTAATTTGTATTTTATTTATAAACCGTTTTCTTCAAATCACAAAATACAGTTTTGATAATGAACTAAAACACATTATTTGCTTGTTCGGTTCTTCTGATATAATTTAGAACTCTTACGCCTAAGGTTTTCGCCAAATTCGCTTCTCTATACAGGGATCTTGGCTCCTGTTATACCTACGAGCCCCTTCCCACTTCAGTTGGTCCACTTCAAGATTTGTACCAAAATATGCCTTTATAAACTAAACATGACGAAACTATTTACTTCTAAAACAATATATTTTCTCAAAAACATTTTAGATACACTGTAGTAGTAAAAAATACATATTTGAAATCACTTAGACCTATAACTAATAGAACATCTGAACAAATAAACAATGCGCGATTAAATGCGCGAAGTTAACAAAGCAACAATTGAAAGATTACCATTGGGTAACATCACCTTTATTTTTTATTACTGCTGAAATTCTTGGGGGCATAGTGTTAACCACGTTTGGCAAAAATTTGGTATAAAACAATTCCATATTTCTTGAAGCTTTTGTCTCAGTTTGGTGATTGTACGAGCAGGATGTTGTAGAACCTTTTTCATCTCGTGCCACAAAGTTTCAATAGGTGACAGATCTGGACTGCTAGAAACCCATTTCAAAAGTGGTACATTATTTTCTTCCATCCATTTTATAGCCTTTTTTGCTGAAACACAAAATCTTGGCCGGATGTCAAACATTCTTCCATCACTTGTAAAAGCGATTCTTCTAAAATTGCCAAATATTTGTTTGTATCCACATTTTCATCAATAAAATGACGTTTTCCTACTCCTTTTGATGACATACTGCCCCAGACCATAATGGATGCTGGAAATTTCACTTTTCTCTTCAGACAGTCAACATGGAATGCTTCATTTTTTTTTTTCGAATAACTACTGCGACTGTCACCAACACAAACTTCGAATCGGGCCTCATCACTTCATTGTATTGCACACCATTGTTGAGGTGTCCATTGTCTATGTTCTTTAGCCCATCTAAGCCGATTTTTCTTTTGCAGTGGAATTAATAGTGGTTTTTCTTTGGCCTATAAACAAGTTGTGCAACTTTAGAGTTTTTACTTCACTTTTTTTATAAGAAAACTTACCTTGCAAGTGCTAAATCCCAGTTTGTGGGCCTCTCTATGAGTTGTGGACCTCGAGATTCTCCTTCCAACAGCGTCACTCCACAGAGCACTTAATTGTAAATAATTGACACGCCTGTTTTTCACGATTATTCTTCTCAATGCTCTTCGGTCGGCATTTGTGATATTACTTTTTTCACATATCGTGGCTTAATATTAACTGAACCAGTTACGTTATATCTTCTAACAATATTTCTCACACTGTACCGCGATAAGTCTAACAAAGTTGCAATTTCTGAGTTTGATTTCCCAGAATTAAAAAATGTATTTATCAGTAACCGAATTTTCTCACTAATAACCTTTCCTCTACCCGTTTAGAAAACCTTAACTACACAAAACTATTTTAAACGTATTCAGGCAGCTGTGATTAATAAAAACAATTGTCATGGCTTTTATTTTTCTCAGCCATCTATGCGTTATAGACTTATTTTGCATTGAAATGAAAATAGGTTGATATGCTGTATTTGCAACATGTGTTATTTTTATGGTGCAAATTTGATTAGTGATAAAGTTGATGTTTTCTCAAAATATTCATTGTTAATAATTTAAACCTATAACACCCTGCTACATTTTTATTATTTGTGTTTGATAAGAAAAAACTAAGATTTCAATAGTTGGGCCAACTGAAGTGGGAAGGCGCTCGTATACAGTGTGCTGCAACAACAGTATGACGCCAAGATTACGGCAAAGACGGCACCGCGTAAAACCAGCGTTGAACAATTAAAATTCGCTTCTCTTATCCATGTATTGATGAAGCCATAAATACTGATAAATTGTTAAAAACAAGGGTGGAACAGACCATCTCCGGATTAAAACGTATCGTCCGGAAAAATTGCGAATTCAGATCGTTTGTCTCCATTTGTGCGAAACGCTGGTCGTTTTCCCTGGAGGATATGAATGGAAATTTAAAATGGAGTATCTCGATTGGATCTCTTTCTATTTATCTTCCTGTTTCTATGTCTCCGTTTCATTGTTTTATTTCTATTTGTTAAAATCTGGTCCATTTGGGCGAAGGATACTTTACAAGTAAAGCAGTTGATGCAATTTTGTTATTACAAGTTTTGAACTGGAAGCTCAGATGCTCGCTAATTTGAGGTTAACAAAGCTAGCATAATTCATATTTAACTCGGTGGCGATGTAATGTAAGTTTAGGTCAAGAATAATAAGATCCCTTATTTTTGTCATATATTGGTATAAGTGCTCGCTAGCTTGCTGGAAAGTGCATATACTCCGGGATAACCAGCTTACATATACAGTGTGTTTCAACGAATATTATACAGCTGGGATATCATAGGGGGGGTGAATAGCAGGACCAGCTTGGTTGTACTAGGTGAAGATATAAAGGGTACTATAAAAGTGTTGCAATATGACTTAACAAACGGTCGCAGGGAGCTGCATGTTAAGACATGTCCATGAGTGCATAGTAGCCACCAGCAGCACGTCTGTTGATTAAGTTGTTCATTCGTATCGACAGTGTAAAGTGCGAACTATGGCATCATGGACACACAGTAAGATAAGGCCAGTTTTACGGTATAACTTTACGCGTGGTTTAAGCATAAACCAGTGCTTAGAAGACGTGACTCTTGCATTGAAGGATGATTGTCCTCGTCAGTAACAAAGGAAAACACTACTGCTGTGAGGAAAATGCTTGACGGAGGCCGGAGAGTGACGTACCAACAGATAGAGGAGACCTTACTCCTTCAGGCACCAGCAATTCATTCAATTCTGCAAGACCATTTACACGTAAGGAAACTTTGGTCTCTCTGGGTGCCGCATGGTCTGACGGAAGAGCAGAAGACTCGTCGTACGACTTGGTGCCGAAAGATGCTGAAAATGTTTGATAAGGAGCAATCTTGGTATGTGAAAAGCATCATGACATGTGACGAGACCTGACTCTACTATTACGATGTGGCGACCAAGGCTCAAAACAAAGTTTGGGTCTGTGGTAATGAGAACACACCCGTAGCTGTCAGAAAATTTCAATCTGTTGAGAAAAAAATGATAGCTATGCGGGATTGTGGAACGTGTCGTTTTGGTCACATAGAAGACAGGCTCAGCTAAGTGCTACAAGGAACAGAGCCTGACTAAAGTCATAGAATCTATGCAAAACCTGTGACCAAAGTCAAGGATAGGGCTCAAGGCCATACTCAACTTCGCTAGAGTGGCAAGGCTTGATGTCTAAGAAATGTAGTGGTGCACAAGAGCCCGTCTGAGTGGCCTATGCCGCTGGCTCCTTTAGGTCGGTATGCCTCTAATTTCGTGTTTTCATTCAAGTCAAGAATAGACACTTGGTACCTCTACCATGACAACGCTCCAGCTCACTGCTGGGGGGGGGGGGAAGTAGGGCTCGTCACCAGCTGGGTTAGCCCTTGAGTAAAAGCGAACGCTTCTTGTTTGAGCCTAACCAAAGCTCATTATGGGCATTGTAAATCGCCGAGAAGAACTACCTCTGAAGCGGGGTGATTGATGTTCAGGAAGTCGATCTGGACGGCGAGGTATTCGAGTAAGTCATCCCAGTTATGGTCCGAGGGAGAGCGATAAAGGCAGCAAATAAAT
Organism: Acanthoscelides obtectus; assembly: GCA_963669975.1. Taxonomy (NCBI): domain Eukaryota; kingdom Metazoa; phylum Arthropoda; class Insecta; order Coleoptera; family Chrysomelidae; genus Acanthoscelides; species Acanthoscelides obtectus. The sequence goes on along the minus strand of CAVLJG010000003.1, from coordinate 11,124,321 downwards.
TTGGGTGATGTTTTGAAGTTGAGGCGAAGCTACAGAATGTCCTTCCGGTCTGATCCCAAAGAAACATCTCTGGAGCAGGAAAGACTGCTGCGGACAAAAGCCTTCCCCTGTCTTTCTCAGATTGGAGTGCACCTCATAATTTGGTAAGCTAAGATGGTTAATCGGTGCAGACTCTGAGATTTTTGTCTCCGCCAAGAAAAGCACGGCGGGACGATTGGATTGCAGGTAGTGATGAACAGCATCAATGTTGCTGTTAATCCCGCAGATGTTCGAAAAACATATTTTATCTTCGATGTTCTTCCCAGTTTGCTCGATCTAATAATGGCGACATGTCGATTGATGACAAATCTCGCTCTGGACATCCATCAACAGCCCGAATCGACGAAAATGTTGAAAAAATTCAAGAGCTTGTGCTATTTGGAGGTTTTAAGGCGATTGCGAAACAGTGTTCAGCAAAAAAAAACTATTTGTGGCAATCAGGATCCACCACGATAATGCACCTGCGCACACGACCATCTCTGTTCGACAGTTTTTGGCTAAAACTGGCATGGTTCCTCTGCCTCACGCACCTTATTCGACTAACTTGGCTCTGTGCGGCTTTTTCTTATTTCCACGGATGAAGAGGGGCATGAAAGGACGCCGCTTTGGCGACATTAAAAAGTTCTAAAAAAAAAACGATAGAGAAGCTGTCAGAAATTTCTGAGAATTCCAAAAATGTTTCGAGCAGTGGAAGCACCGGTGGGACAAGTGAAGTGGTCAGTATTTTGAAGGAGATAAGGTTACTTTGTGAAAAAGTTAAAAAAAAAATCCGTTTTCTTTTATACCGCCTCATATCGATAATTTAAAATAATGATTCCAGAATAAAAATATAAATCTGTCCGTAAAGCGTTAACTAAGGGCATGTATACAGTATATAGCTTTATACTGTTTGGCGTTTGGGTGGCTTTTGACCCGTAGAACGTCCGCCTAATTGTAAAATCGATCAGGTATTAATAAGGGATGGTCTGGATAACAGTTGGTGGTTGGAGTCACAGCCGATGAACGGGTTCTGCGGGACCCGGCACAATGTGCGGATATTTAAACAATTCGATATCGGATAATTGAGGTTTAATTCACCCAACCGGCTGCTGCCGGTTTATTGGAGCGAATTCCGGACGAAATACGTGCCTCTGCTCTGATAATATTATTGAGGAAATAATATCCCTTTAAAACAAAAATCTAGAGAAGTTTTGGAAACGGCTATTTCTATCCCACGATCACAATTTGCTATTTGTTTTAGGAGAAAATAGTCAAGGTCCATAACGACCCTAAAAATAACTCGAACTTCAAATTGACCGCATCTATGAAATTGTTGCATTCAAATATTTCAGAATATACAGAGTGTTCGAAAAATAGACGCTGATATTTTAGCGGGTGATTCCTTGTTAAAAAATATGAAAAAAAGTTTCTATAAAAATGGGTCCGGCAATGCAGCGTTTTCTTGTTAAAGGGTGATAAATTTGAAAGAAAAAAGCATTAATTTGTTAAAGTGTACTTTATGTCATGGCACTTATTGGAAAAGTTGCAATAATACTCTTTCCTAGAAATTTTTTGTTTTCCAATGCACTTGTGATTTTTTTTAGCAAAAATTAATAAACCAATTTTGTCCAGTGACATGCAATAAAACGGTTTCTATTTTTTTATATATACAGGGTGGGCCATAAAGGTGTTGGCAATTTCAATATTCAATTAAAAAATAACTACGCAATATAAAAGAAAAATAAATGTATTTTTAAAAAGTAGAAAGATAGAATTTTTAAGTCTTACAAATCATGTTGTTCAAATGACTTCCTTTGGCTGCTGGGCAGTCTTGAAACCGAAGCTGCAGATTTTGGAATACAAAAAATAATACTGCCATATTTCAACAGAATCGAGTAAATATTTTTTAAGGTATCAATAAAAAAGTTTTTTTTTAAATTTATCACATTGTAAAACCCCGGAACCCCAAACCCATGTTCATAGTAACTTTTTTCATATTCTTTAAGAAATAATCACACTCTAAAATATTTCCGTCTATTTTTCATACACCCTGTAGGTATTTCAAACTTTGATCAACATTTTTCTTTTTTTACTTTAGTACTTGATGTATCTTTAAAAGCCCAAGATTTACGATTTTGGTAATATAAATTATATCTGAACAATAAAATTAAGAAGTCAGTCTTATCACTTAATTTAGAGACCTCGTATTTCCGTAATGATTTCATAATTGTGTATTGATTTGTTTCAACTTTTGTTTTTATTTTTAGAGCAATGGTGCAACACTTTCATGTTTAAACATGTTTAGTATGTCAGTGTGTTTTATTGTAGACTTGAAAGAGGTGCTTTGGGACCCATCATGAATCCTAGCACCAAAAAGAGGTCGGATTTCAATCCTACGCATCCGATTAACAAGGGAAACGATTGATTGATTTTTTTTTCGAGATATAGAACTTTAAGTTGGCATTACTTTTGAAAATGGCGACCGATTTGACAACTGTCAAGTGATTTATTCTCAGTTTGGTTTGGCAATTCATCATGAATAGACTCACGCCTGAACAAGGCTTGCAAATTGTGCAGTTTTATTTCGAAAATAATGGTTCTGTGCGGTATACGAGTATCGCGCACTACGTCCATTTTATCGTCGACAAAATCGTCCATCAGAGCAGTTAATTCGATTAACCATGGAACGTTTTCGCACCAGGTTTACTCGCATCCCCAGACCCGAATGAGTCCATCCGCCATCGAGCACAGGAATTGGATCTGTGTCCATCCACTTTATGGAAGATATTGCGGAAGGATCTTGGTTTGCGTGCTTACAAAATCCAACTCGTGCAAGAATTGAAGCCAAACGATCATCAAGCAAGGCGTAGATTCGTTGAATGGGCCCAAAACGAGATTGCCGTTGTTCCCGATTTTCATAAGCGAATTTTGTTTAGCGATGAATCGCACTTCTGGTTGAATGGCTACGTCAACAAACAAAACTGCCGCATTTGGAGTGAAGCTAATCCTCAAGTCTATGTCGAAACACTGTTACATCCAGAAAAACTGACTGGTGCGCTTTATGGGCTGGTGGAATCATTGGTCCGTACTTCTTCAAAAACGATGATCGCCAGAACGTTACACTCAATGGTGATCGGTATAGAGCCATGATTACTAACTTTTTCATTCCTGAATTGAACAATCATGATGTCCAGGAGCTGTGGTTGCAACAAGACGGCGCAACATGCCACACAGCTCGTGCTACAATCGATTTATTGAAAGATATGTTTGGTGACCGCCTAACTTCACGTTTTGGACCTGTGAATTGGCCTCCAAGATCTTCTGATTCAACACCGCTAGACTATTTTCTGTGGGGCTATGTAAAGTCATTGGTCTATGCGAATAAGCCTCAAACGCTTGACCATTTGGAAGACAACATTCGCCATGTTATTGCCGATATACCGCCACAAATGTTGGAAAAAGTCATCGAAAATTGGACGTCGATTGGACTACATCCGAGCCAGCCCTGGCAGTCGTAAGCCAGAAATCATATTTAAAATGTAATGAAACAAGATTATCTTTCGAATAAAAAAAAATCATGTCAATCGAATAATCCATCGTGGTTTTATTGCAATTTAAAGTTCTATACCTCTAAAACGACACCCTTTACAAATTACAAGTGCGCAGAGGTTTTTGAAATATTTTTTCATGGGAAATCAAAAAATAATTTAAAGCAAACTTGATAATTTGGGACGCTGAATTCGAATATAATGTTATCGACATCTCCGCCTATAATGACATATATACATATTAACGATAATTGTCAGTTTATTTGGCTGCTTCGAAAGCATCTGCTTTGTTTATATTAGACAAGAAGCTAAAGAGATGACAAGATGTGAGACCCTCGTGCGCCTCGTGGTAAGAATTCGGTTCCGCTCCCTAAAACTGAACACATGAAAATCGTGAAAAGCGCGTGTGTGGTTGAAAATTTATGAAAAAAATTGTGAAATTCATGCACCCGGATCTGTCCACAACCTCCAAAATATACCTTAGTTCATTAATTTGGCAAACAATCCACAATCAGAACATCAATCAAAGCCGATACAATTCTCACGTTACATTACAACATATTCTACTTAATTAATGTCCGCATAAGTAATGCAAATTTAAGTATATAATGAATGGTGCTTTCATTCAGAACTATTTATGTGATTTAATATATAACTTCCAACACGTACGGATTGTATTACCAATTATTAATTCTATGGGCATCGATCAGTCGAATGTAATACACGTAGGCGTTAGAATTCTAATTACTGTACACGTTCGCAACGAAACACGGGCACAAAAGTAAAAAAATAATGGACCAGAAAAGTTCTAATTCTTACAGCAACCATTACGCATCGCATTTTCACAGCATCAAGCTAACAAACATTTTTGATCGCAAAACAAGATACATGCTATACAGTGCTTCCCTTTCATATCCCCATGCTTACGAGAAAAGAGAGAAACATGTTAGAAAGAGTGCGCCGTATAGGCATCCTCACAACGTTACCTGGCAACCGCGCCCTTCCCCATCGTCGCTGCCAGGCAACGTGGTGACGACGCTTATACACTGTGAGTCTTCATAAAGTGCACATATCAAAATCAGGGAAACTACACTCTATTTCATCGACGGATAAATCATCCAAAAAAAATTAAAATTTCAGCTGCTAACCCTATTTAAATAAATCGTTACAACTTTTAATCTGAATGTCCTATCATATTGGAATAAATTTTGTAGTGATTGCAAATAATAGGTCGTACCAGTAAAGAAAAAATTTCCACGAAATTAAATGCTATAAATTTTAGGGACGACTAACGATACGGGCCTAATATAGCCTTCATAATATAGTGTTGAAATGATGCCGTGATAATAGGTTTACACCTAAAATGCAAATGAGGGGGCACAAACCTAATGCAAACTGTCGAGACAGCAGACATTTATTATTTTTTTAGATAAAATACCCAATAACCTAATAGCTAATAATCAAAACCCAATATTCTTTTCTTAAAAAAGTCTATCCGAGTGTGTCATAAAAGTACCGCCTTCCATTTAAAAAAAGTATTTTTTGAGGTGGGGCAAAATTGGGACACTCTGTATATTTATGAGTATTTAATGCTCCGGATACCATGAATAATAACCCATAAATAGTTATCTTCGATAACACTGATCAACAGCCAAAAAATATCCTAAATAAAATCAACAAAATATTACTATTTTTAATGTGCTAAAACCGGAATGAAACTTATTGTTTCAATATTAGTTCAAGTTTTAGAGATACGGTAATTATATGTGTTCCTGCTGTGACAGTGTTAATATACTGTAATTCACAAGAATGCACGTGCTACATTTTTATATTCGGCAAGGAAAGATGATGTAATCGGCATGATTGTGTTACGTTATACATACGTGTACATTATATTGTTTTATATTAGCCATTTTTTCCTCAGTTGGCTGACAGCGTTCATGCAAGATGTCTCGAAAGTGTGTAAACAATCCAGATCAGTTTTGTTACGTGTGTGGTGATGTGACTTTTGCGTCTCAGAGACGGTCTATTACTCCACTAATAACAAAGGCATATCAGCTTTATTTCGGTTGTAAACTAGGTGATCAAGACAAACAGTGGGCACCCCACATCTGCTGTAATACATGTGCTTCAAGTCTGAGGAGCTGGTTAAATGGCAAAAAACGGTCTATGCGCTTTGCTGTCCCAATGGTTTGGAGAGAGCCTACAAATCATATTAATGATTGTTACTTTTGCATGGTACCTTGTGTTGGACAAGTCACAGGTATGTCCATGAAAAAAAAAATTGGTTATTAACTACCCAAACATACCATCTGCGATGAGACCTGTGCCTCACAGTGACGAAAATCCTATTACAAAACCCTCAGAATCCTACACTTGCGAATCAGAAAACGAATCAGATCATGGCGATCGAGTGATTCGTCAGGAAGAAGATATGCCATCAACGTCAAGAGATCCTGATTTTATACCGAGCACGTCATGCCACCAACCGCACAAAATAACACAGTCAGAATTAAATGATCTTGTAAGAGATTTAGAACTTCCAAAATGTAAGGCAGAGTTACTTGGATCAAGACTGCAGCAGTGGAACTTGTTAGAAGACGATGTTTCGGTATGTGTTTTTCGTAAACGCCACAAAGACTTAGAACCATTTTTCAATATGGAGAATAACTTGGTTTTCTGCAGTAACATTAACGGCTTACTGGCGGCTTTAAATATAAACTATAACCCAGAAGAATGGAGATTGTTTATAGACAGTTCAACATTGAGTTTAAAGGCAGTGTTATTGCATATTGGAAATATTTTACCATCTCTTCCTGTGGGGTATGCAGTTCACATGAAAGAATCATATGACAATATGAAGTACCTATTGACATGCATAAAATACGATGAGCACCAATGGCATATTTGTGGCGATTTGAAAGTTGTTGCACTTTTACTTGGGCTGCAGCTAGGCTACACAAAGTTTTGCTGTTTTTTGTGTGAATCGGACAGTCGGGCAACGGCACTTCATTACACCAGACAAAACTGGCCTGTTCATCAATTCCTAGAGCCAGGTCAAAAAAATGTACAGCATATGCCATTAGTAGATTCGAAAAAATTTTCTTACCACCACTGCATATCAAGTTGGGCCTAATGAAAAACTTTGTCAAGGCATTAGATAGAGATGGGTTAGCTTTTCAGTACCTGCGTCAGAAATTTCCAAGACTAAGTGAGGCAAAGGTTAAAGAAGGTATTTTTGTTGGGCCACAGATTCGAAATATTTTGAAAGATACACAGTTTGAAAACACTTTAACAGGTATTGAAAAAACTGCTTGGAATGATTTCCGTCTGGTGGTCACTCATTTCTTGGGAAATAGAAAAGCTGACAACTATAAAACCCTTGGCAAAAATATGCTGTCATCGTATCAAAGGATGGGCTGTAATATGTCTCTTAAGATACATTTCCTACACTCACACCTGGACTTTTTTCCTGAACATTGCGGAGCCGTAAGTGATGAGCACGGCGAACGTTTTCATCAGGATATTTCAACAATGGAAAAAAGGTACCAGGGAAAGTGGAATCCTTCCATGCTTGCAGACTACTGTTGGACTCTTGGTAGAGATGCTCCAGAAACGATCCATAAAAGAACAGCAAAAAGACAGCGCATATAGTGATTCTTATAAGTATATGAATCTTGTTACTTTTTTTAATATATCCTTAAAAATAAAAAGTTTTTTTTTCTAAACCGCAACTAATTTTTTTATTTCATTGTCATTTTTGGATTCAGCGCCCCAAAATTAACAAAGAAGTGCACTTTTCCCACAAGATACAATTAAAAAACTAAAATTTGTTGTCCAGTGAATTTTTAATTTAGGAGCAATACTCCGTTCTCTCAGCGACTTATTGCTTATAACTCGATAATCACACTGCACACTTGTCAGTAAAAGGTATAGCAAAATGAAATGCCCATTATAGGGACATGCCCTATCGCTCTCAAGAAGAATGTTAAGTGCTAGTGTCACTGTTCGGTTGCAAATCTGTACACCGTAGTATACGTTTGGGACAGCAGCTGGCTGGAGAAACATAACACTCCAAGTTATTAAAGTAAACCGGGTTTGATATCGAGAATATCAAATAACAAAGTTTCGCTGCGGTAACTTCCTAACAAGTTCCACCTTGCGCGAATGTAATACATGTGACAGATTCCGAGTAGTTGAATAACTTACCATAACATGATACGTACCATGGAGATACTGAAATCGAATATACTTGGCTCCAAGGCATGCACGGATTTTAGGTATTAAAAATTAGCATTTCGACGGAAAGAAATATTGCTTTCAACTATTAAAGTATATTTTTTCACCACATTGTTTTTCCTCCACCAATTTACTTATTTCCAAAGTGTTAACACAGGCATGGAACATATACTAAGTGACATATAAATCCGAACAGCCAGTTTAAATGGTTTTATTTTAATAAACGTTGGTGAATGTATTTATCTTACTGTAAATAACAAGTGAAAAAATTTTCAGCCTTATCAGTTGGACATTCCGGTTTTTATACTGCTTTTTTTTAATTCACTAATGCTCTAAAAATGAATATTTCAGCCGCAGTAAAGAATCAACGTTGGCGGATTTTGGTTCTTGACATCCTTTACGATCGGTTACGATGCCTAGAGTACGAAGACCTGTACGATTTCGTCAACTTAGGGAGTTTGATAGGGGCCGTATAGTGAAACTTTGGGAAGATGGACTTTCTTTTCGGGCAATTGCAGTTAGAGTGCAAAGAAGTGTAGACACTGTGGTTAGGTGTTGTCAGGCATGGCTTCGAGAAGGCCGTAGAGCAACAGACCATGAAGATCGCCGCCTAAGAATATTGCAAATGAATGGTTTGCAGAACACGGAAGACCTATTGGCATGCGAAGTGTTTACCGACGAATGAGAAGTTTTGGCTTGTTTTCATACCGGCCACACTGGGTCCTCCCTTTAACTCGAGAACACCGACGTAATCGCCTTGAGTGGTGCAGACAACGGTCACTCTGGGATCAGGAATGGAACAGTATTGTCTTTAGTGACGAGTCTCGATTTTGTTTAGGCATGCACGATGGTCGTGCCAGGGTTAGAAGGCGACGTGGTGAAAGGAGGAATCCACAGTTTTTTGTTGAAAGACATGTTCATCACACTGTTGGAGTTATGGTTTGGGGTGCTAGAGCTTATGGTTCCAGGTCACCTTTAATCTTCATCAGAGGTAATATGAACGCGCAGCGTTATATCCACGAAGTTCTAGAACCCCATCTTTTACCCTATCTTGACACCCTGGCAGATCCAACTTTCCAACAAGATAATGCCCGACCGCATGTTGCAAGAGTCACAATAGACTTCTTTCAACAATAATGATGTCACATTGTTACCATGGCCACCAAGATCTCTCGACTTATCCCCAATTGAGCACGTGTGGGATATGATGGTTAGGAGATTGCTCAATTTGCAACGTCCTCCTCAGACTCTAGAAGCACTTCGAGAGGAGTTGGTGGTTGCCTGGAATGAGATACCACAGGAGGACATTGACTACCTGATCAGAAGCATGCCTAGGCGCGTTGGAGAATGCGTAGCACATCAGGGCGCATCCACACATTATTAAAGGTCAAAGGGCTTTAAAGCAGTGCAATCATTTTGAAATTTATATCATTTACTTATTATGCTTCATTAAGTACTTATACAAAATTTTATTGAAATAATACCATTTAAACTGGGTGTTCGGATTCATATGTCACTTAGTATACAAAGGTTAGGTTTTTTTTTCCTAAACAAATTCAAACATTTCGTATTTTTTGGAGTAATTGAACAAATGGGCTACAATATTCTAAAAACATACGTTACTAACACATTTTAAAACAAAGCGGATGTGTCCATCATCGTTTGTTGCGAATTACTCACAAATACGAAATGGTTGAATTTGTTTAGAAGAAAAAATGTTACCCATCCTTTTTTTGTATAAAAATAACACTTATTTTCCGGAATGGTTTGCAATTCATATCAGTAAGGTAAACTAGTGTATTTTGCTATAAAATGCTCTTTACACTAATCCTGAATATTGCTTCATAAACTAGTAGTGATGGCAGGAAAACAGGTGCTTTGCAATAAACGATTAGAAATTTTCAAAAACTACTTGACCAATCTACTCCCATTTTCTTGTGGTTATTAAGAAGTACGAATTTGACGAATTTCAAATACATATCTGCGAGAAACCGCAGTCGCATTACCAGCAAGTGCCAAAACCTGCGGTTTGCCTCGATTTCCGGCCATAACTTTTTTGCTATTAGTCGGATCTTTTTAAGTGTGGTCTCATTTTGTAGGTCTCATAAATACCTAAAAATCTTATATGAAGAGTTTTTTGTTCCTGCCAACACTTTCGATTGAATCCCAAAAAACACGTTTTCTCATTCTTGGTTGTCGAATAAAAAGTTTTCCCATAAAAATTGGTGTACCAGCAATAAAACTAAACTTTACAATTATTTCGCAAACCAGAGGTATTTTCGTCTAATATGATTAGGCTAGATTGTCATTCTTTCCTAGCTTATTTTATATGTATTAGTTGAAAGATTGTTTAGAAACTTTTATTTTTGATAATGCTTGTATTTTATTCTTGTATCTGTTTTTTTTTTAATTATATTAGATACGTTACTTTGGTGTTTTTTTTTGTCAAGTGGAAGACTTATTCTTCTAAGGGTCGTTCTGTTTTTAGACGCCTTCATAGCCTCCTTGATTTTCATACTTTTCTACTGTTCCGTGTCAGCGCTCTATTTTGAGGTTATGTTACAAATATCTATTTGCATCAAGTTCTTCATGCTTTTGATTTTTATCTTCTCTGTTTTATTAGCCTGAAAGTTCTTAGGAAAGAAAACATAACCTCACAATAGGCGAGCGCTGACGCTCACGTGGAACAGTAGAAATCTAGAAATACTCCAGCCTTTCTGAAGAAGAGAAACGACTATGAAAATCAAGGAGGCCATAAAAGCGCCCTACAATTTTGGGAACGACTGACGATACGGCCCTAAGAATACAATCTGAGCTTCGCTATTCACGGGGAACCATTTTTTTTCAACGAATAAAAATGATTTTAGTATTACTTAAATAATAGTATTAGAGCATTTAGGAATGCGCATATGAAAATCAAGCGTTTAGTGAACAAGAGGAGGGAACATTTTGAAGGTCTTGTTTTCTTGTTTGCGTTTATGCCGGTTTGGTTTACATCATTACTTGATAGCTTACAATAGAAACAATCAGGAAATGAAGATAATTTCATTTTTTGTTCATTTGTATTTGTAAATCAAATTCACAACACAGAAACTTATTGCCAAAATTAGCGTTATGTTTATGAATGCAAAGAACTAGGCAAATCGTTCCAGTCGGAATTAGTTCTTCTTAGAATCAAGTCGCTTTATCTTATCATTTCCTATATGAAATTTTCGAAGAACCTTTCTTCTTGCGTCACAACTGCTACACACCTGCGGTACTTACAAGCGTTGTTGAGATTTGTTCACCGAAACCTAAAAACTCTAATCTTTGATAGCTGATCATTTGTTGAATAATCAATATTATAACGTAAATTTTTGTTGCAGGATTACTACCCAGATTTGATAGCCAACGACTCTATAGCCTTCCTGCGGCACTCTAAAAAGCAGTACCAACACAAGCCGGTTATGCTGACCATGTCATTCCCAGCACCTCATGGTCCTGAAGATTCAGCACCGCAGTACTCGCATTTATTCTTCAACGTCACTACTCATCAGTAAGTACAATTTATTCTCCGTCAGCAGTGAACAATTATTAAAATGTTAATTTTATGAACTTTTCGATCCTTTTTGGATGCACTCTTTTGGAGTACACGCTTTTTTGAAAATTGATAATTTATTTAGAAAGTTTTGAAACAAATTCTATGTACAGTAACTTTTTGTAAATTACATGTATCGCCTATTTGCGGTTTCAAGTGTAGAGCGAAAAACCTTGTGTGTTGCAAATTCCTCATTGGGATATCAAAATCGGTAAGAGATACGAAGTTGTTTAAATGTGGGCAAAAATGCGCATTTAGGTAGCTAAGCAAATAACAGAAAGTTTAATGATATAGATAGAAAAAACAAACTTTCTCAAAATCGTTTTTATTTTTTAAACGACTTTATTCAAAGTGGTATTCTGAAATAAAATACTTATTAACAATGCTACTTCTTCTCCTCTACAAGGTGGCATAGTAAGAATTTCAATGTGATGTTTTGTCTCTTGCCCTGAATTATGAACCTTATTTTTTCAAAAGGAGCAACACTCCAAGAAAAATGGGCGGATGTGCAGTAGATGATAATGGCAAACTACCTACTGATTTAAAGACCCGTCAAAAAAATCGCAGAGCTAGGGCCGGAAATCCTTATGCACCCCCTGTATTCTTCAGATCTAGCACCCTCCGACTGTCACCTATTTATGTCGTTACAAGATTTTCTGTAGGGTAAGCGAAGACGATATCCAACAAGCCCTGGATCAATTTTTTTCACCTTCAGATAAAACGTCTTATAAAAATTGAGATATACAGATCACCACCACGTCATAAACGTAGTTACATGACTCGACAAAGTTTACCCAAGTTAAGAAAAAAAATATTTTGTAATACCCTAAAAACGGTCTGTACACTATAATCTCACGCGAAAAAAGCACCGATTATCTCTGTCGAACTGTGCGCTGGTAAAAGGGTTAGAGCAGAGATATGTCGTGTCCGGATTGTATGTTGTATCCCTTCATAAAGAATTCATGGAGGTTGGTAATGTCCTCGACCTGAGGCTACCTGATACAGATATAAATTATGCAACAACCAACCGGGCCAAAACTACACACACGATTTCTCGGAAGGAAATACGATGGACCACCGTTTCGCGACATCGTGAGTCTTTTGTTTATACAGAGCATTTTCACGAACTTCATGCTGACTCAACTTTTAATTGTGCAGAGAAGAAGGATCCCACTGAACGATGCAGGAGTTCCCTAACACAGTCTGAAATCTCTGTGGCATCATTGGACAATCGATGATCTGACTCTTTTTTCACTGGTATACCAGTAGACCAGGGAGTTTTTTCGCATCTGATTTGTTTTTTGCTTAATCTTATCCTGTTTAAGAAATTTGCGTGGTATTTACAGTGGTATTTGCAGATACTATTAATAAATGATTTACTCTTGAAAACTTTACCACCCTGCACCTCAAAAGTTCAGGTGTTTAGAATAGAATGAGAATCAGAATCTTCTTTAGTTCGGAAGACCGTCAGTTGATGGTATAGAACATGTCAGAAAATATAAAACTACAGTAAGTGTCGATTTCACCAAGGTTGTCAAATCAACAGTCCGTTATTCTCCACCTATAGGGTTACAGTGCGTCAAATACAACGAATGAGCTTCAAGTTCCAATCAACAAATTTTAGCAACCAATAGCTAGGAAATGTTGAAAACAAAATACTGTCAAAGTATGAGATGACAGACTGTCATTGAAACATCACCAGCTTATTGAATATTAAGAAATTACATATAATTCAGTCAACATTTAAAGAAATGTTTGATTTTTGAATTAAATTCATGTTTTAATTACTATTGTTGATCTTTTATTCATGTTTATATTATTTTCTTCAATTGATATGCGATACTGGGTGTTTTTTCCTATAAACCTCTTGCATATAGCCATTAAGCACCTACTTGATGACAGGCTCTACCAAAAGGTATTGCTCCTTTCCAAACATTCATTCATTTACTTGCCGTTCATCAGAACCATTACGGCACCTTAGATTGATATTACCACAAAACCATTCAGGTTTTTTGGTATCCATACATCCATAAAGTTGAATATTTTTCATTTTTTAGGAACTGAACAATCATCCACACTATATTCACAGCGATTAAGAAATTCCCAAATATACCTGTATGCCTTAAAGCTACCAACAAACCTAAAACCTACAAAAAAACTACAAGTTTGCCATATTTTTCTTTTTACACATTCTAGGTTATATTTATATTAGACATTATTTGAATATACATAGCTGATTATTGCATTTCAAGACTCCCCGAGTGACACGTGTGGGATCTGTCAACCCTTGGTCCCAGTCACAAAACATATACTCTGAAGAAGGTTTAATTCCATGCTATTCAATGACAACACGATGACTTGTGTTATAAAGGATAGTAGAGTATATTTCAACAGTTGGCGGAGCTTACTTGACTGGGACCAAGGGTTGACGGATCCCACACATGTGTCACTCGTTGGGGAGATTTGAAATGTAATAATCAGCTGTTATTGAAATAATGTCTAATATAAATATAACCTAGAATATGTTCTCAGTGAAACAAGAACGATATTGCAAATTATATTTTTTCTTTGCAGGTTTTAAGTTTTCCGGTAGCTTTACGACATATACATATTTGCGTATTTCTTAATCGCTGTAAATATAGTGTGGAGTTTTGTTCAGTTCCTGAGACGGTGCTATAATGGTACCGATGTATGGCAAGTAAATGAATGAATGTTTGGAAACGAGCAATATCTATGAAAATATTGGTAGAGCCTGTCATCAAGTAGGTGCTTAATGGCTATCTGCAAGAGGTTTATAGGAAGAACACACGGTAGGTGATGTTGAATCAGTAAAATCGCATATCCATAATTGAAGAAAATAATATAAACATGAATGAACAATCGGCAATATTAAATAAAAACACTTTTTTAAATTTTGACTAAATTATATGTAATGTCTTAATATTCAATAAGCTGGTGATGTTTCAATGACAAGCTGTCAGCTCATACTTTGACAGTATTTTATTTTAAACATTTTATAGCTATTGGTTGCTAAAATTTTTTGATTGAAGCTCATTCGCTGTATTTGACGTACTGTTACCCTATAGGTGGAGAATAACGGACTGTTGATTTGACAATCCACTTGACGAAAAAATTAACGAAATTGATGCAACGGTTAAAAAGTTATGTCCGGTTAATTTTGCGTGGCAAAAAATCGTCGGATTCTAAGATATCCGCCAGAACGTTAAATCCAATGAGGACGCAATTGACTCGTCAAAGTTCGGATCGATGTCCAAGTGAAGTCCAACCGCTCGTAAAACGTTATTTGATTTACAGCCGAATCGCGAAGAACGTGGATGTCTGTCCAGTCTCTCGAGAGCTCCGGACAAGACGTTTCGGCCGTAATGGCGCGGAAAAAAGACCGACGTATGTCTTAGGGATTTAGTTTGACGGCCCCTTGGTCCGCTACAGCTATTATTTCGTTCGTTTAGAAGCATCGTTGCGACCGAAATAGCGGAAGAAATTTGACAAGTGAACCGATCAAGTGGTTTCGAACGAAGTTGTCTAATAGGTGAATCAATCCCAGACGGTGGCGTATAGTACAGGGTCCGTCAGAAAGGACGCATGTTTTTCGGATGGGTACTACATCGAGTGGGCTGGTCCCGTGTCGGTGGGAAAGGGCGTGTTCAGCGTTGCCAGACGTACGATGATTATCGTTTCTGTACGATAATTTTAAGTACTGTGCGATGTACGATAGTATGTGTAGGATAATAGCTGAATGTACGATAATTTTGCGAATCAGTTTTTTTACTCACAGATGTTAAATCAATCTAACAACTACCTTCAATTAACATCAGCAAGCATATGTCAGTGTTGCCGCTTGATAAACAAGCGCGTGTACCTCACTCTGTATAATGGGTTGCCTAGCATTATATGCGGACTATCTCGGCAAACATCAACAGGGAAAATTGCCGTCAATCAGTTCTCACGTTCTATGTATTGACATGACCCAACTAGCAAAGTAGTGCTATAAGCTTTTGGTAAAAGAACCGTTCAGTCATAAAAGATCTCTATTGTTGTTGCCTGAACACCAAAATGCTGGCTTAATGTTGTGTAGAATGCAAATTTGCTTTCTGCAACATATTTGCTCTAAAATGAGGAGTTTAAAATATTCTTATAACATAGTTACACAACACCTTATAGGACAAATTTTTAACTGTTGCATAAACGTTTATACAACTATTTTATACGGCATATTTGCAGGTTAGTCAAAATGGTTGTGTTGTGGCATCCATGGTAACGTTTATAAAGCAAACCCGAGCCTTGTTGTTTTGCTGTGCAAATTTATTACTTTAGCCAACAAATTGCTCCCAACGGAAGCACTTATACAACTGTTGTTTAGTAACTGTTAAAGGCTGTACATATGCTAAATATGTTGGTATACAACTTCACCATAACCTAACTTTCTGCTGTCATATTTTTGTTAAAATGCCATAACCAATGTTTTAAAACAACGCATGCATATTGGTTAAAAAGATTTTATCAACTGTTCAAACAGAAGATATAGATCTGGTAAAAATTCTAGGTAAATCATTCGACTCTGTCTGTATTTCATTTTTGACATTTGTCAAATTGTTGTATAACACCTGCAGGCAACACCAAAATATTCTAATAAACTAAAGACAACCTGGACGATGCCATGATATTACACAATCACCCGCCATATTGGCCAAACATTTATTCCTCTATTTGATATTAAATAATTATGTTTCAGTTCGAAATTACAGATATAAAGTGATAAACATTAGTGTAATTGTGTCTAAATATAGGATTTGTGAAAGATTTAACGCAGATAACTTCAGTTTTCCATCTTAAAAATCTAGACATACTTTTGATCATTATCAAAATATGAATCAAATACGAAGCCCGTAGAAATTGCGTAACTACTTTGCACGATAATCACAATAAAATTTGCTGCGCAAGTAATTCAATAGCCCCATATCACAGTGTAGAAGTTTATCATATACCTGTGTATGAAATTCACAATGGCCGATATGTAAGTAAACAAGATGACAGTAATGTGTTAGTTATATATTCTTCACTTCGTCTATGCAATACATAAGAAATAGTTTGGTTACAATAAAGTAGAATCACGTAACTGAATAGTTGTATAGTTGACAAAAACTGAATCTTGCACTGACTCAAATGTCCTATAGCGGCTGCAAGAGGCTTACACTTTTGTTGTATAACTGTTACCTGCAGCCCTTATACCACCTCTTAAATGACTGAAGTGTCCTATTAGGTGTGCCCATTCCGCTTGTATAGCTGTTCTAAGAGGGTTTTGCCAATGTTCTTACAGTATACAATGCTGTGTAAGGAATACTGTATAATCATTCTTGCAACTCTAATAGGAGTGATAATTGTTAGTTAGGGACGCGCATATTTTTATTTACCCTTGTGCATTAGATGAAATGAATTATGAATCAAGTTGCTCTGGAAGAGAGAAGCACAACAAAAGATTTTATACTCCAACTACCACGGAAGCCTAAGGCCTAAACACCCATTGGGTATAGGGGAGATACAGGGGAAAAGGTGAACGCCACACATTCTGGCTCCGCCTACGAGATCCGCTGGGTGGTACCTCCACGTTCGACAGTCAGAGACCGTCTACCACCTACGGACAATCACAACATCCATAGCCAAGAGAAAAATTTCTGCTGGGACGGAACTCGAACCCGCACAGCGCACGGCGACTGATCAGGAGACCGAAGAGTCTACTACTGCGGCCACCGCTGCTGCCTTCCCAATCAAGATGCGATACAGAACACAAAAAAAAAGGAGCGGAATTTTTGAAGAAAGCCTGTCGTGTGACAGTACCAGACCGTAACCAAACCGTACTGTTAGAACCCCGGAAAACGTAGACAGAGTGAGAGTTGACTCGCTGCAAAGCCCGAATCGTTCCGTCCGTTTCTGTGCCAGTTCCGTAGGGATCCAGGCGTCCTCTGTACGTCGCATCTTGAAGAAGGATTTAGTGTTAGGGCGCCATATGGCCGACATAGTTTTTAGAACGTAAAATTTATTTTACTCAATAAATAATAATAAAATATGTTTTCCCATACTTATTTTGACTGTACTACTCATTTAAAAAATATGCGTTCTCACTGACGAACCCTGTACTTACCGTGGCTCGTCAATACTATGTACGGTCTGCGAAAACAAAAAAAAAATGCCTAACAGAAGATCTCTTTAAAATAAAGTAATCTCAGAATACCCATCGGGGTCTTGTAAAACAAGGTCTAAACTTTATACTTGGCTACCTCGGAAATTATAATTTTTAACCGAGTTTTTATGCATTGAATATACTCACTCTTGGAGCTTTTCAGACATTAAGGCAATCTTTTCAATTTCGCGCTGTATCTCAGAAACGAAGTGGGCTATGAAAATTTTATTTATACCATCTTTCTTTTCACCAAAAAGTATCAAGATATTGCGAAAACCTCAACTCTCTATCTTTACTAGTAAGCGAGATGCTCCGTTATATCATCTACAATGTACAACGTCCACAAAACATATCTCATTTTTGAATTGGCTGACAATCAAAAATAGATAACAATAATATTAGAGCTTTTATGCGTTGAATATACTCACTCTTGGAGCTTTTCAGACATTAAGGCAATCTTTTCACTTTCGCGCTGTATCTTAGAAACGAAGTGGGCTATGAAAATTTTGTTTATACCATCTTTCTTTTCACCAAAAAGTATCGAAATATTGCGAAAACCTCAACTCTCTATCTTTACTAGTAAGCGAGATACTCCGTTATATCATCTACAATGTACAACGTCCACAAAACATATCTCATTTTTGAATTGGCTGACAATCAAAAATAGATAACAATAATATTAGAGTTTTTATGCATTGAATATACTCACTCTTGGAGCTTTTCAGACATTAAGGCAATCTTTTCAATTTCGCCCTGTATCTCAGAAACGAAGTGGGCTATAAAAATTATGTTTATACCATCTTTCTTTTCACCAAAAAGTAGCAAAATATTGATTTTCAGGAACAAAGCTGGAAGCACAATGGAAAAGCATGAAAATAAACACCTGTTTTAAAATTCTCCTTCTACTTAAATTGGGATACTTGAGCAGTTTTATCCATTCAAGCGTATGAATGTATAAATAAATTCTAGCGGACTCTGATTAAATCCCTAAAGCAGAGCATCCTTGAATCCTTGCAGTCGCTGGATCATAATATTCAACAGAGCGTTTCGAGGAAGGCGAGATGAAAATCCGGCCGAATTTTAATCCGGGATCCGGCAGTGAAGGAATGCCTTCTTGCCAACTTTCGCGTCGCAGGTATAAAGCCGCAAACATTCCACGAGGATCCATTCAAGTATTATTGGACGTTTTCGTTCAAGGGATTTTCCTCCACCGAGACCAACTGCAGTGTTATGACGTAGTCAACAGGGAAACTTATGGAAAATGGAATCTATGACTTACAGCGGTTACTTGTGATATTATTTTTTTATATTATATACCGCAGAAGCCTAAATACCAAACGCACCGCGGCTACTAGGGTGCGTCATCTATTCAGTGTTGCCATACGTAGCGGAATTCCGCTATTTGTAGCGGATTATTTTGAGAAGAGCGGCGTAGCGGCGGTAGAGCAAATTAGCCCAAAATGTAGCGGAATTTATTACAAACAAAACTATCATATTTATTTCACTGTTTTAACGTTCATAACGTTCTAAATCCTAAATAGGCAGTGGCTAGAGTCTGATTTATTATCACATTAATAATAAAATTGGTGCATTTGGTGCCGCTTGAGCCATCTAGGAACAGAGAAGAGAATTATTCCACTTGCCTTTTTTTTTCAATAACAGATGGCGTACGTACTGCTTTCAATACTAATCGTTTCTAACAGGTCTCAGCAGGCAGACATAATAATATTACGTTTCTCGCTTTGTATTGTATTTTTCAGCTCTGGGTATATACTGTTTAGTTTCGTTTTTATTAGTGTTCTTATTTTTGTGTTGATCATTTTATTGATATGTCATTTGCTGCAGATTTTAATATTAAATCTACTGGTAAGTAACAAACCTGCTTAAATATCTAACATATTAGGTATAGTTTGATCCAGAAATAAATCTTAATCGCGAAATTTTTTTTTAACGCTTTTTCTTCTGGAAAATAGGAATAATGGAAAGGCAACAGCAACGATTTTTTTGATAAAAAACCTTCTAAAAAACAAACGGTGAAACCAAACGTGGCCGTACCATCCACTTCGACTGCATCTGTGTCGGACTCGGAGCATCCCGAACCTGAATACAGACAAAATAGAAGAGCGGAATCTAGTGGAATCAGGTCTGAGCCCGATAATTTGACTTGCGAATCTCAGGATAACTAAGAGCCAGGCAACCTGTTAAGAAAAAGACACGAAAACAAATGTTTACTTCATCATGGCTAGAAGATCCGTTATTTAAAGGCTGGTTGGGACTTATTGAAAATGACAAGTTGAAAGCAAAATGTAAAGCTTGTAATCAAATAATGGGTGCTAAAAAATCAGATTTAGTGAATCATTCGAAATCAAAAAGGCATGCCACTAATGTACAAGCAATTTCGAATGTAAGAACGTTAGATAGCACTTTTCAGTCTCGGGAAGCACGTGAGTTGGAAAAACGGCAAATATTTGCTTGCTTAAGATATAGTTATTTAGTTGTAAGCCATTATATAAGTTTTAGAACTGTTCATCATATAACAGGAGTTAGTCAATTATGTTTTAAAGACCCAGATTTCTCTAGCTCACTTAAATTAAAAATATCCAAATGCATAAGTATAATTAAAAATGTGCTGGCTCCTGTTATTAAAGACGAAATAATTTCAGAATTGGAAAATAAACTATTTTCTATTTTATTGGATGA
Organism: Acanthoscelides obtectus; assembly: GCA_963669975.1. Lineage (NCBI taxonomy): Eukaryota > Metazoa > Arthropoda > Insecta > Coleoptera > Chrysomelidae > Acanthoscelides > Acanthoscelides obtectus. Next base: position 11,104,040 of record CAVLJG010000003.1, on the reverse strand, counting down.
GAGTACAGACCTGAGCAATACAAGACTACTATGCATTCTTGTAAGGTATATTCATAAAAATTCAATTAAAACCCATTTATTAGATATAATTAAAATAAACGCAGATGAAGGTACCGCCAAAGGTTTATATTGTCTTTTTAAAAAATGCGTTATATCCAATCAAGTAAAAATTACCAATATTGTTGGATACTGTTCCGACAACGCTAGTGTTATGATGGGCAATAACGAATCTTTCAAAACTTATCCTTTAAAAGATAATCCTAATATAATTGTCAATGGCTGCATTTGCCACTCTGCTCATTTAGTGGCGGTGGCGGCAGCTGAAAAGATTCCAAGCAACGTTGAAGCTCTTTTACAAAACTTATATTCTTACTTCTCAAGAAGCCCAAAAAGGCAGTGTGTTCTTGAAGAATTACAGGAATATTTCAAAAAGTCAAAATTAAAAATTTTAAGCCCTAGTAAGACAAGGTGGCTTGCTTTATTCAAATGTGTTGATTGAGTTTTGGATCACTGTGACATCTTGCTTAGCCTATTTAGATTAGCTTCCATTGAAGACAAAAATCATGTAGCAAATGTAATACTTAATGAGTTACAGAATCCATTTGTTAAGGCGTATTTAATGTTTTTTAAATTCGTGTTGCCCATTTTTAACCAATTTAATGCTCTCTTTCAATCAGAGAAAGTTATGCTCAATATCATATCAATAGAGAGTGAGCGATTTGTACGCCATCTATGTACAAACTTTATGCGACGAGAATATTTTAAAAATGAGAAATTATATAATCTAAATCCTAATGATCCCCACTGCTTATTACCAATTGAGCAAGTGAATGTTGGTCCGCATACAATGGATGCAATAAAACACTGCAATAACACGGCAATCGAACAATTTAAATTAAAATGTGTTACATTTTACCAAAAATCGCTTTATATAATATAAATAAGGAAGAACAAGCTGAAGAATGAAGTAATTTCTAATTCTGACTGTAAATAAAATAAGCAAACGTAGGCATTTCCACGTTTCCGCTTCTTCTTTGTCCTTATTTTTTGTTTTTTTTTTCTATTAAGATTAAGATATTGGTGACAGTTTCTATTTTTTTCATTAGTTCCTAATTCTAAACCAAAGACAGTTTTGTTTTTTAGAAGTATACTTTTTTGTTTTTACGAAAAATTGCAATTATATTATGTTACTGTTTGTATTTTTAGTAGGGTTTTTAGACCGTGTTTAAAAAAATGTAAATGTGTAAAAAATATACTTGTTGTTTATTTTAAGCATCCCTCCCCCTTAAATTTTTAGACCGTAGCGGCATGTAGCGGAATTTTGCGATACGTGTGACGGATATTTTAAACTTCGCTCTGGCAACACTGCATCTATTACTTTTGTTCTATTTGAAAAATCAACACGCTTTTTACGAGGTAAAATCGATTTTTTTTATTGATAATGCCTTTTATGTATGAAAAATAACATCAGTTATGTGACCACCGCGGCATCGTTTTTAAATCCAGCATAAAAAACTAGGCTAGAATACGAAATTCTATGTCTTTATCTCAACACGTTTCGGAAATATTAAGGAAAAACCATCTTCAGGGGAGCCCCTTTAAAAGACCGTAGCGCCCTTAGGGGACGTTAGTCAACCTATATTTATGTAAACTTTTCTTCCTATTTTAAGCTCTAGAAGCCGCTGGTAGAACATTGCACACTTTTTTCGGGGCACCCTGTATAAAACTATAAAATGTCACTTTGCGGACTATACTACAACTATTTAAAACTGTAATGACTCATACGCGTGATCAACACGTGATCAGAGCTCGATCCCGGCTTCCTTCCAGTACAGCCGTATAGCGTACGACATATGTCGTTTCTGTGGCTTTGCGGTGGTCAACAGCGCAGACAGAGATGGAAATAATGGCTGATTGTTCTCCGCCGGTAGAACCAATGAAATCAAAGACGCGCCTCGACCGACAGACTCATAGGCGTCGGCAACGCATTGGAACGTGTTTCGTTGAGCGATCGCATATTGTGTGTTTTTATAAGAATTGTTGTGTGATTGTTATTGTTGTGGTTTCTGTGGTTACTGTTTTGGTTATACTTAACCATGGAGAGTACAAATTGCACAAGTGGAAGTACTGAAAGCCAAGGAACAAATAGACGGCTTCGTAAAGCACTGAAGAGGGACGCGAAAGAAATCGTGCTTAACGTGTTCAATTATCTGAACAGAACTATGTCGCAGGGAGATGCACTCGCGCGTTGTGAAAGTATGACAGGCGTTCCAGAGTGGACCATTCGCAGGGTGGTGCATGAAAAGAAGAAAACTGGAGCTACTACTGATCCAAAGTTTAATTTGAAGGGACGAAAGGCCGTTAAATTGGATGACGATAGCAAAATGGCGTTAAGGCGACCCGTACATTCATTCTTCTTTAGGAATGAGATACCAACCCTCAAGGCTGTACATGCAGTGATCAAGGAAAATGAAATTATACCCCAAATGCGCGTCGAGGTAATGAGGAAATCCCTGCACGAAATTAATTTTCGTTACGAAACGCGTAATCGGAAGTCAGTATTGATAGAGAGACCTGAAATAGTCGCCTGGCGTCGAAAATACCTACGCGAAATGATTGAATATAGGCGACAAAGCAGAAAAATCTATTATTTGGACGAGAAATGGGTAAATGCAGGTCACACAGTTTAAAAAACCTGGATAGACAAAAACGTAGTGAGTAACCGACAAGCAAGCATTGAAGGTTTGTCAACAGGTCTTCGTGGACCGTCAGGGAAAGGTCAAAGATTGATCGTAACTCATATTGGTAGCGATAGTGGCTTTTTAGAAGAGTGTGACTTTTCGTCTCTAAGAAAGGAGGTGATTACCATGACGAAATGAATGCCAGCTGCTTCGAGAGCTGGTTTCAAGGGGTGCTTCAGCGAGTTGAGCCCAACTCTGTGATCGTCATGGATAATGCTTCCTACCATAGTCGTCGAGCCGAACGTGTACCGACTATGGGATCTCGAAAAAGTGACATGCATCAATGGTTGCGCGAAAAAGGAATCCCGTTTGACGATTCATGTGTGAAAGCGGAATTGTATGAAAAAATTAAACAGCACAAACCTGCGAACATTAGTTACGTGACTGATGAGATGGCCCGTCAATGTGGTGTCACTGTGCTGCGGTTACCGCCCTACCACTGTGAACTGAACCCAATAGAGCTCATCTGGGCTCAAGTGAAGGGTTATATTGCGCACCATAACACAACCTTCAAATTACCAGACGTTAAGGTTTTACTTGAGACTTCCATACAGCTAGTAACGCCTGAAGCTTGGCAGAATGCTATCCGTCATGTTGTGAAGGAAGAAACAAAAATGTGGCAACTTGACCACCACATCGACACCATCATAGAGCCAGTTATAGTCAATTTCAACGAGGAAAGCGATAGCGACAGTTTATTACTGTCAGATGTAAGTGGAAGCGACGATGAATAAAGGTAATTCCCAAATTTTTGACTTACAATATGTACAAACCACTCTTTATTAAGCATGTGACAAATCTAGTTCACCCATGTTAAACATTCATACCCCGCCTATGAACAGCCGACTACTGGTAGTTAAGTGACGTTCACGTGAACATCGATGAGTCATTACAGTTTTAGATAGTTATAGTATAGGTAGTTTTTAAGGTGCAAACAGTCATTCCACGTTCGCCCACTAGGATCGTTGAGAGCGTCCATCTATGGAGGAATAGCTCAACTACTCGCATTGTTGGTTGCATATGCTTTGTGTAGTTTTCATCTCCGAGAAGTAAGTTGGTTGAATAGCAAAATCGGATCTGGATGATTATGTGTATTGGTCTGCATGTGTACAAAATTAGTAATGTTTGCTGTTTGTCAACACATTATTATCACACAAATCCTCAATATGCATCTATGCATTGCCGTTACCTCCAGTAATGCCATCTCTGAAAGCAGATTTGACATCACATCGGAGCCGAACATTGATAACTGAAGCCTCATGACGTTTAGGCAACACGTACAAAACGAGCTCACGTGTCCATCAGCTAGTACTAAGTTAACATCTTGTAGAAAAAGCTACATAATGTCAGAAAAAACCAACACAAAGTAAAAAAAAATCGACATAATGTCACTTTTCAAGATACGTAATAACCTGAAACTGTCAAAACTTCGAGGAGTAGGGGAAATTCTATCTGTCCCCGCTAAATTCACAAAATCTTTTATGTAGAAAAAGGAAGGAAAAATTGAAATTTGTAGTAATGGGAACTAAAAGATGTAAGGGACAACTGGACAACAAATTTTAGTTTTTTAATTGTATCTTGTGGGAAAAGTGCACTTCTTTGTTAATTTTATTTTTAAGGATAAATTAAAAAAGTAACAAGATTCATATACTTTTAAGAATCACTATATGCGCTGTCTTTTTGCTGTTCTTTTATGGATCGTTTCTGGAGCATCTCTACCAAGAGTCCAACAGTAGTCTGCAGGCATGGAAGGATTCCACTTCCCTGGTACCTTTTTTCCATTGTTGAAATATCCTGATGAAAACGTTCGCCGTGCTCATCACTTACGGCTCCGCAATTGTCAGGAAAAAAGTCCAGGTGTGCGTGTAGGAAATGTATCTTAAGAGACATATTACAGCCCATCTTTTGATACGATGACAGCATATTTTTGACAAGGGTTTTATAGTTGTCAGCTTTTCTATTTCCCAAGAAATTAGTGACCACCAGACGGAAATCATTCCAAGCAGTTTTTTCAATACCTGTTAAAGTGTTTTCAACTGTGTATCTTTCAAAATATTTCGAATCTGTGGCCCAACAAAAAGACCTTCTTTAACCTTTGCCTCACTTAGTCTTGGAAATTTCTGACGCAAGTATTGAAAAGCTGACCCATCTCTATCTAATGCCTTGACAAAGTTTTTCATTAGGCCCAACTTGATATGCAGTGGTGGTAATAAAATTTTTTTCGAATCTACTAATGGCATATGCTGTACATTTTTTTGACCTGGCTCTAGGAATTGACGAACAGGCCAGTTTTGTCTGGTGTAGTGGAGTGCCTTTGCCCGACTGTCCCATTCACACAAAAAAAATATTTCCAATATGCAATAACACTGCCTTTAAACTCAATGTTGAACTGTCTATAAACAATCTCCATTCTTCTGGGTTATAGTTTATATTTAAAGCCGCCAGTAAGCCGTTAATGTTACTGCAGAAAACCAAGTTATTCTCCATATTGAAAAAGTCTTTGTGGGGTTTACGAAAAACACATACCGAAACATCGTCTTCTAACAAGTTCCACTGCTGCAATCTGGATCCAAGTAACTCTACCTTACATTTTGGAAGTTCTAAATCTCTTACAAGATCATTTCATTCTGACTGTGTTATTTTGTGCGGTTGGTGGCATGACGTGCTCGGTATAAAATCATGATCTCTTGACGTTGATGGCATATCTTCTTCCTGACGAATCACTCGATCGCCATGATCTGATTCGTTTTCTGATTCGCAAGTGTAGGATTCTGGGGGTTTTAGAATAGGATTTTCGTAACTGTGAGGCACAGGTCTCATCGCGGATGGTATGTTTGGGTAGTTAATAACCGATTTTCTTTTCTTGGACATACCTGTGGCTTGTCCAACACAAGGTACCATGTAAAAGTAACAATCATTAATATGATTTGTAGACTATCTCCAAACCATTGGGACAGCAAAGCGCATAGACCGTTTTTTGCCATTTAACCAGCCCCTCAGACTTGAAGCACATGTATTACAGCAGATGTGGGGTGCCCACTGTTTGTCTTGATCACCTAGTTTACAACCGAAATAAAGCTGATATGCCTTTGTTATTAGTGGAGTAATAGACCGTCTCTGAGACGCAAAAGTCACGTCACCACACACATAACAAAACTGATCTGGATTGATTACACACTTTCGAGACATCTTGCATGAACGCTGTCAGCCAACTGAGGAAAAAATGGCTAATACAAAACAATATAATGTACACGTATGTATAACGTAACACAGTCATGCCGATTACATCATCTTTCCTTGCCGAATATAAAAATGTAGCATGTGCATTCTTGTGAATTACACATACAATTACCGTATCCCTAAAACTTGAACTAATATTGAAAAATAAGTTTCATTCCGGTTTTAGCACATTAAAAATAGTAATATTTTGTTGATTTTATTTGTGATATTTTTTGGCTGTTGATCAGTGTTTTTTTCAAAGCCTATAATTTGAAAAATACACGACACGGATTTTTCTGATAACTATTATGACTTCTATCCTCCATTTCCGGCTTAACGTCGACTTATTCATTCAAATAAAATCATCTTTACTAGATGTTCTATTTTGTTTGTAACCGAGTATAAAATTGAAACTACCTCAACCAAACACTACGTCAGCTACTATGCAAATTCCTGATATTTTCCGCAGGTGCAATATTTCCTGCGAGATATTCGGCTTAATTTTCGTTCGAAACTATGAGCGCGAACAGAAGCGCAGGTCCTCTGAAAATATGAAGTTCAGGCGTTGAATTACCAGGACACGAAAATTCAGCGCGTGCTCTCGTTTCCAGCATCAGCTTTGTCATTATATCCTGACATTGGCGAGTCTATTTTTAGGCCAGGCCAAAGGAGAATAATTAAGAAAGTAAACACTTGACATCATTTCGTTCAGGATTAGGGACTTTCTAAGGGTTTTATGACCTGGCAGAATTTACATTAGCACAGTAGTAGGGATAAGTATATAGATTAACTTTCTGAGCTTCTGCTATCTATAAACATCATAAATGCTTCTGTCTCTCTACTCTTTGGATTGAAAATGATGTACGAGTAGAAGCAAAAATGACTCAGATCTTCCACATTCATCAATGACAAATGATTTCAAAAAGGGGCCGTTCAAGTGTTATGTAAGCAGATTTATTACAATTATCTACCCCCCCCCCCATCCCCCCTGTTAGCAAAAGTAAGCAAAGCTCTTACCCCCTCCCCCCATGCTTACGTAAACATTTGTCAATTAACGTATTGTCTTTTTTTAATATCATAATTATAACGTTATAATTATAATTTGAAAAATAAGAAAATAGATTTACGATAGAGATTATATTTTACTGATACGTTATTCAACATAGAGTAAAGGACAAAAATATTATATCTTACTAACATAACAAACTTATTTTAAATTTTTGGTACATTCAGGGTGTCCCAGAAGTCGACGTCAAGCCGAAACTGGGTGATAGGGAAAGTCATAACAGCTATCAGAAAAATATTTAAAAAAATTTTGTGTGTGTTTTGAAAATTATAGGTCTTTGAAAAAAATATAGAAATTTCACACCCTACGGCAGTCTGTCAACTCCTGTTACTACAAATATTAACTTTTTTTGGATTTCATTTTTACAATCTAATCATGAATAATGCATCTTCAAACTGGTGTCTCAACCTTACTGCCAACTTTTCTCGTTCAGGAAAAATTGCCACTTATTTCCCAACCAAGTATTCCAAAGTAAAACTTTGCTCAACTTTAACTGGCTGTACTGGAAAAAAATGTACTACGAGAGTTTGGAAAGTAACCTTAAAAGTTGGCGCATTTAATAAGGATTCCAAAATGGTATAACACTTAGAAGATTACTCGTCAACTTATGCACAGTTTTTATTTGAAGAAAAACTGATGAAAATTTTTCAAAATTTCCTAATTAAACAGCGATTATGAAAACGCACAAGGACCCTTAAGGATAACTGTTTGCACAATAGTGGGCGTCAAAATGCTGCTGATGATGATTTACCTTTACAGCAAATGCTCAAACTGTTTTCCTTCAGCCGCAATACACGCTCGACATCTTCTTAAAAAAGATCGGGTTATTAAACGAGCAAATCCACGGTTATTAACAAACTCAGCTGCTTCCAATAGTCTTTGTTCCCGTAGCTCAGCTACATTTTGAATCGGCTTGAAATACACTTTTTCTTTTACAGTTCCCCAGTAAAAAAAATCTAACAGATTCAAATCTGGTGACCGGTCTGGCCACGGTATTGTACCAGACCGCCCTATCCATCTGCCTGGAAAGTTTTGATCGAGATACCATCTCACTGAGAGTGCATAGTGCGCTGGGCAGCCATCATGCTGAAACCACATGTCCCTGTAATTACTCAGTGGCACGTCCTCCAATAAATTTTCTAAATGATTTTGCAAAAAACCTAAATAAACCTCAGCAGTCAAACTCTGGGAACTCAAACGGACCGATTATTTTACCATTTAAAATTCCTGTCCAATGGTTTATCTTGAAGCGATATTGAGATTTATCTTCTCTCATCAAATGTGGGTTTGCTACGTGCCACTCGTGTAAGTTATGCAGGTTCATGTACCCATGTTTCTTAAATGTGGTCTCATCTGACCATAAAAACAGAACCGTGGATCTTCCCTGTGTCTTTCTAACATTGTGCGACAAAAAGCAACTCGGGGCTCATAATCCGGGGGCAGAAGAGGTTGAATACGCTGTACGTGGTATGTCTCGCTGCAGCACTAGCGTCGCATCTGCATTCCCCATAAATGAGGTGCATGTTAGCATATTCTTGTACGGTGAACACGGACATAGCGGCACTGCACAATCACACTATCAAAGATAGTCTAAGGAAAGCAAATGTTTTTTTGAAGAGCAATTAAACAGTCCAAATCCAAATCACAAGCGATCAACAGTCCAGTTCACGAATCCAAAATTAGTAACAGTACGAAATCAACAAGCACGAACATGTAAAGATGCGCAGTAAACGAAGGAGTACTGATCGGTATCAAAGTGTGCAATAGCACGTAAGTGATGTGCTTCACCCATACCAGATACAGCGTGTTCAACCTCTCCTGCCCCGGGATTATGAGCCCCGAGTTGCTTTTTGTCGCACAATGTTAGAAAGACACAGGAAAGATCCACAGTTCTTTGAAAAAAAATTTATGGTCGGTTGAGACCACATTTAAGAAAGATGGGTACATGAACCTGCATAACTTACACGAGTGGCACGTATTAAACCCACATTTGATGAGAGAAGATAAATCTCAATATCGCTTCAAGATAAACCACTGGACAGGAATTTTAAATGATAAAATAATCGGTCCGTTTGAGTTCCCAGAGACTTTGACTGCTGAAGTTTATTTGGATTTTTTGAAAAATCATGTACAAAATTTATTGGTGGACGTGCCACTGAGTATTTACAGGGACATGTGGTTTCAGCATGATGGCTGCCCAGCGTACTATGCACTCTCAGTGAGAGGGTATCTCGATCAAAACTTTCCAGGCAGATGGATAAGGCGGCCTGGTACAATACCGTGGCCAGCCCGATCACCTGATTTGAATCCTTCAGATTTTTTTACTGGGGAACTGTAAAAGAAAAAGTGTATTTCAAGCCGATTCAAAATGTAGCTGAGCTACGGCAAAGACTATTGGAAGCAGCTGAGTTTGTTAATAACCGTGGATTCGCTCGTTTAATAACCCTTTTTTAAGAAGATGTCGAGCGTGTATTGCGGCTGAAGGAAAACAGTTTGAGCATTTGCTGTAAAGGTAAATCATCATCAGCAGCATTTTGACGCCCACTATTGTGGAAACAGTTATCCTTAAGGGTCCTTGTGCGTTTTCATAATCGCTGTTTAATTAGGAAATTTTGAAAAATTTTCATCAGTTTTTTTTCAAATAAAAATTGTGCATAATTTAACGAGTAATCTTCTAAGTGTTATACCATTTTGGAATCGTTATTAAATGCGCCAACTTTTAAGGTTACTTGCCAAACTCTGGTAGTACATTTTTTTCCAGTACAGCCAGTCAAAGTTGAGCAAAGTTTTACTTTGGAATACTTGGTTGGGAAATAAGTGGCAATTTTTCCTGAACGAGAAAAGTTGGCAGTAAGGTTGAGACACCAGTTTGAAGATGCATTATTCATCATTACATTGTAAAAATAAAATCCAAAAAAAGTTAATATTTGTAGTAACAGGAGTTGACAGACTGCCGTAGGGTGTGAAATTTCTATATCTTTTTCAAAGACCTATAATTTTCAAAACACATACATAAAATTTTTTTAAATATTTTTCTGATAGCTGTTATGACTTTGCCTATCACCCGGTTTCGGCTTGACGTCGACTTCTGGGACACCCTGTATATTAAATTCAAATTAAGTCTTCAGTCCATGAAACCCGAATCCATGATTCTAAGTTTTCGATGGCATTGGATTGCTTCGATTGCTGCTCAGTGTTGTGAGTTTGCTCGCTTTCATCGGATTTTGGAATGTCTACGTCGTTCTCATCGAGCCATTCAGCATCATGGTGCTCTAAATTTTGAATAATGCACATCAGTTCATTAGCATGACGAGGAGCGACTCTTATAGGTCTAACTTTCCTATCTGTGTGCGTGTTTACTTTTTTATGGATATTTTCGATGTGACGATTTAGTGACTTGACGGAAGCATGATAAAGACCACACGTTTTGCATGTTCGACTTGATAGCCTCTATTTTACCGTCGGACAAAAATAATCGTAGGCCATTTGCAGGAAATCTTTGAGTGAAGCACTTAAGCGTAGAGCTAAATTGACTGGAAGATTAAGAAATTGCCCTCCTTCATCCAAAACCAAGTCTTCAACTGTTTGTTTTACTTTTACAGGTGGTGGAAGAAACCTATTGTCTAGGAAACTAAATTCTTCTTGGACGACAGCATTCTGTATTTCTACATTTTACAATTTGAAGCAAGTATTGGCTCTCACGCACACGTTCTGAATACCATTTAATGTCTGGAAAACCAGGAAGATCTTGTTCACCTGCCCCAACATATTTTGCATTAACATTATAGCCATCAATTTCCATTGAACTCCATACTTCAGCTAATACATTTCCTGAAAATTCGAAATTAGATCTTTCTAAACGTTCATCAATTGTAACGCCACGTTCATCCAAATGAGACCCAAAATGGTCATGAGGCAATATTAAACCAGCCATTTCCCGTCTAAGAGGAGCCATTCTGTGCTCTACTTTGTTATACGCACTTCTTCCAGGAGCATTGGTAGCTAAAAACAATGCATCGAGATCATGTCGCTTAAAGTGTTGTTTAGCAAACCCTATGACTTTTTGATAACGTGGATTTTCATCTGGGCCTCCGTCAACCGTCATGGTTACCACTGGTTTTACTAGTCCATGGTCAGTTTTAGCTAATGGTCGAAACTCTTCAAGTTCGAGAAGCGTCTCGAAATCCTGAGCATGAGTATTAGCAGTAGATGAACTATGCTTTCCACTTCGAATAGCGATGTATGTTGGTCGAGAATATCCAACGGCTTGCGGTTGTCCTAGCATATTGGAAGTGATTTTGATACCAGCATAAACAGATGATATTAATTCATGAACCTTCCTGTTTAAAGACTGTTTTGCTGTTTTTATTTCCTCGCGCAACTTAATGATCTGTTTATCAACTTCCGCACGGCTTGGCATAGGATCTCTGGCAGAATACAAAGCATTCAGATTTTTTTCGAGTAGAGCAATCTTATTTTTCATAGCTTCCTGAGAAGGTTTTGCTCTCTGTTTATCTGTATTTTCATTAATTTCGCATTGCTGTTGTGATTCATTACCAGGTTTTATTTTATCTTTTTCCTCTTTTTTAATATTTGAAGCTGACTGAATAATTCGTGTTTTTTCTGCAGGTTTACAGGTTGCCTAAAAATAAAAACTTTCTAAGGCTTCTGCTAAAGATTCTCTTATTAAGCTGCATAAATACCAAGTATGGCAATATATATGGTAAATACAAAACCCTATCGCTTTAAGTCTAATATGTTTAAACGAGCAATTCGTTCCGGTCACAAAATACAAGGTGTTAGTTTTCTGTATATATGTATAAAACTGACATCCTGTACTTTGTGACTAATTGACGGAATCAGTCATAAGAAATAAATCTATAATATAATGAATATTACCTGTATACTTTGAGATAGGCCATAATATTTTCTAATCAGTAAAGAGAAACTTTTTGGCGATTTCTAATATTTCTAGTACTCATAGGTACCTAAAATGATTTCGTCACTCAGCTTAGAAAAAAAATTTAGTAGATTGAATTTATTCTTAGTCGCCGCTTGCAATTCTTCTTCGATTCTCTTAGATACAATAATATCTAGATCCTTGTCGGATTTTGCTTGTAATTTGTAATTTCGCCACACTTCGTTAACTAACGTTTTTTACTTTCGTACTTGTATGAGATTTTTTAAAACTTTCAAACAATTTTTGGTATAACTTGGATTTGTCTATGTGAAATGACATCTCGTTTAAACATTAAACTTTGGCTAATGGAATCAATGGTAACACAAATGTTAACTTGCTTTACTATGCTTACAATACGTCTACTCGCTATAGTATCCAAACGAAACCATACACGGATAGAGGAGATTTAGACAAGTGAACACCGCGCGGTAATTCCCCTACTCGGTTCTAAAGCGAGTAGGGGAATTACCGCGCGCTGTTCACTAAACGTATGCATTATTTGCGGGAATCCCCGAAAATGCGTTTCGTTTTCAAGCAAAGACAATGTGAAGGTTGCCATTCGTGTAAAAAAGTTAATAACTACCGATGACGTAATCATCATCTAGACTCCCCTACCCCCCATGTTATCCAAAATAAGCAAAGCAAACTTTGAAATGATTGAAGCACGGTGAAAGATCTTAGAACTTAAATCCCAAAAACAACGACTGTGCTTGAGATTAAAATATTATGGTGCAAAGTTGAATAGTTTGAATTATTGTTGAAAAATTCACATTTCTCTTTGGTTTTCCAAGTATATCCTGCATCTATTGGATTCTATTAAAAGATATTTTTACCAGAAATTATCTCATTCAATACGTTTCTCATTATGTGAAACAATACTAAAAATCGCATATGCAAAAGAGTCGATTTAAATAAGTGTGTCGACATCACGTCATGTAATCTTATGCCATGCAAATTGTTGCACAATCCATGCTAATATATGCAAAAAAACATGTCTGAGAGCAGAAGATATTTTTAACAACAGACTCATTCATTAAAAAGCTGGAACCTTAAAGGTGTTATACGTCTGCGATCTTTTGAAAAACAGATAGCGGAGTCAAACAGATAGTATCCCTTTACGTCTTCATCAGATTCTTTCATCCAAATTTTAGAAAGCGTTACCAGATCTGCCGGTACCTCTACCGATTTTAGCCCTATTCTATCGAATTACAGATTTTAATGCAAAATCTACCGAACATTTTCTCGAATTCTCAAACAGTATATTTAGCAAAACTTCAGCATTTCCTCTCTTCAAATTTCAAAACCAAGAGGAGCTCCTGCAAGGTGCCCCCTTCTCAATTTCCAATATTCAGCAAGTTTATGCTTTTTGATTTGAAGGAGGAAAAAGATTAATGTCACAAAAAGTAAGTTACGAGAAAAGAACATAAGAAAAAGGTCGCGGTTCCTTCGACGAATTCATAAGAGAAGACAAAAAATGTACCATTCTTAAATGGATGGACAACAGATCAGTTACAATGGGATCATCATCAACAGGTTCTGCACCGTAAACAGACGTACGTCGATGGGATAAAAAGAGTTCAAAATATATTCTTATCCCATGTCCAAATTCTGTAACTATACTAAGTGACATATAAATCCGAACACCCAGTTTAAATGGTTTTATTTTAATAAAAGTTGGTGAATGTATTTATCTTACTGTAAATAACAAGTGAAAAAATGTTCAGCCTTATCAGTTGGACATTCCGGTTTTTATACTGCTTTTTTTTAATTCACTAACGCTCTAAAAATGAATATTTCAGCCGCAGTAAAGAATCAACGTTGGCGGATTTTGGTTCTTGACATCCTTTACGATCGGTTACGATGCCTAGAGTACGGAGACCTGTACGATTTCATCAACTTAGTGAGTTTGATAGGGGCCGTATAGTGGGACTTCGGGAAGCTGGACTTTCTTTTCGGGCAATTGCAGTTAGAGTGCAAAGAAGTGTAGACACTGTGGTTAGGTGTTGTCAGGCATGGCTTCGAGAAGGCCGTACGCAAAGAGCAAGGGGCACTGGACGCCGCCGTAGAACAACAGACCGGGAAGATCGCCGCCTAAGATTATTGGCCTTAAGGGACCGTTTCTCCACTACCAGGTCCATTGCAAATGAATGGCTTGCAGAACACGGAAGACCTATTGGCTTGCGAAGTGTTTACTGACGAATGAGAAGTTTTGGCTTGTTTTCATACCGGCCACACTGGGTCCTCCCTTTAACTCGAGAACAGCGACGTAATCGCCTTGAGTGGTGCAGACAACGGTCACTCTGGGATCAGGAATGGAACAGTATTGTCTTTAGTGACGAGTCTCGATTTTGTTTAGGCATGCACGATGGTCGTGCCAGGGTTAGAAGGCGACGTGGTGAAAGGAGGAATCCACAGTTTTTTGTTGAAAGACATGTTCATCACACTGTTGGAGTTATGGTTTGGGGTGCTATAGCTTATGGTTCCAGGTCACCTTTAATCTTCATCAAAGGTAACATGAACGCGCAGCGTTAGATCCACGAAGTTCTAGAACCCCATCTTTTACCCTATCTTGACACCCTGGCAGATCCAACTTTCCAACAAGATAATGCCCGACCACATGTTGCAAGAGTCACAATAGACTTCTTTCAACATAATGATGTCACATTGTTACCATGGCCACCAAGATCTCCCGATTTATCCCCAATTGAGCACGTGTGGGATATGATGGGTAGGAGATTGCTCAATTTGCAACGTCCTCCTCAGACTCTAGCAGCACTTCGAGAGGAGTTGGTGGTTGCCTGGAATGAGATACCACAGGAGGACATTGACCACCTGATCAGAAGCATGCCTAGGCGCGTTGGAGGATGCGTAGCACATCAGGGTGCATCCACACATTATTAAAAGTCAAAGGGCTTTAAAGCAGTGCAATCATTTTGAAATTTTCATCATTTACTTATTATGCTTCATTAAGTACTTATACAAAATTTTATTAAAATAAAACCATTTAAACTGGGTGTTCGGATTTATATGTCACTTAGTATATTTTTGCACGAAGGTATAGGAGTAAGAACCATTTTGCTTAAAAAGATGACGGTATCTGAACAGGAAAGAGGAAGAGGTGGCGCACCAATGGTGGTAACATATTCGGTTTCAATCGATACACTGATAAAAAGATAGGAGCATGGCGAATTTAATTACTTTAAGACCACTTAAATGCCGGGTGTTTCAAATTCGACCCTCACCATTGGAATCTTCGGAACGTCAAGCGAGATACGAAGTCCGAAAAAATAAAAATTATTTTGGGATAAATCTGGTATGCTAAACAATCTATCTGATAATTAACTAGGTAATTCTGCTTTTTTCGAAATAACTAAGGCTTGGCAATAAAAATGTATGAAGTATTATAAAATTTTTGGATTAGAATTAAAAATTCTATTCATCTGTGCAATACGGCGTCCATAATAACAAATAAACGTCATATTGAAATTCGAATTATGTCTTTTATAGGAGAAAAAGTGACAATGTTGATGTGCATTTTTTGAAATCCCACTACAAATAGCTAGACAAAAAATTAAAGAGATTTTGTGAAAAATCGTTTTTTTTTTTCGTCTCCCGAAGTACTTTGAATTTCGAAACTTTCTAAGCGGAATTTTGTCAATTACATATTAATTTGAATCTTCGGTTTATCTTAAAACAATCTGAAAGTTTAGGGACACGTATAAATAGCTTTAAAACGTTTTAACCCACTGAGATAAAAATTACTATACAGGGTGTTCCTTAATGATATGCGAATATTTAAGAGTATGAATCTACATGCAAAATTAATAAACTATGGTCCAAAAATGTTTCCTTACATAAACTCGGGGTGTTGGAGTTTTAGGAAAAAATTAATATTCTCAGAACCGCTTCAGATATTTCACTGATATTTGGTACGTAGTGAAAGTTAATGAAGTTGCATATTTTTCAATGCAACAATAATTTTTAGCTTTAACAGTGGTGTGCGTACGGGTATTGAATTCGATATTTTTTAAGAAAAAAATGGTACGCCAATGGTTTTTTTAATTCTCCGTTCAATTTAAAACAAATGATCTATCTTGAATTGTTTTCCTTCAATGCGCCATTTTTGAGTAAAACAATAAAAACCGTTCTATTGTCGGAAAAAATTAACGTAATAATTGAAGAATGCAATTTAGCAATAAATATCTAGTTGCTCTGGAATATGTCACTGGCTTTTGACATCTGACAAGTCTCTGTTATTCAAATCTGTTCGCTGTGACATCTTTTTCATTATTTAGTTTTTACAATATTGTTAATAATGGTGAATTATTCAAATGCAGGAGTGGCGGAAATGCATTACGTATATGGCGTTGCCGACGGTAATGGTGAGCAAGCCAGACGGATTTATCACCAGAGATATCCCGATCGTGCTTTGCCAGATAGTCGAATCTTTTCTAATATTCATCGTCGTCTTGTTGAAACTGGTTCTGTCTGAAAAGGAACATCTGAAGGTAGACCTTTAAGTGTTAGAACACCTGAAATTGAGGAAGCAGTGCTGCACAAAGTCGAAGAATATCCTGAAACGAGTACGAAGAAGATCGCTAGACACTTTAATACTTGCCATCAAACTGTTTGGAGAATTTTAGTGGATCTCTATGCCTTAACCGAAACCCATTTCCAACACCAATTTTCGGTTAACGTATGGGCAGGAATTATTGGCAACCACTTTATTGGCCCATTCTTCTTGCCGGGACGACTTGACGGACAGACTTAACCTCATTTTTTTTCAACAACATTTGCCTTTGCTGCTTGTTGATGTTCCGTTAGTAATAAGAAACAATATGTGGTACATGCATGATGGTGCACCAGGATATTTCAGTGAAGCGGTTCGTAATTATTTACAAACTGTTTATCCAAGTCGTTGGATTGGCCGCGGTGGGCCCCAAGAATGGCCACCAAGGTCCCCAGACCTCAACAGTTTAGATTTCTTTTTGTCGGGCTATCTTAAGACACTAGTGTACACAAGTCCCATTAACACTGTAGAGGAATTAAGAGAAAGAATAGTTGCAGCTTGTGATAGAATAAAAAACACTCCAGGGATATTTCAACGAGTGCGCAATTCCATGAGGAGGGCGGAAGCATGCATACTAAGTGGAGGGGGCTATTTTCAAACAATTTTTGTAATCATTTCGTTATGTTGATGTTGTCAGTTGATGTTGTTCATTACGCCTAATGTGTTTAATTTTTCCAATTAAATTAATAATAATTTGGCAAGCTAGACAATAGTACGGTTTTAATTTTTTTACTCAAAAATGGCGCATCAAAGGAAAACAATTCAAGAGAGATCATTTGTTTTAAATTAAACGGGGAATTGATAAATAATTTTTAATTGACAAAAAACCATTGGCGTACCATTTTTTTCTTAAAAAATATCGAAGTCAATACCCGTACGCACGCCACTGTTAAACCTAAAAATTATTTTTTCATTGAAAAGTATGCATCTTTATTAACTACGTACTAAATATCAGTGAAATATCTGAGGCGGTTCTCAAAATATTAATTAATTTCCATGTTTTTCCTAAAACTTCAACACCCCGAGTTTTTGTAAGAAAACATTTTTGGACCATAGTTTATGAACCAAACTAACATTAATTTTCCATGTAGATTCACACCCTTAAATATTCGCATATCATTAAGGAACACCCTGTATATCCAACAATGATAAATAGCGATATCACTGATCAACAGCCAAAAATATCCTAAATAAAATCAACAAAATATTGCTACTTTTAGTGTGCTAAAACCGGAATGAAACTTCTTTTTCAATATTAGTTCAAGTTTTAGAGATACGGTAATCATGTGTGTTCCTGCTGTGTTAATATACTGTAATTCACAAGAATGCACGTGCTACATTTTTATATTCGGCAAGGAAAGATGATGTAATCGGCATGATTGTGTTACGTTATACATACTTGTACATTATATTGTTTTATATTAGCCATTTTTTCCTCAGTTGGCTGACAGCGATCATGCAAGATGTCTCGAAAGTGTGTAAACAATCCAGATCAGTTTTGTTACGTGTATGGTGATGTGACTTTTGCGTCTCAGAGACGGTCTATTACTCCACTAATAATAAAGGCATATCAGCTTTATTTCGGTTGTAAACTAGGTGATCAAGACAAACAGTGGGCACCCCCACATCTGCTGTAATACATGTGCTTCAAGTCTGAGGAGCTGGTTAAATGGCAAAAAACGGTCTATGCGCTTTGCTGCCCCAATGGTTTGGAGAGAGCCTACAAATCATATTAATGATTGTTACTTTTGCATGGTACCTTGTGTTGGACAAGCCACAGGTATGTCCAAGAAAAAAAATCGGTTATTAACTACCCAAACATACCATCTTCGATGAGACCTGTGCCTCACAGTGACGAAAATCCTATTCCACAACCCCCAGAATCCTACACTTGCGAATCAGAAAACGAATCAGATCATGGCGATCGAGTGATTCGTCAGGAAGAAGATATGCCATCAACGTCAAGAGATCCTGATTTTATACCGAGCACGTCATGCCACCAACCGCACAAAATAACACAGTCAGAATTAAATGATCTTGTAAGAGATTTAGAACTTCCAAAATGTAAGGCAGAGTTACTTGGATCAAGACTGCAGCAGTGGAACTTGTTAGAAGACGATATTTCGGTATGTGTTTTTCGTAAACGCCACAAAGACTTAGAACCATTTTTCAATATGGAGAATAACTTGGTTTTCTGCAGTAACATTAACGGCTTACTGGCGGCTTTAAATATAAACTATAAACCAGAAGAATGGAGATTGTTTATAGACAGTTCAACATTGAGTTTAAAGGCAGTGTTATTGCATATTGGAAATATTTTAACATCTCTTCCTGTAGGGTATGCAGTTCACATGAAAGAATCATATGACAATATGAAGTACCTATTGACATGCATAAAATACGATGAGCACCAATGGCATATTTGTGGCGATTTGAAAGTTGTTGCACTTTTACTTGGGCTGCAGCTAGGCTACACAAAGTTTTGCTGTTTTTTGTGTGAATGGGACAGTCGAGTAAAGGCACTACATTACACCAGACAAAACTGGCCTGTTCGTCTATTCCTAGAGCCAGGTCAAAAAAATGTACAGCATATGCCATTAGTAGATTCGAAAAAAAATTTATTACCACCACTGCATATCAAGTTGGGCCTAATGAAAAACTTTGTCAAGGCTTTAGATAGAGATGGGTCAGCTTTTCAATACCTGCGTCAGAAATTTCCAAGACTAAGTGAGGCAAAGCTTAAAGAAGGTATTTTTGTTGGGCCACAGATTCGAAATATTTTGAAAGATACACAGTTTGAAAACACTTTAACAGGTATTGACAAAACTGCTTGGAATGATTTTCGTCTGGTAGGCACTAATTTCTTGGGAAATAGAAAAGCTGACAACTATAAAACCCTTGTCAAAAATATGCTGTCATCGTATCAAAAGATGGGCTGTAATATGTCTCTTAAGATACATTTCCTACACTCACACCTGGACTTTTTTCCTGACAATTGCGGAGCCGTAAGTGATAAGCAGAGCGAACGTTTTCATCAGGATATTTCAACAATGGAAAAAAGGTAACAGGGAAAGTGGAATCCTTCCATGCTTGCAGGCTACTGTTGGACTCTTGGTAGAGATGCTCCAGAAACGATCCATAAAAGAACAGCAAAAAGACAGCCCATATAGTGATTCTTATAAGTATATGAATCTTTTTACTTTTTTTAATATATCCTTAAAAATAAAAAGTTTTTTTCTAAACCGCAACTAATTTTTTTATTTCATTGTCATTTTTGGATTCAGCGCCCCAAAATTAACAAAGAAGTGCAGTTTTTTCCACAAGATACAATTAAAAAACTAAAATTTGTTGTCCAGTTTATTTGTAGGAAGTCAAAAACAAAAAACGGTCAAGAAAAATCCACTGAAACTACCGAAGACCACTTCTCCTATCTATTGTTTAACTTTGTCGTACTCTTATTTTATCTTTCTCTTTTTCATTTCAGTACCCCGTCATATGACCACGCGCCGAACCCAGACAAGCAATGGATCCTCCAAGTTACGAGAAACATGGAACCCATACATCGACAATTCACCAACCTACTGATGACCAAGAGATTGCAGACGCTCCAATCTGTAGATGCTGCCGTGGAAAGGGTCGTAAACGAGCTGAGGGACCTGGGGGAACTTGAAAACACCTACATCGTGTACACTAGTGACCACGGTTACCATCTTGGACAGTTTGGACTTATCAAGGTAAGACTACGTATTTTTATACAAAATTTCACTACTATGAATTCTAGTTTTCCATGAAATATTTTGTTAATTTCCCTTTAAACATTTTCAAACTGGCACACAACTAGATATCATTACTTGATTTGTTAAATTCATACAATCCTTTTTGAAATACTGATTTCTATCTATCTTCAATGATGAGTTTGCGCACAGCATCGACGTTTTCCTGGGTGACTGCCGTCCACGTTTGAATTTTCAATACCAACGGAAAATTGTCGACTGATGTGGCGCTTCGTTGCCGAAAACAGACAGTAACTCAGCAAGGCATTCTTGTTGCGATAATTGTCTCTAAAAGTTGTAATAAATTATGCCGCGAAAATTTTCTCGGATGAGTTACATTTTTCTAATGACTTGGTGACACTTAAAAATTCACTATAGTCAGAACACTGCACGTATTGTTGTGAAACTTTGAATTTAAGTTTACTAAAGAGTGAGGTTAAGATTCAGTACTGACGTTCGATTCGCGCGGCCTACTATGTTTCTATATGCAAAACTTAAAAGACATTTCAGCATAAAATTTATTCTAGTATATTCATTTGAATTTGAGATGATTTATTTTGTAATATTTGCAATTTCGAAAATACAATTCACAAAAAAATTGTGTAAAACAATCTTTTAGAATAAACGCTTAGGGTGCAAAAGTTATTTATCTTTCTGGATATTTTTGAAATAATATATTCATAGTTCCCTTTACTATCTACGTATATGCCCAACTATTTAAATGATTCGATTAACTCAATTTTTTCATGGTTAATCTGGACCTAGCGTCATTCCCACTGAAGAACGCCAGATTTGAGATGTACGGACCCAAACGTACGTTTTTTTTTTCAATAAATGCTTTTAAACTTTCCTAAAGTTAATTTATCAGTGTAAAATGTGGACTATCGTCTGATGTACCTCCGTACACTGGGATGATTTGAGATGCTTTTTTCGCATATGGCGGTCAATGAACCTTAAAGTTTCGCAAAGATATATTGCGAGTAAAAAAATTGACCTTCCCATCGAACAGGAAATTATCATCAGATTCGTGATCGATACTCCCGAATTCATTTTTTAATTGTCACTTCAATACCAAGCTATGCCAGAACAACCTTAACATCGTTATCATTTATGATTTATATCAATTGGTCTTCAAAACTGCACTTTGATTATTGTCAAATATACTAAGTGACATATAAATTCGAACACCCAGTTTAAATGGTTTTATTTTAATAAAATTTTGTATAAGTACTTAATGAAGCATAATAAGTAAATGATAAAAATTTCAAAATGATTGCACTGCTTTAAAGCCCTTTGACCTTTAATAATGTGTGGATGCACCCTGATGTGCTACGCATTCTCCAACGCGCCTAGGCATGCTTCTGATAAGGTGGTCAATGTCCTCCTGTGGTATCTCATTCCAGGCAACCACCAACTCCTCTCGAAGTGCTTCTAGAGTCTGAGGAGGACGTTGCAAATTGAGCAATCTCCTACCCATCATATCCCACACGTGCTCAATTGGGGATAAGTCGGGAGATCTTGGTGGCCATGGTAACAATGTGACATCATTATGTTGAAAGAAGTCTATTGTGACTCTTGCAACATGCGGTCGGGCATTATCTTGTTGGAAAGTTGGATCTGCCAGGGTGTCAAGATAGGGTAAAAGATGGGGTTCTAGAACTTCGTGGATATAACGCTGCGCGTTCATGTTACCTCTGATGAAGATTAAAGGTGACCTGGAACCATAAGCTATAGCACCCCAAACCATAACTCCAACAGTGTGATGAACATGTCTTTCAACAAAAAACTGTGGATTCCTCCTTTCACCACGTCGCCTTCTAACCCTGGCACGACCATCGTGCATGCCTAAACAAAATCGAGACTCGTCACTAAAGACAATACTGTTCCATTCCTGATCCCAGAGTGACCATTGTCTGCACCACTCAAGGCGATTACGTCGGTGTTCTCGAGGTAAAGGGAGGACCCAGTGTGGCCGGTATGAAAACAAGCCAAAACTTCTCATTCGTCGGTAAACACTTCGCATGCCAATAGGTCTTCCGTGTTCTGCAAACCATCCATTTGCAATGGACCTGGTAGTGGAGAAACGGTCCCTTAAGGCCAATAATCTTAGGCGGCGATCTTCACGGTCTGTTGTTCTACGGCGGCGTCCAGTGCCCCTTGCTCTTTGCGTACGGTCTTCTCGAAGCCATGCCTGACAACACCTAACCACAGTATCTACACTTCTTTGCACTCTAACTGCAATTGCCCGAAAAGAAAGTCCAGCTTCCCGAAGTCCCACTATATGTCCCCTATCAAACTCACTAAGTTGACGAAATCGTACAGGTCTCCGTACTCTAGGCATCGTAACCGATCGTAAAGGATGTCAAGAACCAAAATCCGCCAACGTTGATTCTTTACTGCGGCTGAAATATTCATTTTTAGAGCGTTAGTGAATTAAAAAAAAGCAATATAAAAACCGGAATGTCCAACTGATAAGGCTGAAAATTTTTTCACTTGTTATTTACAGTAAGATAAATACATTCACCAACTTTTATTAAAATAAAACCATTTAAACTGGGTGTTCGGATTTATATGTCACTTAGTATAGATTCTTTTAGAGTAAATTCTGTCATATTAAATATTAACAGTGTTTTTTACATTTACATGTACAAATTAACATAATTATTTCTTTTGTATTTGTTACATTTTTACCATAAGTGTCAAACATCAAGATAAAATACTATGTTAATGTAGCCCTGTCTGATAGCTACCCACCTATTTATAGAACATTGAAATATGAGGCGGCTCTGCTCTGGAAGTAAGATTCACAGCGAGACGAATAAAAAAATCGTAAAAATTTTACAGCCCATAAATGTTGTAGGTTGTAGTTAAGCGGTGTTTTTTGTTTTTGTTCACACTTCTTTCAATCATACCTTTGGTACAGAAATAGGTAGGGTGACTTGAACCAGTGATATCGGAAAAATATAAAATAAGAAAGTAAAATACACTGTAATTGACATTTGTAACGGGTGATTTTTTAAGAGGTATAGGATTTGATTTTCAAAAAAAACACAAAAAAATTGAAAAAAACGATTAATGTTTAAAGATTATTTCATGTAAATGTTGGCCGCGGCTCCGCTTTAGATGGCCCATGCGCAAGGTCCAATTTTGGCACACTCTCTCCAACATATCGGCCGGTATCTCACGAATAAATGCTTCAATATTGGCTTCCAGTGCGTCAATCGTTGCTGGTTTATCCCTGTAGACATTAGCCTTAACATGGCCCCACAAGAAATAGTCCAACGGCGTTAAATCACACGACCTAGGCGGCTAATTGACGGGCCCCAAACGTGAGATAAACTGTTCACCGAACTCGCCTCTCAATAGGGCCATTGTTTCGTGTGCGGTGTGGCATGTGGCACCGTCTTGTTGAAACCACATGTCAGCCAAGTCCAGCTCTTCCATTTTGGGCAAAAAAAAGTTTGTTATCATCGCACGGTAGCGCTCGCCATTCACAGTTACGTTCCGGCCATTGTCGTCTTTGAAGAAGTACCGCCCGATGATGCCACCGGCCCATAATCCACACCAAACAGTGATTTTTTCGGGATGCATTGGTAGCTCTTGCAATGCTTTTGGCTGGTCTTCACTCCAGATGCGGCACTTTTGCTTGTTAACGTACCCATTCAACCAGAAATGAGCTTCGTCGCTGAACACAATTTTTCGATAAAAATGTGGATCTTCCTCCAACTTTGCCAGCGCCCATTCACCAAATGGAAAACGTTGTGGGAGGTCGTGTGGCTTCAATTCTTGCACATAAGGTTTTACACCCAAATCCTGTCGCAAAATTTTCCACGTAATGGAGTAACAGAGGCCCAATTGCTGCGAACGGCGGCGAATCGACATTTCACGGTCATCGCTAACACTGGCGGATACAGCCGCAATATTTTCTTCAGTCCTCACTCTACGTCTGCGTGTTGGTGGTTCAATGTCCAATAATGTAAACTGGGTTCGAAATTTAGTCACAAGCTTCCGAATAGCTCCCTCAGTAGGCCGACCAAATTGCCCATAAATTGGAAACAGTGCTCGATGCACTCTCTTAACCGAGCATGAATTTTGATAGTAAAATTCAATAATTTGCAAGCGTTGTTAGTTCGTAAGTCGATTCATGGTTAAATTATAGACCAAACTGAACAAGTTTGACAATGACACAAGACACGATTCACGCGTCATCTGTCAAAAACAGTGTTGCCAAAAAGATACTAGCAAAAAATCACCCATTACTTTGAAAAAGTCAGTAATGATTCAAATATATGTGATTTCGAAATAAGACAGCACATAGTGAGATCTATTACCAGAATCGACAACTGCAAGAGTGAAGACAGCAAACTGTCTGTTGGAAATGTATTCCACTGTGGCCACTGGATGCCGCAGATTCTGGCATTACTCTCCAGTGAACAAAGTAGGATATTACTAGTTTATATGTGGTTTCATTTAGCGACCAGACAATAATGAAATTCTATTGGAATATGGCCATGGAAATTATAATAAAAGCATTTCTCGATTCCACCCGTCAATTTCGTGCAGCATCGAAAATATTAATAATCCATTTATTTCCCTGTTAAATAGTAGCAGGCACTATGACAAGTCAAAGTAAGAACGATCTCGGGACAATACTATAATGAGTTATTGGACCGCTTCGACAAAAAATTGAAGGAGACACGGCCACATTTGACGAAAAAGAAGGTGCTGTTTCACCACGATAACGTACCAGCACATTCATTCGGAGTTGCCAAACTGCATGAATTGCGTTATGAAGTGCTGCCGCACTCTTGTTCCCTGAGATGAAGAAGTGGCTCGCGGGGAAAAAATTTAGCTCAAACGAGGAAGTCATCGCCGAGACAGAGGCGTATTTTGGAGAGTTCGACAAATCCTTTCCTTGGGGAGGGGGTTAAAAAACTGACAGGAACGTTGGGAAAAGTGTATCTTTCTAAAAGGGGATTATGTTGAAAAATGAAAAGAAATTTTTATAAAAAATTGTGTCTTCATTTCCAAGGGCCGATTTCACCAACATTAATATTATGGACCAATGGGAAAATACTTTATCGAAATGCAATTTGACAGAGGCTGTCTAAGGTCTCTGAATATTAGTGATTTCTATTGAAATATTATATATATAAACAAGACCACTTCTTGATTCCAACATGATGCTTTTGTACAGAAAAAACAGGACAACTTTCATGTATTTTGATATATGTTATAGGTTTACATTTAACAATCCGTTATCCCCCTCAGCGAATGGGAATGCGGCAAATAATCGGTCGATTTTCTAGCTGTTAAATTTGGCAGCAGATTTGGACGTTTGTTAATGCATGGCACTCTCGAATTTACCAACTTCAATATACGGAAAGTTATCATTACATACCTGTTGAACACTGTGGATTTGTATGTATTTTGCAAAAAAATAAAATATAAAATACATTCCATCCAATCCCTCATCTTCCTTTACGTCATAATAGTTAATCATTTATTAATTTATAGGTTAATGAATTTCTTCAAAGCAATAAAAACATTATTTCCTCTCCATCCTAAAACACAGATAATATGTGTAAGACGTGTCAATCCCTACATCTGATGCATAATGCAATTAGTATGGACATAGACAAAAGATTATGAAAAATATTTCACAAATAATGTCCTTTTAAGTTCAAAAATCATAAAAACTAGTAATGTTTATTGTTTGTGTTTTTGACTGGCGGTCGTTGATTGGCGGGGATATCTATCTGTCACTCGAGGGTTGCCAAGTCTAACGACGATCACGTCCCGTGGTGGAGGGTGCGAAATGAATCTTTTAGATTTGCTGGTTTTGCATTTTTTCGTGAAAGTTTACTAGGTATCATGATTATAAGAATCTTTGGTAGATTGTTCGATCCCGAATGAGAAAGATCTCCTATTTATGAAAATATTTTTGGTATCGTCTAACCGTTGCAATCAGCGCACAAACACTGTGACATATGATTTATAGCATAACCCGCTGCCCTATCAATACAAATTTAACATACAGGTCGCCTAGCCGTGGAGATGCAGTGGTCGGGATGACTATCACGGGTCCTATCGAACATCCTTACTGTCAAGATGTATAACCCAAGGTACCGACGGAGCTATTTTGCGGCGTCATGGAAATAATTTTAAATTTTCATTTGCATTTTTTCAAGTGTTGTGCAATCTTTTTGGGAAAAATGTCACGAATAGTCTTATAAAGCATAGTAGAGTATATATATTTCAACAGTTGGCGGAACTTACTCCACTGGGACCAGGAGGGTGAAACGGGATATTAATGCACAATCTGGCAACCCTCCCGCACCCTCACAAAATGGCCGCTGACAACCACACAAGTCACCGTGTTGTGATTGAATAGCATGGAATTAAACCTTCAGAGTATGTTTTGTGACTGGTACCAAGAGTTGACAGATCCCACACATGTGTCACTCCTTGAAATGCAATAATCAGCTGTATTCAAATAATGTCTAATATAAATATAACCTAGAATGTGAACTCGTGAAAAAAGAAAAATATGGCAAATTTGTAGTTTCTTTTGCAGGGTTTATAGGTTTGCTGGTAGCTTTAAGGCATATATTTGGGAATTTCTTAATCGCTGTGAATATAGTGTGGATGTTTGTTCAGTTCCTGAACAACGAAAAATATTCAACTTTATGGATGTATGGATATCAAAAAACCTGAATGGTTTTGTGGCAATATCAATCTAAGGTGCCATAATGGTTCTGATGAACGGCAAGTAAATGAATGAATGTTTGGAAACGAGCAATATCTTTTGGTAGAGCCTATCATCAAGTAGGTGCTTAATGGCTATCTGCAAGAGGTTTATAGGAAAAAAACACCCAGTATCACATACCAGTTGAAGAAAATAATATAAACATGAATAAAAAATCAACAATGGTAATTAAAACATGAATTTAATTCAAAAATCAAACATTTTTTAAAATTTTGACTGAATTATATGTAATTTCTTAATATTCAATATGCTAGTAATGTTTCAATGACAAGTATTTTGTTTTCAACATTTCATAGCTATTGGTTGCTAAAATTTGTTGATTGGAACTTGAAGCTCATTCGCTGTATCTGACGGTCTGTTACCCTATAGGTGGAGAATAACGGACTGTTGTTGGTGAAATTGGGCCTAACATGGGTACTTATTGAACCGCCCTCGTATTTTTTTCCAAGAGCTTCAGAATTTGTATACAGAGAAAATCAAATTTGTCTAAAGGCTTGAGTTCAATGTGTACGAGATAGAAGCGCGAGAACTGTGTTAGAAAGAGATAGAAGCCAGCTGACGAGACAGAATTGAAGAATGACAAACTGATTAAGCTGAATATTTTAAATTTCAATAAGGTAAAAAGTCTCAATAAAAAATGTTTAAAATGCTCGTAATTTTGAAATAGATTCACATTAATCCATAGGAAGTACTGACTCAATCTGCGTATACTTAACTCCTTGTTTTAGTTTTATTAGACACTTATTCATAAGAAAATCTCGCCAGCCTAACGAGCGGAATGGAACCGTTTCCATCATCGAGTTTACGGTCGACCAGACGCGTCATAAGTAATTTCCTATCGCATTTACTTGCGACAACTTGATAAGTACGACTAGTAGTAATTTTTTACGAGTAGCATGTGGAACGCTCGTATAGCGCTTTTAAAATGTGTGTGCAAATATTGTAACCAAAGCGTAGACTACGGATAGTAGTCCGCTTCGTAGACAAACCAGTCTCCACCCCCAACGTTTAATAATAATAATAATATGTCTTTGTCGCATCATTAACATCACAACATAACATCAAAAAGTATGATGCAAATGGCGAAGTCTAGCCATTGTCCAAAATACTCAACTAATATTTGGAAATATATAAAAGAGTCTACGAGTGGATTTTACTAAAAAACTGGTGATCATTTTTAACCAATCACATTAAACAACCCACCGTTATAATCTGTGTCACCGTCAAATTGTAGTAACCAATGGCATTTGAAGCATAAAAAATCTGTCAAACTATAAGATGACAGGTTGGCATCAAAATGTTTGAGAACTGATTGATTATCTTAAAAAACATATCAGCATTACTCAGAATTATAAAAGATATGTAATATGGAAACTACAGTTTTATCATTTTGGTTCGAGTCATTTTAGCACTTCTGCCTGTTAAATTTGACGAAATGTTTCAAACGGCACAGCATTTTGTTGTTAAAAATATGTATACTAAGTGACATATAAATCCGAACACCCTGTTTAAATGGTTTTATTTTAATAAAATTTTGTATAAGTACTTAATGAAGCATAATAAGTAAATGATAAACATTTCAAAATGATTGCACTGCTTTAAATCCCTTTGACCTTTAATAATGTGTGGATGCACCCTAATGTGCTACGCATTCTCCAACGCGCCTAGGCATGCTTCTGATCAGGTGGTCAATGTCCTCCTGTGGTATCTCATTCCAGGCAACCACCAACTCCTCTCGAAGTGCTTCTAGAGTCTGAGGAGGACGTTGCAAGTTGAGCAATCTCCTACCCATCATATCCCACACGTGCTCAATTGGGGATAAGTCGGGAGATCTTGGTGGCCATGGGAACAATGTGACATCATTATGTTGAAAGAAGTCTATTGTGACTCTAGCAACATGTGGTCGGGCATTATCTTGTTGGAAAGTTGGATCTGCCAGGGTGTCAAGATAGGGTAAAAGATGGGGTTCTAGAACTTCGTGGATATAACACTGCGCGTTCATGTTACCTCTGATGAAGATTAAAGGTGACCTGGAACCATAAGCTATAGCACCCCACACCATAACTCCAACAGTGTGATGAACATGTCTTTCAACAAAAAACTGTGGATTCCTCCTTTCACCACGTCGCCTTCTAACCCTGGCACGACCATCGTGCATGCCTAAACAAAATCGAGACTCGTCACTAAAGACAATACTGTTCCGTTCCTGATCCCAGAGTGACCGTTGTCTGCACCACTCAAGGCGATTACGGCGGTGTTCTCGAGTTAAAGGGAGGACCCAGTGTGGCCGGTATGAAAACAAGCCAAAACTTCTCATTCGTCGGTAAACACTTCGCATGTCAATAGGTCTTCCGTGTTCTGCAAACCATTCATTTGCAAGGGACCTGGTAGTGGAGAAACGGTCCCTTAAGGCCAATAATCTTAGGCGGCGATCTTCACGGTCTGTTGTTCTACGGCGGCGTCCAGTGCCCCTTACTCTTTGCGTGCGGCCTTCTCGAAGCCATGCCTCACAACACCTAACCACAGTGTCTACACTTCTTTGCACTCTAACTGCAATTGCCCGAAAAGAAAGTCCAGCTTCCCGAAGTCCCACTATACGGCCCCTATCAAACTCACTAAGTTGACGAAATCGTACAGGTCTCCGTACTCTAGGCAAAATAAAACCATTTAAACTGGGCGTTCGGATTTATATGTCACTTAGTATAATAGCTAAAAAATCGACGTATTATTTGTCGCAATCCTATTGGATTAGAGATAATAATAATAATAATAACAGACAGCAGCGGTGGCCGCAGTAGTAGACTCTTCGGTCTCCCGATCAGTCGCTGTGCGCTGTGCGGGTTCGAATCCCGTCCTAGGAAAAATGTTTCTCTTGGCTATGGATGTTGTGATTGTCCGTACGTGGTAGACGGTCTCTGACTGTCGTACGCGGAGGTACCACCCGACGGATCTCGTAGGCGGGGCCAGAATATGTGCGTTTTGCATGCACACATGTTCCCTCGCCAGAGTCCGTGTTGCGTTCCCCCTTTCCTCTGTATCCCCCTATAGCCCCACGGTACCCCATGGGTGTTTAGGCCTTCGTGGTGGTTGGAGTATAAAAAAAAAGTTGCACTCGAGTTTTTAATTTTGACGACCAAATCAAATGTATACATTAAAAACAAGCGAGGCCCTAGAACTGAACCTTGTGGTACCCCTGAAGGAGCATTCTGTCAATTTGAAATTCTTGTACCCGATGCTAGGATACGTAGTACCGGTTTATCAAATCCAAGATAAGTACACTTGGGACAAGAACTTTTGCCAAGTTTTTATACTAATTGGAGATTATATCATCAACTATAAAATGTATTCCTTAATGCAACTTTAAGTTTGCATATATGTATGCCTTTAAGACCGATGTCACGCAGCTTATTAATATTTTTTTTTTTTTTCGTAAGAATCACCATTTCTGAGATGTTGCAATTTTATTACGGCTATTTGCTCAAAAGAATACATTTCTATTATAATCCTTATCACGCATGAACTAAAAATCACAGAACCTCAAAACAATTTGGCATAGCGACATAATACCTACTAAAATCACTTGTTTTACTGTCAAACAACATTCATCAAATAAATATATGCAAAGGGCAGAGCACAGAAATCAACCTTAATAGCCATGATCAGCAATTTTCAAAAATCTGGTTGAACACTGCTTAAAAATACCAAAGATGACAGGTTTTTCTTCAAGGGGCTTTACTTCTTGTAGTCTGTATACATTGCCTATAGCGTCCTAATGATATGTGCGAGATGTCAAAACAGCCGTTCGGCTCATTAAAAAGTTTGACTAACGATATGATTAATGGAAATGCATTAATTACTAATAAGAGTAATAAGGTATGAAGGAAATCCTTCTTTCCAAGATTATGTAAAACTTCGCTATATTAAGATTGCATGTGAAAGTTGAATACAGCTTCTAACTGAAAAAAAAATGGAAATTTCATCCAACACCTGCGGTAAACTATATAGCAAGTGATTGAGAGATGTTGGTGGTTCGAGCACCAAAAGGCTTTTCTTCCACAAACAGAGACGAACCTACCCTAGGACTGAAAATTGCAGAAGGCGAGGGGCAACTAAAGACGCCTCAATCAAAAGAGTTTGCTTTTTCCATTCTTTCATACAGCAGCAAACCTTAAGCAGCCCAGAACGCTGACTCTTAAAATACGCAATCATGAGGGTCATGACCCCCAACCTCTGAGTGCATCTAGTTTGGCGACTAATATTTATGACTGTCGGATCTTTTTGATTAATTTAATGAAATAAATATGTGTATTGGAAACAAATGAGTAGAGTTGGTGAAAAATCACCACACCTGGCAACAGTGGCAACCCTGATCAATTTGTAAGCGCATCAGTGATGGAGATAAGAGGGTTGCGTATGTCTGGTTGCCTATACGTTCAGCTTGAAGCAAATATAAATGAAATGGTGATTTTTTCGGCTTCGTAGCACTGTATGTCCGTTAGTGCATTATTGGAAATTGGGCCGCATGTGTTCTCTGATTACGGTTGTTGATTGAAAATTGAGACATTCGGACAGGAATAAAACACTTATACAGGGTTATCCAAATTAAGTGTCCACCATTGGTATCTTTGTTATTAGTAAAAATACAAAGTTGTTTAAATTAGCAAACTAGTAGCATTTTTAACGCTGGTAAAAATGAGAAATAAAAAAAACAATTGAGAGTCGTTATTTTGATTTTTTTCAGTAAAATAACATTTTTTTAAATGGAAACCCCTGTATATTAGGTATATTTTTTTCTGTTAAAGCATCAAATTTTAAACAAAAAAGTTCATAATGACTTTTCCGCTAAAGTCAAAAATAAAGTCAAAATAACGATAAATATTTTTAATTATTTGCAGTATTATAATATTAAGACGGCTATGAAAACAACATGGCGTTCGCGATTTGACAGCATTAAGATAAGCGACAAATTGTTAAACTGGACATACTCGCAACTAGAAGGCTTTGGAAAACAATGATAAAATCAAATAATGTCAAACATTAGTGTAAATACTTGTTTATAAGCTTTATTGTGTCATTAATTTAAAGAAAAATGTTCTCCCATGAAGAAAAGTGTGATATGTTAGAATGCTATTTAGTGTGCAGAAAATCCTCCTTGAGAGCAAGAGAATACTACAGTGAATTATATCCCGCTCGCATTCAACCGTATGAACGATATTTTCTGAGACTTTATCGAAAATTTAGGAGCAACGAAAATGTTTTTGCTAAAACAAGGGCAAAAAAAGAATTCATAATAAGCGAGGCCACGGAAATTGCAGTTATTGGATATTTTGAAGCTTATCGTGAGAATTCAATAGCAGATATTCTCAAGGACTCTAATTTCAGTTATGGTACTGTTCAAAGGATTTTAAAAAAATACAAATTTATTCCGTATAAGTACCGACCAGTTCAAACGCTTTTGGCAGGGGATCCAGAGAGAAGACTTGTTTTTTGCCATTGGTATCTTAGCTTCTGTCGCCAAAATGTAAATGACTTTCGTTACCTTTTATGGACAGATGAATCAAATTTTTCAAATTCTGGAATGTTTAATAGAAAAAACCACCATTATTGGTCAAGAGAAAATCTTTTGTTAGTACATCCAAGAGGCCCACAAGTCCGTTTCAGTTTCAACGTTTGGTGCGGTATAATTGGTTCAAAAATTGTTGGCCCGTTCTTTTATGAGGGAACCCTAACTGGTGAAAGATATGTGGAATTTATGTCAGAAATTCTGACTAATTTCTTAGACGAATTGGATCTTATAAGTAGACATCATCTGCATTTTCAGCAAGATGGCGCACCTGCCCACAACTCCAGAGGTACTTATCCTTTTCTAAGTACTACTTTTAATGATCAGTGGATAGGAACAAATGGCCCAATACAGTGGCCTCCCAGATCACCAGATCTAAACCCACTTGATTACTTCTTGTGGGGTTACTTAAAGAACCAAATTTACAAGCGAAGGTACGATAACCTTGACGCGTTAAAGACTGCAGTTAGGGAAAAGATAACCCAGATAGATGGTAGGACCATACTTAAGACAGTTCGAGCAGTTGAAAAACGTGCCCAAAAATGTATTGAAGAACAAGGTGGTGTTTTCGAGCATCTTCTTTAAAAAAAATTGTTATTGTATTTTGTAAGATTATAAGTTGATGTTGAAAATAAAGTTTGTCGATACAATTTAATTGTTTCATGTTAAAAATGCTACTAGTTTGCTAATTCAAACAACTTTGTATTTTCACTAATAACAAAGTTACTAATGGTGGACACTTAATTTGGATAACCCTGTATACATATAATATAATACTTTTTGACCGACAAAATTAGAAAAAAGCGGTTCCATTTGGTTGAAACGCGATGGTAATTAGCAAGAATCATAGATAACCATAATAGTGTTCAAATCTCGCTCTCTTCATCTTTCAGCTAAGAAACATATATACTAGGTACTTCACGTTTTTGACACTTTTTATTTGTAACTTAGCATAATGCTATTGTCTTAGTTTAGTCATGTACAGGGTGTTTCCCAAACATGGGCCAAGAATTCGATGGGTGGCTCTTGGGCCAGTATTCTGAAACTATTGTATTTGAAACAGGTCACTGAAGGAAACGTCGTTGGAAAGAGGTTTGAAGTGGAATCCAAAGATCCACCTTT
This sequence comes from Acanthoscelides obtectus, assembly GCA_963669975.1. Classification (NCBI taxonomy): domain Eukaryota; kingdom Metazoa; phylum Arthropoda; class Insecta; order Coleoptera; family Chrysomelidae; genus Acanthoscelides; species Acanthoscelides obtectus. The sequence goes on along the minus strand of CAVLJG010000003.1, from coordinate 11,070,257 downwards.
ATTTCTTGCTCTTTTAAGAATTGTCAGTTTTGGGTTACGCTGTATTAGAACTTAGGAGACGATGTGATCCAACGAAAACTACTAACTCATTCAGTTCGTCAGATACAGCCAAATCGCAATATTTTTAAATAGTAACGACTTAAAAATAATATTTTTGTAAATCAGAACGTGCCTCGATAGAGTTGATTAATCCATCTACATCAATGTAACGCTACCTGCAGTTCTTTCAAGCAAATTTATGCATATTTAATTTCGATAACTTTATCCGTTTTTAAGAAAAAGATACCCGTGGTTTTCAGGTCGCTGATGACGAATCTGTTATGAGAATTTCCAAATTTTCAAAACGGGGGAACCAGTATTTGGACCCCAAGACGAATATCCTAAACATGATTCCTGTGACCCCCCTGACAGAAATGCTGGAAAATACGCCATTCTCCACAAAGCCTCTATGTCTTATTCGCATATTGGAGCCTCGATATACTATAATTCACATGCCTAAAAAAAATCACTCTCTTTCAGTCCTCAAAAAGACATCCCACCACTATTTGCCAAAAAGCCAGGAACTGCGATCTGTTCTATCTTCAAATATTCGCCCAAGTTACTTTATTTATTATGCAAATATAAAATTAGGCTATCTACACAGGATGTTGCATATTAAATGCGATACAAAAGGAAGAATCAAATGTAATAATGATATAAGAAAGCATCGCCAAGGCTGTTTAATATTGCATTTTTATTCGTGCCAACTCCTACAAGATCGTGAAAAACATATAACGAGGCAGAAGATGAGGCGGACATTGGTTATTTTACATGAAATTATAGTGATTAGCGAATATAAAGGCAGATTTAATTAAGATGACGTCTGCTAATTGTCGGTAAACCGCAGATAATTGTCTAGTTAAAATTAATGCCGACGGTTACATTTTATAATAACTATGAGCTTTAGATGGAATGATAGCGAGGTAGGATTCCAATGTTTAAAGTACTCGTTTCACGCTTTGGGCTCTAATTTCACCCGCGGGCGATAACCGCTTCTGTAACCCCCAATATCAAATATATAATCAAAATCACAATAAACAGTATGTGAAGTAACATGAGTGGCATATCGTAATCCAATAACTCACGGTATGATGAAGTAAAACAAAACATCAAACAAATCAAAATCAAGACGAGCACGCTAAGAAAACGTATGTCGTATATAAATAAATTTAGTGCGAAATTTAGCCAATGCCTACTCTTACATTTAACCGTATTATTAAGGTAGGTTATACAGGAAATTAGAGTACCTATAATGTAAATGAGTTACAAAATCAAAACGTGAAACTAGATATATCGCTCTGCTAGAAGCATGTGCCTATTATTTTTATATAATAATATAGCGTACTTTGTTATCTCATTCACCTGATTATATAATTTCACTCCGTTATATGAAGAAGATCTTTTGAATACTGTTTAATGATAACGAGGTATACCCACGTCTTAAATTTAGACAATGTATGTTTCTTATGTATATATATAAGTTTTTCAAATATACTAAGTGACATATAAATCCGAACACCCAGTTTAAATAATTTTATTTTAATAAAATTTTGTATAAGTAGTTAATGAAGGATCATAATAAGTAAATGATAAAAATTTCAAAATGATTGCACTGCTTTAAAGCCCTTTGACCTTTAATAACACTGATCAACAGCCAAAAAATATCCTAAATAAAATCAACAAAATATTACTATTTTTAATGTAAACCGGAATGAAACTGATTTTTTCAATATTAGTTCAAGTTTTAGAGATACGGTAATTGTATGTGTTCCTGCTGTGACAGTGTTAATATACTGTAATTCACAAGAATGCACGTGCTACATTTTTATATTCGGCAAGGAAAGATGATGTAATCGGCATGATTGTGTTACGTTATACATACGTGTACATTATATTGTTTTATATTAGACATTTTTTCCTCAGTAGGCTGACAGCGTTCATGCAAGATGTCTCGAAAGTGTGCAAACAATCCAGATCAGTTTTGTTACGTGTGTGGTGATGTGACTTTTGCGTCTATTTCGGTTGTAAACTAGGTGATCAAGACAAACAGTGGGCACCCCACATCTGCTGTAATACATGTGCTTCAAGTCTGAGGAGCTGGTTAAATGGCAAAAAACGGTCTATGCGCTTTGTTGTCCCAATGGTTTGGAGAGAGCCTACAAATCATATTAATGATTGTTACTTTTGCATGGTACCTTGTGTTGGACAAGCCACAGGTATGTCCAAGAAAAAAATCGGTTATTAACTACCCAAACATACCATCTGCGATGAGACCGGTGCCTCACAGTGACGAAAATCCTATTCCAAAACCCCCAGAATCCTACACTTGCGAATCAGAAAACGAATCAGATCATGGCGATCGAGTGATTCGTCAGGAAGAAGATATGCCATCAACGTCAAGATATCCTGATTTTATACCGAGCACGTCATGCCACCAACCGCACAAAATAACACAGTCAGAATTAAATGATCTTGTAAGAGATTTAGAACTTCCAAAATGTAAGGCAGAGTTACTTGGATCAAGACTGCAGCAGTGGAACTTGTTAGAAGACTATGTTTCGGTATGTGTTTTTCGTAAACGCCACAAAGACTTAGAACCATTTTTCAATATGGAGAATAACTTGGTTTTCTGCAGTAACATTAACGGCTTACTGGCGGCTTTAAATATAAACTATAACCCAGAAGAATGGAGATTGTTTATAGACAGTTCAACACTGAGTTTAAAGGCAGTGTTATTGCATATTGGAAATATTTTACAATCTCTTCCTGTGGGGTATGCAGTTCACATGAAAGAATCATATGACAATATGAAGTACCTATTGACATGCATAAAATACGATGAGCACCAATGGCATATTTGTGGCGATTTGAAAGTTGTTGCAGTTTTACTTGGGCTGCAGCTAGGCTACACAAAGTTTTGCTGTTTTTTGTGTGAATGGGACAGTCGGGCAAAGGCACTTCATTACACCAGACAAAACTGGCCTGTTCGTCAATTCCTAGAGCCAGGTAAAAAATGTACAGCATATGCCATTAGTAGATTCGAAAAAAATTTTATTACCACCACTGCATATCAAGTTGGGCCTAATGAAAAACTTTGTCAAGGCATTAGATAGAGATGGGTCAGCTTTTCAATACCTGCGTCAGAAATGTCCAAGACTAAGTGAGGTAAAGGTTAAAGAAGGTATTTTTGTTGGGCCACAGATTCGAAATATTTTGAAAGATACACAGTTTGAAAACACTTTAACAGGTATTGAAAAAACTGCTTGGAATGATTTCCGTCTGGTGGTCACTAATTTCTTGGGAAATAGAAACGCTGACAACTATAAAACCCTTGTCAAAAATATGCTGTCATCGTATCAAAAGATGGGCTGTAATATGTCTCTTAAGATACATTTCCTACACTCACACCTGGACTTTTTTCCTGACAATTGCGGAGCCGTAAGTGATGAGCACGGCGAACGTTTTCATCAGGATATTTCAACAATGGAAAAGGTACCAGGGAAAGTGGAATCCTTCCATGCTTGCAGACTACTGTTGGATTCTTGGTAGAGATGCTCCAGAAACGATCCATAAAAGAACAGCAAAAAGACAGCGCATATAGTGATTCTTATAAGTATATGAATCTTGTTACTTTTTTTAATATACCCTTAAAAATAAAAAGTTTTTTTCTAAACTGCAACTAACTTTTTTATTGCATTATCATTTTTGGATTCAGCGCCCCAAAATTAACAAAGAAGTGCACTTTTCCCACAAGATACAATTAAAAAACTAAAATTTGTTGTCCAGCGTAATGTGTGGATGCATCCTGACGTGCTACGCATTCTAAAACGCACCTAGGCATGCTTCTGATCAGGTGGTCAATGTCCTCCTGTGGTATCTCATTCCAGGCAACCACCAACTCCTCTCGAAGTGCTTCTAGAGTCTGAGGAGGACGTTGCAAATTGAGCAATCTCCTACCCATCATATCCCACACGTGCTCAATTGGGGATAAGTCGGGAGATCTTGGTGGCCATGGTAACAATGTGACATCATTATGTTGAAAGAAGTCTATTGTGACTCTTGCAACATGTGGTCGGGCATTATCTTGTTGGAAAGTTGGATCTGCCAGGGTGTCAAGATGGGGTTCTAGAACTACGTGGATATAACGCTGCGCGTTCATGTTACCTCTGATGAAGATTAAAGGTGACCTGGAACCATAAGCTATAGCACCCCAAACCATAACTCCAACAGTGTGATGAACATGTCTTTCAACAAAAAACTGTGGATTCCTCATTTCACCACGTCGCCTTCTAACCCTGACACGACCATCGTGCATGCCTAAACAAAATCCAGACTCGTCATTAAAGACAATACTGTTCCATTCCTGATCCCAGAGTGACCGTTGTCTGCACCACTCAAGGCGATTACGTCGGTGTTCTCGAGTTAAAGGGAGGACCCAGTGTGGCCGGTATGAAAACAAGCCAAAACTTCTCATTCGTCGGTAAACACTTCGCATGCCAATAGGTCTTCCGTGTTCTGCAAACCATTCATTTGCAATGGACCTGGTAGTGGAGAAACGGTCCCTTAAGGCCAATAATCTTAGATCGCTTCACGGTCTGTTGTTCTACGGCGGCGTCCAGTGCCCCTTGCTCTTTGCGTACGGCCTTCTCGAAGCCATGCCTGACAACACCTAACCACAGTGTCTTCAAATTTCATCGAAATCCGTTCAGCCATTTTGGCATGATTGAGCAACAAACCCACACCTTCTCATTTATAATATTGATAAAGAAGTAGGGATTATAATGTCTCTACGATCTAGATATTGAAAAATCACTTTTCCAGGGCAAAAGCTTTCCCTTCGAGTTCGACGTCCGAGTCCCGTTCCTAGTGCGAGGTCCAGGTATAACTCCTGGTGCAGTAGTTGACGACATCGTCCTCAACATCGACTTGGCACCCACGTTTTTGCACATGGCGGGCGTAGAACCTCCTCCGCATATGGACGGGAGATCGGCACTACCCCTTCTATTAGTACCGGATGCCGTCAAAAGGAAGAGGGTCAGATGGCCGGACACGTTTTTGATTGAAAGGTGAGTACATCTAATCCTCAATAGGATAATATACAATAGCATAATATTTCCGTGCATTTTTAACCTTAAATCCGTCCTTTTGTGGAAAACCCTGCTGAGAAATCTATAGTTCTTTCGGTATACCTATCTACCATTTTTAGCCTTCGGATACCGCTTTTTACCGCAAAAGTTTCGATCATATACAGGGACCCCTAGACGTCCACGTCTACCATTTTTTGCAATAAAAGTTGCTGCTTCTTAGGAGCTGGAATCCCCCTAGCGTTCTTCAATTAATTATCCTATCAAGGTTTCCGTGGGGAACAGGTTGACGTGGGATGAAGAGAAGAATCTGTCAATTACGTCGGATATTTTGCGGCTAGACAGAAAGTCAGCCGCCCATCTGCAAAGCTCCTATAGAAGGCCATAGGCGATCACCGAAGAAGGACTGCAATCCATGGATATTGACGTTGGTTGTGTGGCATGTTGCACCGTCTTGTTGGAAATAAACATCGTCCATATCCATTCCTTCAAGTTGCGACAAAAAATAGTCCTCGTGATATCGCTCAGAATTGACGGTAACGGCGTCCCCGGCCGCATTTTCGAAAAAGTAAGGTCCGATGATGCCTTTTGACCACAATGCACACCACACAGTCACTTTTTGAGGATGCAACTGGTTCTCGAAAGGCCCAATTCTTGGGATCGACGCGTTATTGATTGTTTCGGATCGTCTCTCACACTCTCCTTCACAACAGCAATATTTTCCGGTGTGCGAACGCTCCTTGGCCGGCCAGAGCCTGGCAGATTTGCCACAGAACCTGTTGCCTCGAATTTACGCACCAGACCACCGATGGTTGTTTCGTTTGGGCGGTTGTTGCGACCGAAATGTTCACGAAGCGCGCGAAACGTGTTTTTTATTTTTGCACACTTTTTGTAGTGCTCTTGAATAACTTTAATGCGGTGTTCAATCGAATACGACTCCATAGCGATCAATGGTAAACATTCAACTAACAAAATGACATGTCGGTGACAGAAAACAAAGATGGCGTCTATGACAAATTGACGTTTACTTTCCTGCGTCCCTATTGGACAACCCTATATTATTTAAACCTGATTGACAACCAATCATTCTCTTCTCACAATCTTGCCGCGTTTCACCCTGTCGTCTTCTTAGATCAGGAATTCATTTTGGAAGCTACAAATCACTTCAATTTATTTTTTTATGCAGCAAAAATTTCAGCTCCTCGGTCTTTTTTCCCTCAGTCAACTGTGCCACAGAAATTCGAAAAATCCAAAGACCAATATTCCTAGCATACACAAAACTGAAATTTCGACATCGAACCTATTGCTCATGCTTACACGTTGCCGAAAAATATCTTTATCATTCCCACAGTTCTGGACGTCGTGAAACCCCCTATTTGGACCAAAAGCTCGAGCGTCTCCACAAGTACTCGCAAGCGGCAAACTTCAGAAACGTCACTGAAACTCCTTCTACCAGCACTGAAGCTCACGTATCTCAACCAACATATACTCCATCAACGGTATCCAGTTTAATACAGTCTCATATAACTAGCGGTCCTAGGGTTTACGATTCTGGAGAAGATCCGGCTTCTTTGGATACTTCCACCGATGGTGATGACACCGACGATGAAGCTGATGACGATGGTAAGTATAAAGCAATTCAATTCAATTGGCCTAGAAGCAAATTTTAAACCTGGGATCAAAGACTAGGTTTTCGTAGATGAAGCAGATGATTCATGAAGAATTTCTTGATTTATTATAGCGATTACACAAATTTCATGGAAATGTAGTAATAATTGCAACTTCTATGTGCATTTAACTGCTTAAACAATCCCAACAAAAATAAGTGAGCCTTATTCATGGCATGCTATTCAATAACCATAAAATTGTCATTTACACAACTAGGCCATACTTTGGGTAGTACTGAGACCATTTCTTCTTTTAGAAGACGATGAAGAGGATGACGATATCGACATCGAAGAAAAGACCAACGTGGACACGATCCACCTGCCCCCGATCAACCCGTTGGACGAAAGTACCATGCAACTGGACAACAGACTCCTCCCGGTACCACCTTACTCGGCCAAATTGGAACGGCTCGCTGTTGAGTGCATGAGGGACGATACGAAGTTGCCTTGCAAGAGGGGACAGAAGTGGTTCTGCGAGAACGATAACGGAAGATGGAGGAGGCATAAATGCAAGAGTGTGGCGCCAACGAACGTGGTTGGACTGGAGGAGAGGGGGTACAGGAAATGTGCTTGCTTCACCCCCGATGGGCTGGTTTACAAGAAGTTACCTGTAAGTTGTTCAAATAGTGCAAAGTAATGTACTAGATAGCGACGCAAGGTACAAAAAGGTTCGGCACGGGTATCATGTAAAAAAACCTACAAAACGTCAAAAAAAACCTATCAGACGTCAACTAGCAGACTAGGTAGTTTTTAGGGCACAAACAGTCATTCCACGTTTGCTCACTAGGATCGTTGTGAACGGCCATCTATGAAGGAATCACTTAACTAACTACACGCATTATTGGTTGCATAGTTTAGTTTGTCTGAGTGATCTGTGTCTGTAGTTTTTATCTCTGAGAAGAAAGTTGGTTGAACAACAAGATCGCATCTGGATGATTATGTGTATTGGTCTGAATGTGTATAAAAATCAGTGATGTTTGCTGTGTGAGAAAATCATTACTGAATATGCTGAATATGACGGGTTATTTATACAGGGTGTCCCAGAAGTCGACGTCAAGCCGAAACCGGGTGATAGGCAAAGTCATAACAGCTATCAGAAAAATATTTAAAAAAATTTTGTGTATGTGTTTTGAAAATTATAGGTCTTTGAAAAAGATATAGAAAGTTCACACCCTACGGTAGTCTGTCAACTCCTGTTACTGCAAATATTAACTTTTTTTGGATTTTATTTTTACAATGTAATGATGAATAATGCATTTTCAAACTGGTGTCTCAACCCTACTGCCAACTTTTCTCGTTCAGGAAAAATTGCCACTTATTTCCCAACCAAGTATTCCAAAGTAAAACTTTGCTCAACTTTAACTGGCTGTACTGGAAAAAAATGTACTACGAGAGTTTGGCAAGTAACCTTAAAAGTTGGCGCATTTAATAACGATTCCAAAATGGTATAACACTTAGAAGATTACTCGTTAACTTATGCACAATTTTTATTTGAAAAAAAACTGATGAAAATTTTTCAAAATTTCCTAATTAAACAGCGATTATGAAAACGCACAAGGACCCTTAAGGATAACTGTTTGCACAACAGTGGGCGTCAAAATGCTGCTGATGATGATTTACCTTTACAGCAAATGCTCAAACTATTTTCCTTCAGCCGCAATACACGCTCGACATCTTCTTAAAAAAGATCGGGTTATTAAACGAGCGAATCCACGGTTATTAACAAACTCAGCTGCTTCCAATAGTCTTTGCCGTAGCTCAGCTACATTTTGAATCGGCTTGAAATACACTTTTTCTTTTATAGTTCACCAGTAAAAAAATCTAAAGGATTCAAATCAGGTGATCGGGCTGTCCACGGTATTGTACCAGACCGCCTTATCCATCTGCCTGGACAGTTTTGATCGAGATACTCTCTCACTGAGAGTGCATAGTGCGCTGGGCAGCCATCATGCTGAAACCACATGTCCCTGTAAATACTCAGTGGCACGTCCACCAATAAATTTTGCACATGATTTTTCGAAAAATCCAAATAAACTTCAGCAGTCAAAGTCTCTGGGATCTTGGGATCTCAAACGGACCGATTATTTTACCATTTAAAATTGCTGTCCAATGGTTTATCTTGAAGCGATATTGAGATTTATCTTCTCTCATCAAATGTGGATATGCTACGTGCCACTCGTGTAAGTTATGCAGGTTCATGTACCCATCTTTCTTAAATGTGGTCTCATCCGACCATAAAATTTTTTCAAAGAACTGCGGATCTTTCCTGTGTCTTTCTAACATTGTGCGACAAAAAGCAACTCGGGGCTCATAATCCCGGGGCAGGAGAGGTTGAACACGCTATATGTGGTATGGATGAAGCACATCACTTACTTGCTATTGCACACTTTGATACCGATCAGTACTCCTTCGTTTACTGCGCATCTTTACATGTTCGTGCTTGTTGATTTCGTACTGTTACTAATTTTGGATTCGTGAACTCTGTTGATCGCTTGTGATTTGGATTTGGACTGTTTAATTGTTCTTCAAAACAACATTTGCTTTCCTTAGACTATCTTTGATAGTGTGATTGTGCAGTGCCGCTATGTCCGTGTACACCGTACAAGAATATGCTAACATGCACCTCATTTATGGGGAATGCAGATGCAACGCTAGTGCTGCAGCGAGACTTTACTGTGAGAGGTACCCGAATGCAGCTCGTCATCCAGATCATCGAGTGTTCACAAATGTGCACCGCTTACTGTTCTCAGAGGGCAAAATGTCAAAAAAAATCGGCATCATGTCACTTTTCATGATACATGATACCCGTGCCGTTCAAAAAATCAGTATCTTTTCACGTAATATTTTGAGAAAGGCAGAGCCGGATATCACAATTTTTCTCTGAAACATTGCCTCGGTTATATTGTTGTCTTGAAACAACACTGCCAAGGAAAGTCACAGCTTTGAAAGCACCCCACAAATCCCAGCTATCAATCTTCGATGTATCAGTAAGGTGGAAATGTTGATGTCCAATGACACGCACCGCTTAATTTCCAGTTGAATAACATGACGAGAAGAGATCTAAGAATGGGCAGAATCAAGAGAGATGTTGATTTGGACAACATTTTATTTGAACAGTTGGGTGAAGAAAAGATCCATAAAATGGCAAAAAGGGACATCGAAGATACACTCAGCAGCCTTGAAGATACGATGGGTGATGTCGAGGATCAAATTTACGGGCTGAGGGTGAGCCATTTTATAAAAATAAAGTCTTTATCCATTATATTGTTCAAAGTAGGTGTCATATACTATTTACAACGATACCATAAATTAATGACATTCATAATCTTCAACCATCAATGGGTCAATTTTCGGCAAATGTATGCTTTCTGCTTTTACGAGCCGAACGTCCATGATTGTTTTTTTTTTAGGTTGATTAGGAGTTTTTTAGAACTATTTAAAGAAGACAACGAGTGACATACGGATGACGTGTCTTTGTTCACAAATTGTATGACGTCACACCATGGCCGATATTATTTTTCCCGTTTCGTATTAAACATGAAAGATATACTTTTTAAAATTGGACATATGCATCTTGCGCTTTCAAAAATTGAAATCCATATACAGTGAAATCTCCTTTGCATTTAATGAAAACTCAATTTATTGAAGAAACTGGAACATTAAAACGTATACGTATATTTTTAAAATAAACAAAAAACCTTAAACTTCAGAAAAACTGTACATACATTATGTATTATATAATATGTATGTACATGCATATATCTAGGAACACAATACAATGAAATAAAAAGTCACTTTGAGAACGCAAAAATTCATATAACATATTTTCGTTTCTCCTCTTTTTCTTTAAGAATACTCTGTATCCCACTAAGTTTCGACAAAACTTTTGAGCTACTTGGTCATGGTAATAGGTTTACCATAATTTGGAATAGCTTCTGTTGGTACTGGAACCTTGTATTTCAACTAGACTTTCGATTTCCTGGCCTGAATATGGATCTTGAACATACAAACTGTCATCTAGGTTCAAAAAATCATAAAGGTTTTCGTTAGCAGTCAATTTCAATAAATTCTTATTTTTGAGGGTATCTGTAAGGACATCAAGTGGTAAGACACCTTCTGGGTCAGGTGTATCAGACTCATTCAACCAGTCGTCAATTTGCATATTTTCATGCTTGAATACTGCTTTGCGGAAGTAATTTTGCAATGTTTCTTTGGTTACTTATAATTATATACATAGATACAGTTTTAAATAAATTAGGAACATTTCTTAAGTAAAATAAAACATAATACTTTCTGGAAACAAAATCCACGCTGAGTGACGTCAGCCAAAGGACTGATTTCACTCAGCGAAATTGGACACATTTTTTTGCAGACACTACACTATACGGAATATGTCTTTCCATTTTTAAACAAAATGAGCCCAAATTCATCGTTTTCTTTGTTCTTGGGGCGTCTAACCATATTTTTTTAAGTTACCGGTTCACTGCTCACCAACTTTGTGACGTTTACGAATAAACCTAACCTCACTTATGCTATTCTATACATTGTCTTTATTATTGTATACTTTGTATTCATTGTATACGCAATGTGTACATTGTATATATATATATATACATTGTATATATATATATATATAACTTGAGACGTGGTCATTGTCGTCTAGACCAGTTAGGTGAAAAATTAAAGTTGGGTACTTCGACAAAAATTTAAGCAAAGAGGACTCTTTATACTTTTTTTATTCTCTCTAGCTTTCAGTGGACTTTGCCATCATCATCAGGAGCTGCAATTACATTGATAACAGTAGCAACAATAGTGTAAAATGAATTTAAATTGACTTAACATCCTCACATACTACTGTAAGTTAAGTCAATTTAAATTCATTTTACACTATTGTTGCTACTGTTATCAATGTAATTGCAGCTCCTGATGATGATGGCAAAGTCCATTGAAAGCTAGAGAGAATAAAAAAAGTATATATATACAGGGTGACTTTGAAGATGAGTCATTAATTTTCAGATAATGATTGTAGAAGGAAGATAAACCAAAAGATGTGTGTAAAAATAAAAAAAAAATGTTTACCTTGTTTTATAAAGTATCCTCCCGACAAGTATTTCAGTGCGGACCTGTATTTGATCGTGCGGTCTTGGAGCACCGGCATGCCCTCCCCTGTGAGGTCTTAAGTCACCTGATTCACGAGCCCTTTGTACTACATTAACAAAGGCACGAGGGGTTGGTTGCACTCGATTGGGAAACCGATCCGCATAAATCCGTGATGCCGCGTAAATAAGAATCATGTCCACATGTTGAGCATTTTCGTAAACATGTGTCATTTTTTATTTCGTTTGAGCCACGCAACAGACACCACTATCCACTCACGCGTTACCGACTGACACTGACTGTATACAACTGAATAAAATAAGTGTAAAAACATCGTTCCAAATTCTTTCGCTTTTTTGTTTCCGATGCGATTAACCGATAAGGCGGATTATATCCGTTGTTGCCAAACACGAGCACATAATATTATTATTGAGACAGGGCGGTACTCAAACATCCAAAGGGCTATAACTTTGTTACTTTAATTTTACCAGAAAAATGGTAAAGGAAAAAAACATTTCTTTTGATCAGATCTACTCACTGTTAAAATAAATGACTCAACTTCGAAGTCACCCTGTATATATATACAGGGTATATATACATGATTCTTATTTACGGGGGGGCAGTCTTTACAAAATGCTCCCGGATGCATCACGGATTTACGCGAATCGGTTTCCCAATCGAGTGCAACCAACCCCTCGTGCCTTTGTTAATGTAGTACAAAGGGCTCGTGAATCAGGTGACTTAAGACCTCACAGGTGAGGGCATGCTGCTCCAAGACCGCACGATCAAATACAGGTCCGCACTGAAATACTTGTCGGGAGGATACTTTATTAAACAAGGTAACATTTTTTTTTTATTTTTTTTTTTATTTTTACACACATATTTGGTTTATCTTCCTTCTACAATCATTATCTGAAAATTAATGACTCAACTTCAAAGTCACCCTGTATATATATATATATATATATATATATATATATATATATATATATATATATATCGAGACGTAGACGATTAATGTGTACGCGTAAACGACCATCACTGATCCCCGGTTTACCCGAGAAAATCCTATCGAACATGGTGCCCGGCACGATTGAGAAATACAAAAGCGATACTCTCAACAGAAAAAAATAAGGCGTTTCCTTTTATTTTGTTTTTTGTCCGGTTAGGAGAACATTTTCTCGTGTCCAAGAGCGATTTAATACAATGCAAACTATATGAGAGTCGATCGGGACCATGGGAAACTGCCCGTTTAAAGTACATTGATCTTTACAATCGTATTTTACCTCGAATATAAAAAATACAATTCTTTCTTTGTAGGTCAGTACGAATACTTCCAACGAACCAACTTGGGACTCAAACGCCATCTCGAATCCAGGCTGTATCATCACCAGAGGCAAAATCAACTGTTCCACGGTCATCTACAAAGACAAGAAAACTTGGAGGCAATCGAGGCACAGAATAGAAAACGAAATACAGCAACTCAGACACAAACTAGAAACTTTAAAAGAAATCAGGAGACATCTTAAAAACACGAGACCTCTTGACGAGAGCGGTGAAGTCAACGGAACCGAGTTGAATACCTTCAATGAGTTGAACTTCCAGCATAACTCTTTACCAGTGCTCCACAACAAAGAGATCCCAAGACCGATACCATTAGATGTCAACAGATTCAAGAAGAAAAGGAAGAACAAGCCACCAGTTTCTTCCACGCCATCTTTGGACGATTTTCTTCCTGAGTCGTTCAACGATAGTCTCGAGGTGAACGGTACCGATTTTGATCAGGAAGTGACAAGATCGACTCCAGAATTTACTACAGCGATGCCAACTATGCACAGTAATCCTCACAGGCATAGTCATCACAGAACCCATTCAAGTACAGGGAGTATGGGGATGAGTACTACTACCCCATCGGGTATTTTTGAAAATCGGGGTAGGAAGACCCCAACGATACCAAGGGTGAGTTTTTTAAGAGTATTCTCTATTTTTTAAGACGTAATTGGCCGGAGAAGTGTATTTTTACTTAGTTTCCATCTGAAAATAAACACTATAAATCAGCGTTAGGTCAAAGTGAATCTCCATAATATCTGAATACTGACTGGATTTCATATTACTATTAAATGCACAGATCAAATTTGTATCCAAGATTTTACCACTGAATTGCATAAGGGTATCATATCATGGTTTTGGGGTCGCAGAATTCAAATCTGAACTTTGTATTTTTTTTGTTAATCCGATTTTTGACTAACGCTAGCAGAACTGAAAAAAGCCTCCCCAGATAGATTGGTCTGAAGGGTGCCGAGCCCGTCCGTTAGATAAGAGTCGTCGATCAGCCAGACAGGCCTTGTCGGGCCTTAATTTGACCCAAAAAAACTACACGTTGAGGTTATAGAATCAAGCATTTTTACCAACGTTGGCCTCTAAATAACGTTAATTGACCTTGAAATAACTTTTGGCCTCCCTAGTCAAAACATACGCCGCCAGATTTTGATGTAGTTACCCAAAGACCTACAAAATAGACTTTTTCCAAAATGTTTAAGCAATTTTTATAAATCTGACCTTGACCTGACACTATACAGGGTTGTCCAAATTAAGTGTCCACAATTAATAACTTTGTTATTAGTGAAAATACAAAGTTGTTTGAATTAGCAAACTAGTAGCATTTTTAACGCTGGTAAAAATGAGAAATAAAAAAAACAATTGAGAGTCGTTATTTTGATTTTTTTCAGTAAAATAACATTTTTTTAAATGGAAACCCCTGTATATTATATTTTTTTCTGTTAAAGCATCAAATTTTAAACAAAAAAGCTTACAATAACTTTTCTCCTAGGTTACAAATTGTTGAAGTTATGGCCTCCAATCTGAAACAATTAAATTGTATCGACAAACTTTATTTTCAACATCAACTTATAATCTTACAAAATACAATAACAATTTTTTTAAAGAAGATGCTCGAAAACACCACCTTGTTCTTCAATACATTTTTGGGCACGTTTTTCAACTGCTCGAACTGTCTTAAGTATGGTCCTACCATCTATCTGGGTTATCTTTTCCCTAACTGCAGTCTTTAACGCGTCAAGGTTATCGTACCTTCGCTTGTAAATTTGGTTCTTTAAGTAACCCCACAAGAAGTAATCAAGTGGGTTTAGATCTGGTGATCTGGGAGGCCACTGTATTGGGCCATTTGTTCCTATCCACTGATCATTAAAAGTAGTACTTAGAAAATGATAAGTACCTCTGGAGTTGTGGGCAAGTGCGCCATCTTGCTGAAAATGCAGATGATGTCTACTTATAAGATCCAATTCGTCTAAGAAATTAATCAGAATTTCTGACATAAATTCCACATATCTTTCACCAGTTAGGGTTCCCTCATAAAAGAACGGGCCAACAATTTTTGAACCAATTATACCGCACCAAACGTTGAAACTGAAACGGACTTGTGGGCCTCTTGGATGTACTAACAAAAGATTTTCTCTTGACCAATAATGGTGGTTTTTTCTATTAAACATTCCAGAATTTGAAAAATTTTATTCATCTGTCCATAAAAGGTAACGAAAGTTATTTACATTTTGGCGACAGAAGCTAAGATACCAATGGCAAAAAACAAGTCTTCTCTCTGGATCCCCTGCCAAAAGCGTTTGAACTGGTCGGTACTTATACGGAATAAATTTGTATTTTTTTAAAATCCTTTGAACAGTACCATAACTGAAATTAGAGTCCTTGAGAATATCTGCTATTGAATTCTCACGATAAGCTTCAAAATATCCAATAACTGCAATTTCCGTGGCCTCGCTTATTATGAATTCTTTTTTTGCCCTTGTTTTAGCAAAAACATTTTCGTTGCCCCTAAATTTTCGATAAAGTCTCAGAAAATATCGTTCATACGGTTGAATGCGAGCGGAATATAATTCACTGTAGTATTCTCTTGCTCTCAAGGAGGATTTTCTGCACACTAAATAGCATTCTAACATATCACACTTTTCTTCATGGGAGAACATTTTTCTTTAAATTAATGACACAATAAAGCTTATAAACAAGTATTTACACTAATGTTTGACATTATTTGATTTTATCATTGTTTTCCAAAGCCTTCTAGTTGCGAGTATGTCCAGTTTAACAATTTGTCGCTTATCTTAATGCTGTCAAATCGCGAACGCCATGTTGTTTTCATAGCCGTCTTAATATTATAATACTGCAAATAATTAAAAATATTTATCGTTATTTTGACTTTATTTTTGACTTTAGCGGAAAAGTCATTATGAACTTTTTTGTTTAAAATTTGATGCTTTAACAGAAAAAAATATAATATACAGGGGTTTCCATTTAAAAAAATGTTATTTTACTGAAAAAAATCAAAATAACGACTCTCAATTGTTTTTTTTTATTTCTCATTTTTACCAGCGTTAAAAATGCTACTAGTTTGCTAATTCAAACAACTTTGTATTTTCACTAATAACAAAGTTACTAATGGTGGACACTTAATTTGGATAACCCTGTAGAGGTCAGCACACCTCGTTATAGTGATATGGGTCCCTAAAAACTCAGATATCCCTGTGGGGTCCAGTGATAACTTTTAGGTCAAAGGTTGAACTGTGTTATTTTTGATATTGCAGCCCAAAACAGATGAGCTCATGTCTAATCCGAAGAAAAAAGTGAAACAGCACTTATGTCACTGTGAGATCAAAGACCCGTACATTCCAGAAGAAAAGGATGTTTTGAAAGAAGAAAAGCGGCGGTTGAAGGAAGAGAGGTTAAAGAAGAAATTGAGGAAACAAAGGAAAAAGGAGCAATTAGAAAAGGTGAGGAGCTATACTAAGTCAGTCTACTTGACGCCAAATGAAATTTAAAAAATATTTATTGAATCTGTAATATGGTGCTAACGTTGATGTAAATGTTTAATTGCACTATTTTGTTCGTCAGTGTCATTTTGTATTTTCAGTTGCTCCTCTAAAAAACTAAAAGTCCCTCGGGATTGATAATGTTGATACGACGCATTTCTATTTTACGTGACAAGGGAACATAACTAGAAAAGTGCCAATTGGTGAAAGCTTTGTGAGTTTGGAAAACCGATCCAGTAGCAGCGCGGCCTAGTTATGGCAAAAATGAAAAATTTCAAAACGTTCCAAACTTCGTTTTCGATGTCCTCGTTTCTGATCATTTTAAAAAATGTTTAGATGGATCTTCATCATGAAAAATATAAATTTCGTTTCTAGGCGTTTTCTAATCAGAAATGTTGATATCGTGTAGCTAAATGTTGAATAGATGTCAATGCGAGAAAGTACTGAGTCAATCTACTTGACGCGATTTTTGTTTTCAGGAATGCAGTCACGAAAGAATGAACTGCTTCCACCATGACAACGATCATTGGAAGACAGCCCCACAATGGACAGCGGGACCTTTTTGTTTCTGTATGAACGCAAACAACAACACATACTCTTGTGTCAGGACGATCAATTCTACTCACAATTTTTTGTACTGCGAATTCACCACTGGAATGGTCACATTCTACAATCTAAGAATAGGTAAGTCAAGTTTTCAGCATGTATACTAAGTGACATATAAATCTAACACCCAGTTTAAATGGTTTTATTTTAATAAAATTTTGTATAAGTACTTAATGAAGCATAATAAGTAAATGATAAAATTTCAAAATGATTGCACTGCTTTAAAGCCCTTTGTCCTTTAATAATGTGTGGATGCACCCTGATGTGCTACGCATTCTCCAACGCGCCTAGGCATGCTTCTGATCAGGTGGTCAATGTCCTCCTGTGGTATCTCATTCCAGGCAACCACCAACTCCTTTCGAAGTGCTTCTAGAGTCTGAGGAGGACGTTGCAAATTGAGCAATCTCATACCCATCATATCCCACACGTGCTCAATTGGGGATAAGTCGGGAGATCTTGGTGGCCATGGTAACAATGTGACATCATTATGTTGAAAGAAGTCTATTGTGACTCTTGCAACATGTGGTCGGGCATTATCTTGTTGGAAAGTTGGATCTGCCAGGGTGTCAAGATAGGGTAAAAGATGGGGTTCTAGAACTTTGTGGATATAACACTGCGCGTTCATGTTACCTCTGATGAAGATTAAAGGTGACCTGGAACCATAAGCTATAGCATCCCAAACCATAACTCCAACAGTGTGATGAACATGTCTTTCAACAAAAAACTGTGGATTCCTCCTTTCACCACGTCACCTTCTAACCCTGGCACGACCATCGTACATGCCTAAACAAAATCGAGCTTGTCACTAAAGACAATACTGTTCCATTCCTGATCCCAGAGTGACCGTTGTCTGCACCACTCAAGGCGATTACGTCGGTGTTCTCGAGTTAAAGGGAGGTCCCCGTGTGGCCGGTATGAAAACAAGCCAAAACTTCTCATTCGTCGGTAAACACTTCGCATGCCAATCGGCCTTCTCGAAGCCATGCCTGACAACACCTAACCACAGTGTCTACACTTCTTTGCACTCTAACTGCAATTGCCCGAAAAGAAAGTCCAGCTTCCCGAAGTCCCACTATACGGCCCCTATCAAACTCACTAAGTTGACGAAATCGTACAGGTCTCCGTACTCTAGGCATCGTAACCGATCGCAAAGGATGTCAAGAACCAAAATCCGCCAACGTTGATTCTTTACTGCGGCTGAAATATTCATTTTTAGAGCGTTAGTGAATTAAAAAAAAAGCAGTATAAAAACCGGAATGTCCAACTGATAAGGCTGAATTTTTTTTTTACTTGTTATTTACAGTAAGATAAATACATTCACCAACTTTTATTAAAATAAAACCATTTAAACTGGGTGTTTGGATTTATATGTCACTTAGTATATAAAAGCCTACAAAAAGGTAGTCGAAACGTCAATACAGTCTTTACGTATTTACTTGCTGAATTAAAGAAAATGGGGCAGTACCTGCCGAAAATTGGAACACCTCAAAAAATTAAAACAATACTATTTTATGAAAAAGTTTTTCTGCAAGTTGTTCTTATACTCTGCACTTCATTTACGTTATATATGCTGTCCAAAAAGTATGGATGCCCTAAAATATCTCAATAAATGCGTTTCCCAGAGAAAAATGCTGTAGAACAAAGTTTTGAGGTTCATTTCCCCTTCCAGTTATCTTGAAGGTCATATTCAAGATGATGGTCAAGTATATAATAGTGACCTTGACCGCAAAATGTTTATCTTCTTTATACCCCCAACAAAATTTAAGGAGATTATTTAGAAATTTATCCAATCTTCAAATGACCTTCAGGGTCATAGTCAAGGTCATGGACAAAAACATGTTTGAGCTCAAAATTTCCCGCTCTTTACATTTCTGGTGTCAAAAATATCCAGTCAAAACAACTGTATTGGCATTCAAATTACCTTGAAGGTCATAGGTAAGATCGTGGACATACTTGAACAAAAATGTTTCTGCTATTTACATTTTTGGAGCCAAAAATAGAGGTTTCTTAATAATAACACTATCTTGACCTTTGAATGACCTTGAAGGTCATGATCACGCTCAAGGTCACCACTCCTTGATCCTTTTCAAACCCTACAAGTTTGTTCTGGTACATTATGAAACGTATTTTTTCACACATTTTGTCCTTTACATACTTCTTGGGCGCCCTCAAATTCTCGTGAAGGTCATAGTCAAGGTCATGGATAAAGATTTACTTGAACGTAAAATTTCCCACTCTCCGGTGTCAAAAGTAGGGGTTTCCATTCAAGAAAACTATCTTGACATTCGAATGACCTTGAAGGCCACATTTAATGTCACGTTCAAGGTCGCCGTTAGATTATCGCTTGCAAAGGTATTTTGAAGTATCCGTGCTTTTTGTACATCCTTTATAAATGGACCATTTATTCCAGATCCCTTCGAGCTACAAAACAGGATAGATTCGCTGAAACCAGAAGAAAGATCCTACCTCCATGACCAGTTAGCAAGATTGGTCTCTTGCAAAGGAAAATCGTGCACTGTGGCTCACAGTAATCACATAAGGCCGAAACCAAGGATGAATTCGTTACCACTACACAATATTGGGCAGTATTATAGGAAGAGGAAATATCAAGACGAAGGTAAGTTCCATCATAGCAAAATTTGAAATACTGTTTTTGCAACGTTATATTCATACGCAATATAGGACGTATCAAATGACGTTAGTCTTACGTCTTGTGGACGTCAATTTGCGTGGCCCTTAGGACGTCATTTCAGGACGTGAACAAGACGTCATTTTGATACGGCTAAAAGACGTCAGTACGTAAAATAAATCAAAAAAGCATATTTTTTGGATCATCACAACGAGATTTCAAAGCATTGATGATCATTGGGTATAAAGTTTGTTTAGTTATGTAAGATGTATGGTATGCCAATATTTTTTCAACGACTGATTAATAACATTTTGCCAGCTGCCAGGAGTCTAGCGTTAGTACAAGAATATCCATATCGAACAGACTATTCTCTGAATACTAAGTAAGTAGAATGAGGATCATAGTCTGCAAGAATCTCACGTCTTCACCGCTACACTTCACTATTACTCACTTCACAATCTAATACACTGGATGATCTATCTGCTATAGCCTGTTCTATATCTCTCAGTTCTGCTCAACTTTCCTAACAGCTGATCGAAAAAAATTAATATCGACAAACTCAATCAACTTATCAACGATATCAGTTTTTTTCAGCAGCATAATCGACTCATAGCGAACAAGCAACCTGCAAGAAGTCTTTTAGGTTAGAATAATTCGTAGGAATGTACATAAGCAGAAATCCTGGATGAAATGAACGCTATTTGCCTGGAAAACAGCACTTCATATCTCATAAAAGCATTGTATGTTTCCATGCCATTTTTTTAAGAATAAATCCGTGTGCTTAATACATAAAAAATCTCAATCCCGAAACCCACTCTAATCAAATTCAAGGAACTACTTTTATTCGCAAACTACAGTGCTTTTTAGAACCACCGTAGCTTATGTGTGAGTTATTGGCAGTTTTTAAACATCTTTTTCTCTGAACAGATCGTGGCGCCGTCGCGCCCTCTGGCGGCCATCCTCGCAACCATACGGTCAAGCACGACACGAGAGGAAGAGACGCAAACATCAACTCCACCACAATCATGAGGCAACAGCAGGGGAGCCTAAACAAGCCTGGTAGTAAAAGGAGACGGAGAAAATCTTGAAGACGCTATCAAGAGTAGAACTCGTACGTGTGACTGATTTTTTATTTAGCCGTAAGGAAACGCGTGAAACGATTGTACGGATATGATATTGCCTCAATATAAATGGATCATCACCCGTCACCTCCGCCTACCACCCGCCACCTCGGAGTATAATCGCGGCCTTAGGCCTGTGACCTTGGAAATAGCTTTCTTGGCAAAAGGTATACACCTTTCGCATTCCATGTATCCATATAAGTATTAAATATGTCACTTCCAAGAGATTGATAGCATAATTGTTTTTAACCCGCATTTAGAATCTCAGAAATATACTGGTTCAAATGTTAACCTGATCTATAAACGAAAAAATCTCATCTTTGTAATAAACCATAAATATTAAGACTCCCCAAATTTTGATAAACCGCAGCCCCGTGCAGTCAAAAATGCATGATAATCATCCACCTCATAACAAAATGTGGTAAGTTATAATCAGCGCCTAATGATGTTGACCTTGTGGAACCATTTTGATTTGATACTACTTGCATTTGAAAACCAATACTCCTGTACTTATTCAATATGTCATGAAAGTAAAGTAAAATCTAGGATTACAAGCCCCCATGAAAATCAAAGATTACTTCCTAAAAAAATACGCATTCATTCAGCTCAAAAGCATCAATTTTAAATTACTTCAGATAAATATGAAACAGATTTTGAGGTGCTTGTAATGATAGATTGTACTACAACCCTCTACAGTACGAAAACTATTTCTTTAATAATAATAGCAGTTTTATTTGATGTAAATAATGTGATCTCTATTTTATATTTGCATTTTCTTTCCTAAAGCTTCGATGCTTTGTGTGTATTAGTGTATATAAAAATTTGGACACTCAGTATACTATACCCCTGTTTGTCCAAAATTTCTTAGAAACGGAAACAATCATAGACAATGTAGGTACCTGCGACACTTCCATTTTGAGATTAACTTTTGCTATTTTTGTAGAACCCAGGTATAGACAACGGTATTTTACTACTTTTTCACTGTTTCTTTAACACTTCATGTAGAGATAAGCAATGTTGTAATGGAAGCAATAATGACTTTATTTTTAAAGCGTGTTGTAAAAAATCGTTTGCCTATTTTAATTCTCTAGTCTCTAGCTTTCGGCATTGTATATATTTTGTCATTTGTAGAAAGTACATATTTAGATTATGTAAAATTTATAGTTTTAAGCAAAATGTATTATTTTTTATTTATGCTATTACTTGTAATTTAGTTATAGTGGATCGAGATTGTGAACTAATTTAAGAAAGATTTAGTGTTTTGTGTATTGTATTTATTCTGAAGAAAAGATGTAATTGAACATTTTTGGTGCCATGATTCGAAATTGTATCTTCTAAACAAGAATGTAATAATAAACAACTGTGTCAGCTTGTACCACATGTTTTAATTTTAACCTCCCATCCTTAAAATAAGCCCAAAATACTCTTTTTGAACTTTCGATATTTGGCAACCTCAAAAACGATCATGTTTTACAGTTTTTTAAGCAACTCAAATGTCTATATTAAAGGTTTTTCAAACACTGAATCGCTAAAAATTCGAAAACGATCAACGTTATAGAAAAGTTATCAAGAATCATGTTTGGGCTTGAGTCGGGCTTTAACGAATTTTTATTACTAGGAGGAAGGTTTTAAAAACTGTTGAATCATGCTTGTGGAGCTTTAAGAAACGATTGAGGTGGGGATGATCCAGTGTTACCAACACTTGAGTTGCAAATGTTCCGTGCGAGGTTGCCAAAACCTCCGAAATGTTCCGATTTTTCATGCACAAATGACGTCACATGAAATTTTTGCATCCTACCACCATGGGCGTAGACAGCAGTACCGCTGTACCCAAAGTTTCTTGAAAATTTCGAAAATAAACTATTCTTTCTTGAAAGCTCCTCCAAAATTTAGGTTCCGAAAAAGTTCCTCTACGATGCAAAAAGTTCAGCAAATCGGCAACACTGGGACGTTGTCGAAATTTGCAGTTTTTCTAATTTCTTTGACTTGATAAATTCTTTTGACTATAACCACAAAACATCTACAATGCTATTTTAGTGCCATATTTGATGTTCTGTGATTGACATTAAGCATTTTTTCGCGAGTCCACGGTGTAACACAGTGCACTACCGGGAACCGATAATCAAATTTTCGCGAAGAACGTGGATAGGGGAAGACGGATGTGACGTCATCCAAATGTCAAAAAATCACGTGGTACGGGTAATCGCCTAACGTCTGTGAGGTATTAGCGGGTGACAGGTGTTATGTCAATGTCATTTAAAAAAGAGACATGTCAATTGGAAATTTTTCTTCGCAGTGCCGAAAAATGAGTTAAACTATTAAATCATAAATGGAGAAAGAGGTCCACCTGATTTTAAATGACGAAGGAGACGGTCATCAAAGATATAGGAAACGCATTTATCATATCAAATGCGTGATTTTTATTGATATATATGTACATTGCACAAAAAGCGATCGGTATTTTTAATTCAGAGGCCCGAGTAAAGATAACATGGACTCGCAAGACAACTATTGAAATGTACTCTACTAGACTATCCGTAGCTAAATTTTTCTCGAAATCTATGCCCATGACTTGAAAATATGCAAATGAAGATTGGGAAACTGCCGCATTGACGTTTTCGTTACTCCGAGATAGACATAACGTTTTGAAAATTGATCTTGTCATCTGGATTGCGGTGTTGCCAGCTCATTGGACGATTTTGCTACCTCTGCTATCACCAATTCCTTGGACCTTCTGTTGGAAGCCTTGCTAATAGCTTTGAGATTTTTCAGAAATGAATGTAAGTACGTAGAAAATGCTGCTATTAGATACAGTGTAGCACTTTTTTTAAAACACCATCATGTAGTGCCTAAATGGTGCCATTAGTTTTTTGACATTTCTTAAAATAAAGTCAGACAAAAATAAAAACGATTTGGCCAAATTTCAGTTTTTCCCAGATACCTCAGTATATAACTAATTTCTCAGTGCATGCAATTTATTTGAAAAAACATAGGATGTCAACCCTTACACGCAAGTAGCTGAGTATGCAAGGCTCACGTAGTTTCCTGCACAGATATCCTGTTTCCCTCAGAAGAGTTGAAAGTAGACCTAATGTCCACTTTGGAGACACTTGACACCCACGTCACGACACGAAAACACCAAGGCACCACTGAGAGACAATCGAGAACCCTATAGTGAACATCATTACTGAAAAAAGTAGCTAAACCGAATAGGGCTCTGTACGGACCTGTGAACGCGTAGACATTCCGCTGCGTCGACGGTTGCCGAGAGACTAAAGCGAGTGCTGGAGCTCGTTGCGGTGATACGGTACGGCCGGGTAGTACAGCCACGCCCCTTTCCAGCTCCCACTCCGCGCGTCTGCTTCCGAAGCGACTCGATGTTTACGTTGACCGGTAACACTCACACGCTTCAGTCTCTCGGCAACCGACGGCGCAGCGGAATGTCTAGGCGTTCACAGCTCCGTGCAGAGCCCTATTCGGTTTAGCTACTTTTTTCAGTAGTGGTGTTCACTATAATAGGGTTCTCGATTGTCTCTCAGTATTGCGTTGGAGTTTTAGTGTTGTGACGTGGGTGTCAAGTGTCTCCAAAGTGGAAATTAGGTCTACCTCCAACTCTTCTAAGGGAAATAGGATATCTGCGCCAGGTGAGCCTTGCATATTCATCTAGTTGTGTGTTAGGGTTGACATCCTATGTTTTTTTAATAAATTACCCCAATTGCATACACTGAGAGATTAGTCATATACTGAAAAAAAAGAGAAATTTTTTTTTATTCAAAAAGTCTAAACAAATTTACGCCGGAGGGTTACCGCCGGACAAAACGTCAAGTCGGGAAATTTGTCCAATAAAAGCCAGGGTTTTGCTTCGTGAGGTAAGGGAATCAGTCATTCTTTTTTATTTGAACGAGGTTCATGTACTTACTGCATTATGTAGAATGAATAAGACAGCAATCAAATGTATGAAACTGTTTATATTAAACCACTATATTTTTTGAAAACCTTTTGAAAGAGAGCCTGAAAACAATGTAACAAATTCGTCGATAACATCCTAAAATGACTGTATCAACACCAGTACAAAGATAAAAACCCTAGCCTCCCTATTAGGCTAAGGGCTTGTCATTTGGAGTTAATCGGCGCTTGTTTTTTTATCCTCGTCAGAATATTTTGTCCACTTTGAGTCACTTATTTTAAAATGCCACCTTATCACTATTAGTTCCTTTAGTACCAGGTTCTTCAATTGGGGTATTTTTTGTTTCCGACCCCAATGCAATAGCTAATTCTTCTGTATGTTTAATATATTTTTCATTCAACTCCTGCACTATAACTCTACATTCTTTGGCCGATTCACTCTTCATGAATATCTGTGAATAATTATTGGTATTCTACCATTTAGTAAATATTGCATGCGATCTTACCTTCACGATGGACTGTTTGGCGTTGCACAGCTTGCATCTCCACTTGGAGGACTTTTTCACTATGTGCACCTAACATTACAAAAGTAAAGATAATCCTGAATATGTATGTTAACAGTTGAAATATGTATGTTAACAGTTGAAATATGTACAAACCTGGTACACTTTGCAGCTGAAGCACTGCAAAACGATGAATTCTTGCATTATACTAACACAAGCAATTTCCGAATTAGCTGTTTTTCCACTTAAAACCACAAGACCGAGAAAAACTACAAAATTCAAAACCGAAATGCTCAAAAAGATTGCTAGAGCCGCTCGCGTTACTGTTCATGGTTGCCAACAAATCGGCCAAAAATCCCCAGATACAGCGTTGCCGGATGGTTCGGACAGAATTCCCCAGACAGGTACAAAAATCTCTCTCGCTACTTATTCGAAAAAATCGCACTGTTAACAGGTGAAGGGTAGGTTTGATTCGATGAGTCCCCGTTCTTGAAAACAGAAGTTATTCGTAAAACCTGTTGTCACCTACCGTTTAGGGCCTCACGCGGGATTTATCAAAAGGGAATTGTCAATTTAAAACTTTTTCATAAAATAAATACCCTGTGAACGCCGCATTAAGGTAGTTGTTTTTTTGCACCGCGGTTGAGCATGAACACAAAAAACGAGCAAATCAGTGCAATATCGAGGAGAAGACGAGTCTCTTTCTCCCAAAGCACGTATGAGACAAAGATGGATCAACCGGCTGGTTTACATCTTACTATTCTGTTAGAGCCGTTTTACACTCCGAAAATTATGGTCATAATTATGCCGAAAATTTTGGCTGTTGTATTACACGTAAAAGAATTCTTGTGAAATTTTTTATGGTAAAAATATAAAACCCGTTCTATAGAATATGAGCGAGAATCGGCGCAGAGGGTTATTTCCGTGCATGTCAATATCAAATGTCAACATAACCTCACTTAACATTTGTGGGTGTGGTCCTGTTCGAGTCGTACGAAGAAGCGTTTATTGTTATTGTTTATTCATACATTCATAATCTCGTGGAATCGGGAAGAAGTTACACTGTTGTTGGAGGAGTACCAAAAATGGTCAAACCTGTACAAGGTGAAGTCACCCAATTAGAAAAACAGAAATTTGCGGCGTCAGGCGTTGGGTGCGATAGTCCAAGCATTGAGAAATAAATTTAAATCAACGACGACTGTTGTCTTTCCGATTATATTGGACGTCATACCGGTTAAGGTTATGTCCATTCGAAAATATTACTCTAATGCGCAGGCGTATCATATGAATTACTCCGAAATTTTGTTTGCTTGTGTCATACAGGTTGTAGAGAAAATCTTCAATATTTTTTCCATGCAAATTTTCGGCATAATTATGACCATAATTTTCGGAGTAATTCTCTTGTGTGTAAAACGGCTCTTATTCTTGTTCTATCACTATGGATACAGGCCTACCAACTTACATTTAATAGTATAGGTGTTTTGTTAAGATAGGTGCAACCCATGAGGAAAGAAAAAGCAACAAGCAAGATAAAATATTATTCAGAAGTCCGTGCTCAAAAATGGAATAAAATACCCCAAAAAATACCAAAAGAGTTTACTTTTCCCCAAAAAAATCCTGCAGAAGATTATCCTCCAGATAATTTCCAAGGAAAGTAAAAATCTTCTAAATTTAGGTGAAAATATATCAATATGGCAACACTCAGGCGATACAGATACGAGGGTGGTCGCAATAGTATTATTTCTATTTTACTCCATGTTTGAACATAGCGTTTAATTATACAGGTAATATGAAGTCGAAATTTGGGGTCGATGGACAAATAATAATATAATTCTGGAATTAAGATCCCATATTTTGGCATTTTCGTTGGATTGTGCATCTCTTTTGTGGACCTCTGGATCATTTTCTCCAAAATTTGGCCACCGGCAACTAATTTTGACTTCAGATTCGTGTACAGCATGAAAAAGAACATGGAAAAAATATAATCGGACTATAGTTTATAAAATCTTTTAGCTATTCTTCTCTATGAGAGTCCTAACTCTAGCAATAATATGCGTAATACGGAAATGCAATACCACAAATCTTCAAAATAATCTATTTGATTTTCGTATGAATATATTTTGATGCATTTCACAAATTAGAAGATGTACGTGCTGAACTCTGAGGACCGTCTTCAGTTGAACTCTGCAATTTCAACATTAAATTTCCGAACCTCGACACCATCATGGAATCATCAATATCGTATACGAACGAGTCTTTCGGCACTTCGGGAATCATTTTGTTCAACCAATGAATCGATACATGTTGTAGTATGAATGCCATTACCATCGTTAGTAGGATTGCCCATAGAAGCTTAGACTCTACGGCTGAAAATCAATCAACAGTTATTACATAGTTATTGATATTTTTTAAAAGACTGCAAACGTCATTTCTTTGCCTTTATCGATGCACTTAAACAAAGGAATGGTCGTACGTGCCAGCTCTCAATGCTCAGATCAACGAATTCGAGGACAAACATATAGAACTCCATGTTTTATTAGCCAAAATGGAACCACATCATCATCACCATGATGACATTTTTCAAAGTATAGATCAATGACAACGACAATATATTCCATATTTATCTGTCTTCCAGTTGTTCGCTGTTTTTCTGCTAGTATACAGGGTGTCCCAGAAGTCGACGTCAAGCCGGAAATGGGGTATAGGACAAGACATAATAGTTAACAGAGGAATCTAAAAAATCTAAGTCGTGTACTTTTCAAATTATAGTATAAAGTCGATTTTTTAAAGGTCTACAATTTCAAAAGTTCTTAGTATATTTCTGATAACTATTATGACTTTGCTTATTCCCCGTTTCTGGCTTGACGTCCACTTCTTGGAAAACTTACTTCTGCATATAATGCTATCCTCATCGAATTTCAGTTCTACTCCACAATTAGGGTTGCCATCACACTCCAACTCCTTACTTAAACATACAGTTTTGTTACTTAAAGTAAAACCGAGTGTATGATCACCACATTCTGAACCACTGTTAACAAGTTCCACAGCAGTTGCGATCACTTTTAAGCTTCTATCATGCCTGTCTCTCAAGTTTACTATTAGAGATATGTTTCTTGAGAATTCTGGATACCTGTAGAGTATTGTGCTTTCCCATGATTGTTTGCTTACATCTATGATGTCGTTATCTTGCTACTAAAAAGCGTTAAAGTCATAATTGAGATTTAAGAAACCTTAAAAAATTAGGATCGTTCCATTTCCTCTGAAGAAGCTTGCCACTCGTGCTAGCGAAACGTTAGGAAGAAATTCCAACCGACAACGGCCTTTAGACCCGAATCAAGACAGCAGTTTAAACTTTGGATAACTTGAGAAGCTATGAGCAATTTTGGAAATGTTACTTCAGTCTAAAGCATTTTAAAATGCTCACCACAAATAGTTCTCCTTCCACCAAAGATCCTTCAAACAAGTCTATCACAAGTATTATTCCTATATTGTTCGCAGGGTATGTATAGAATTTAATTTTGCATTGAGGCAAAACAGATTTTGTAGATATAAACAAAACGATACTTTCCATTTTTCGTACACCAAGAGGTAAGTAGATTGTACGTGTGAAGTTGTTTACACATGTGAAACGCATATCTGCAAATGAAAATACGTTATCATCATCTTGAAGGTGCCGAGATTTGATGGGCGTACCTACGATTCCTTTGTCGCTCAAAAATTTGTTTGAACTTGTGCTTCGTCCCAATATGAATATAATAAATAGTACCATAAGTGTTGACATCTACTTCGCTGGTGAATTTGTGACATTTTATGATTTGTCAAAATTGACACTGACGCGTTACAAACATACAGAACGTTTTATCAGTGTAAAAAATCGAGTCTAGTACCAAACCAAAAGATTACCGCGCAGTTTCGCTATTTGCCGTTGTCTTTCAAGGCCACCGAATTCGAATAGATTGGATTTACAATGCATTATCAACTGTGAATTCCTGCATGTAGAGTGCTGTCATAAGCAAAGCTGTGGATAGGATCGATCGTACAGGAAAGGAGGTCTTTGGTATGTAAGAGAAACAATGTCCAAGCCAAGAATGATCCCTGCGGAATACCCGCGCTGACATTATGGGATAAAAAGAAGAATCCGTCAATTTTACGTCTGATATCTTGCGGCAAGAGAGGACGTGAAGATCTTCAGAATACGTCAATCCTTGGTATCAGTGAAAGACGTGCTATTATTAAAAGAAGCTTCTGATCCAGGAAACTTATTATTCACCAATAGTTCATGCAGCGTGTGAAGGATTCGAATTTCTTTTCTATAGTCTTAGTTGTAAAGGCTTAAGATATACTGTACCTGAGCTAACATACCTAGTTAAGTCTTCTTAACCCATTTCTTTTTCTTCTTAATTTCAAACTTACATAAAAAAGAGGTGGCGTAAGAAAAATGGAGTCAATCTACTTGACGTCATTGTTTTTAATAACTGTTGTAAGGGGTAAGGAATAACCAAATTATAGTTTTGACGTTTATTTCACAACACAAATCGTAGTACAGAGGAAACATTACGTTTTGCTCTCCCCGGTATGTTTGTTTATAATGATTCTCCATTTCGGTCCAGCGCCAGTGCTGACGCTTTTGTCTACATTTACCTCCTCAGAAGTCTCGGTGGCGGTTGTCACAACGTTGTGACCTTTGCCTGGTTGCTGCAATAACGAATCACTTTCTTCGATCACTTTGTTATCGTAAACTTTCGGCTTAGTCAAATCTAGAACAAATCTCTTCTGATAAAGGGTATCCCAAAATTCACCCAACACTTGCATCAAGTAGAGAAAGCAATTTCTTAATTGCAATTTACTGAATCATAAAGTATAGAAAGAAATAGCCACCAGATTTGACACCCATTGACTCTTTCTGTGTGGTATCCCAAGAGCAGAATTTGAATACTAAGTGACATATAAATCCGAACACCCAGCTTAAATGGTTTTATTTTAATAAAAGTTGGTGAATGTATTTATCTTACTGTAAATAACAAGTGAAAAATTTTTCAGCCTTATCAGTTGGACATTCCGGTTTTTATACCGCTTTTTTTTTAATTCACTAACGCTCTAAAAATGAATATTTCAGCCGCAGTAAAGAATCAACGTTGGCGGATTTTGGTTCTTGACATCCTTTACGATCGGTTACGATGCCTAGAGTACGGAGACCTGTACGATTTCGTCAACTTAGTGAGTTTGATAGGGGCCGTATAGTGGGACTTCGGGAAGCTGGACTTTCCTTTCGGGCAATTGCAGTTAGAGTGCAAAGAAGTGTATACACTGTGGTTAGGTGTTGTCAGGCATGGCTTGGAGAAGGCCGTACGCAAAGAGCAAGGGGCACTGGACGCCGCCGTAGAACAACAGGCCGTGAAGATCGCCGCCTAAGATTATTGGCCTTAAGGGACCGCTTCTCTACTACCAGGTCCATTGCAAATGAATGGTTCGCAGAACACGGAAGACCTATTGGCATGCGAAGTGTTTACCGACGAATGAGAAGTTTTGG
Organism: Acanthoscelides obtectus; assembly: GCA_963669975.1. Lineage (NCBI taxonomy): Eukaryota > Metazoa > Arthropoda > Insecta > Coleoptera > Chrysomelidae > Acanthoscelides > Acanthoscelides obtectus. Next base: position 11,039,237 of record CAVLJG010000003.1, on the reverse strand, counting down.
CTTGTTTTCATACCGGCCACACTGGGTCCTCCCTTTAACTCGAGAACACCGACGTAATCGCCTTGAGTGGTGCAGACTACGGTCACTCTGGGATCAGGAATGGAACAGTATTGTCTTTAGTGACGAGTCTCGATTTTGTTTAGGCATGCACGATGGTCGTGTCAGGGTTAGAAGGCGACGTGGTGAAAGGAGGAATCCACAGTTTTTTGTTGAAAGACATGTTCATCACACTGTTGGAGTTATGGTTTGGGGTGCTATAGCTTATGGTTCCAGGTAACCTTTAATCTTCATCAGAGGTAACATGAACGCGCAGCGTTATATCCACGAAGTTCTAGAACCCCATCTTTTACCCTATCTTGTCACCCTGGCAGATCCAACTTTCCAACAAGATAATGCCCGACCACATGTTGCAAGAGTCACAATAGACTTCTTTCAACATAATGATGTCACATTGTTACCATGGCCACCAAGATCTCCCGTGTGGGATATGATGGGTAGGAGATTGCTCAATTTGCGACGTCCTCCTCAGACTCTAGAAGCACTTCGAGAGGAGTTGGTGGTTGCCTGGAATGAGATACCACAGGAGGACATTGACCACCTGATCAGAAGCATGCCTTGGCGCTTTGGAGAATGCGTAGCACATCAGGGTGCATCCACACATTATTAAAGGTCAAAGGGCTTTAAAGCAGTGCAATCATTTTGAAATTTTTATCATTTACTTATTACGCTTCATTAAGTACTTATACAAAATTTTATTAAAATAAAACCATTTAAACTGGGTGTTCGGATTTATATGTCACTTAGTATATTAATACTCTGGCTTGAAAGAAAATATCCGTCGTTAAACAAAATTGAACCTACTTTGCTTTAATATACTATGCAAAATATGATTAAGAAGTTCCATAAGTAGTACATACAATCTAATCTAAATCCTAAATCTTCCCTATACACGGTGTCCCACTTTAATATCCTCACCTAAATATTCCGAAAACAACAACAAATGACAAAATGATGTTAACCTTGACAATGACCTTGAAAATTCCCTTCAGGGCCATTTCAAGGTCAAATCAAGACATTGAATATAATTTGCTCAAGCAAAAATGTTCGACAACACAAAGGTGACTCCAAGGTCAACGATGTGTTTGACCTTTACAGTCAAGTCAAAATTTCCAGGACACCTCCCATTTTTATACTCGAAATTGAAAAGCAGGAAATACCTCAAAAAACACTCACGTTAGACACGAACTTGGCCTCGAGGTCAAGGTCACGTTGGTTCGTAACTTTCCCGGTTTTTTGCATTTCCAGTATAAAAATAAGCTTCCCCTGGAAATTATAACTTGACCTTGAAGGTCAAGGTCAAAGTCATGGTTGAGCTTGAGGTCACCTTTGGATGATCCGCTAAATCCCACAACTGTGCTGTCGAACATTTTTGCTGGAGCAAATTGTTTGTGATGTCTTGATTTAACCTTGAAATGAGTCTGGAGTCAATGGGCAAGGTCATTACCTAGGTTATGTTCGGGCGTAAAATTTGCTCCACTTTTCAATTCCGATGTGACAAATATTCACTTGACCTTGAAGGTCATAGTCAATGTCATTGTCAAGGTCACCATTATTTTGCTCCCACAAAACCCTACAGCTTTTGTTTGAAACTTTTTGCTGGAATGCGCAGTTTTCGAAATATTTAGATGGGGATATTAAAATGGGGCACCTTGTATAAACCGCATTTTAACCATATCCAGGTATATAAATAATTGTTATGGGATCTGGACCTCGGACGCAAATTTCAAATCCACTTTTTCATATCTCCACCTAAAATTTTCTACTTACAATTTTTGAACTTCTTCACTGTTATATCCGACACATTGCTATCCGTGATCTCGGAAGAACCTACAAATTATCTGAATAGATTTTTTTCTAAAACAAATTTGTCTCAGCGTACTACAAATCGTATCATCAAAACTCGTAGTAGAATCACTCCTCAGAACCGTTCTACGATTCCTTGCTCTTCTTACTTTATGACTTGTTGGAAGTTGAGCATTCTTCAACGCTACTATCGTTTCTTTTATGTCATATGGGATCGCGCCATCTGCCCCGCGTGGGTCTGTCTTGTGGACTTCTGGTGAGATCTTGCTAGAAAAAATTGAAGTTGTTGATATTTTCACTTATGTAAGTGATTTCGAAAACATTATTTCCGGCATTACAGCACGAGCGTCAAAGATTCGAGATGCTTAAGTGGGAGTCAAGGATATTGACTCTATACTTCCTACGCCAGAGATTAATCAATGCTATAAGATATTCTTCTGTAGGCAGTTTCTAAATACTTTCCAACGACAGTACCTTTACATCATTTTCAACCGGATAGACCTGCGCAACCGTTTTCTTCTGTCTTGGACTTTCTAGCAATATTGCATCAGTAAAATTCTGCATCGTAGACGCAGGTGGTTTCACTACAGGCATCTCTATAGGTTTCTCATTAGTCCTCTCTATAGGTTTCTCTTTAGTCCTTTTTATGGGTCTGACTAGATGTCTCTCTATGGGCGCGTTGAATTTGTAAGGAGTATAGTCGGTCCAAGTCGGATTCAGTGCCTTCATCAGCTTTTCATTGGGAGGGGTCATTAGACTGGGTTGTTCCTCGATCACAGGGCCACACTCCACCTATAATTTCAGTGATACAATTTCTGAATGTATTCTTTTTCATTTTCCGTGGCTTCAAGCTAACGAAACTTGGTGTAGTTTACGACACACTTATAGTGTATGTTTACATTTTTTTGTTTCTTTAAGGTATCGACATGCATATGTTCATTATATGATGCAGGACTACGTGCCGTATCGTCAGTCGTTCCTACAATTGTCAGACGCCTTTATGACCTCCTTGGTTTTTAAATTATCTTCTCTCCTTTGGAAAGGCTAAGGTATTTCTAGATTTCTAATTTCTACTGTTCCGAGTCAGCACTCTCTTATTGTGAGGCTATGATTTCTTTTCGATTTGTAAGAAATTTCAGGCTGATGCAACCGATGATATAAATCAAAAGTATGAACAATGTGATGCAAATAGATATTTGTAACATAACCTCAAAATAGAGCGCTGACACGGAACAGTAGAAAACTATGAAAATCAAGGAGGCCATAAAGGCGCCCTACAATAGTATGAAGGACTGACGATACGGCCCTAAATAATGTAAATGGCGCTAATACATATTGAATGAATATAACATAAATCGCATTATTTCGATACGGGCATAGCAACAAATTCACATAATTTGTCTATGCTATAAATGGATCGATGTACGAGCGGTAATCGAGATATATTCAGTTCTATGTAGGCGATCTAGGTTGGTTAATGTCTTTTACATATACCTGCGTTCAAGGCTGTGATGAGCAAAACTTCGTCGGAGTCGTGGAATCGATTTTGAGGTAGAAAAAAGTCGCTTTCTGAGCCTGACTCTTTTTGGTAGTTAAAAATTAGTAGATGTGGCTTCAATCACGGACTAGTAAAAACCTTGATAGGTAAATGTGCCTAACCAAAGTACAACAGAAATCATTCGCATCCAACTCCGACCAAAAAAATAAGGTAACACACTCTACAGCATATCGAGCTTTGGCCAAAATCGTCATTTCGCGATCCGACCAGACAAACCTTGGTTTGCTTCACAACTTTACCTCAGGCAAGGATCTCCTCTCGACGCTTGTCCCAAAGTTTCTTACAGGCACCCTCTCCGTCTGTCCGTACTTCGACTTGGACTTCTTGGCGGACAAGGCCGAGTCTAGCAGCACTTTCGGAGCCCTCCGAATCGCCAGGTTCTCGATGACGTATTCGTATTCGGTGAATTCCCGACCAAAACTGTCGCACATCACTTCATCGCAGCTGAATGTTTGCTTGCCGATGCAGGGGAAACATAACTTCACAAATAAAACATTTAAATAGTGTTATGTTCGTTGAAAAAGCCACCAATAGGGTAGCTACATTACCATTTATTAATAACGATTGGTGTACTCGTTAAGAAACTGAGATACTGATACTTTTTATCAATGATCAATGCAGTTAGTCCATTTCAATCGCAGGATTTTGCTTGATTCACCAAAATTTGCCTTTGCATCCCCCCTGGATATTTGGTTTTCGATATTTTATGCCATATGCGCGTAAAAAGTGAAGATTATCGAAAATGGTTTTCTAGGTTCTGTTATTTTCGAGTTGTCAGTCTGATAACAAAAAGGAAACCTTAATATCAAAATAGGAAATTCAAATAAGATCTTATTTTGCTGCTTCCTGAGGTGCTTTCCAGTGCCTGGTTTGTGTTACTCGGAGTAACCCACCAAATGTCAATACCGTTTCAGTGCTCTAGTGCAGTGTTGCCAGAGCGAAGTTTAAAATATCCGTCACACGTATCGCAAAATTCCGCTACATGCCGCTACGGTCTAAAAATTTAAGGGGGGGGGAGGCTTTAAATAAACAACAAATATATGCTTTACATATTTACTTTTTTTTAAACACTGTCTAAAAGCCCTACTAAAAATACAAACAGTAACATAACATAATTGCAATTTTTCGTAAAAACATAAAAAGTATACCTCTAAAAAAACAAAACTGTCTTTGGTTTAGAATTAGGAACTAATAAAAAATAGAAAATATCACCAATATCTTAATCTTAATAGAAAAAAAAACAAAAAATAAGGACAAAGAAGAAGCGGAAACGTGGAAATGCCTACGTTTGCTTATTTTATTCACAGTCAGAATCAGAAATTACTTCTTCTTCAGCTTGTTCTTCCTTATTTACATTATATAAATTCTTTTTATATTTGTTTGAATGATTCTCATTAAAACTATAGGATAAACAGCACTGTTTTTTTGATTCCAAGTCTAATTTAATTGTAAGTAGTGCAGACAAAGTTGATGGTATTATTTTATTTCTTTTTTTTGTTTTGTAATCAAGCATATAAGAAAAAGTTCGTTCAACATCAGCGTTTCCATGAGGCAATGTTAAAATGATTAGAGCCAGTTTACCTATATTGCGAAATAAATATTCGTCATTAAAATTTTTGAGGTCGTTTACAAACGACCAAAATTCAATGACATTACTTTTTGTTTTTAAAATTTCCTCTTTCTCACTATCACTAAAATAAATACATATTTTCTTTAGTTCCAAAATTGCCTTTTCGGTTTCAACATGAAGGGCAATTTTTTTTAAAACGGCGTCATGAAAGGTATCACTTATAATAAGACGATTGTTCATCACATCAACCGGTGAGAGAAACTTTAGCTCTGAAAAGAAGTTGTCTTTGATAGGAAATCTTTTAAGGGACTCTTCTACCGATTTTTGGTAAAATGTGACGCATTTTAATTTAAATTGTTCGATTGACGTGTTATTGCAGTGTTTTATTGCATCCATTGTATGCGGACCAACATTCACTTGTTCAATTGGTAATAAGCAGTGGGGATCATTAGGATTTAGATTATATAATTTCTCATTTTTAAAATATTCTGGTCGCATAAAGTTTGTACATAGATGACGTACAAATCGCTCACTCTCTATTGATATGATATTGAGCATAACTTTCTCTGATTGGAAGAGAGCATTAAATTGGTTAAAAATGGGCAACACGAATTTAAAAAACATTAAATACGTCTTAACAAATGGATTCTGTAACTCATTAAGTATTACATTTGCTACAGGATTTTTGTCTTCACTGGAAGCTAATCTAAATAGGCTAAGCAAGATGTCCCACTAATCCAAAACTCTATCAACACATTTGGATAAAGCAAGCCACCTTGTTTTACTAGGGCTTAAAATTTTTAATTTTGACTTTTTGTAATATTCCTGTAATTCTTCAAGAACACACTGCCTTTTTAGGCTTCTTGAGAAGTAAGAATATAAGTTTTGTAAAAGAGCTTCAACGTTGCTTGTAATCTTTTCAGCTGCCGCTACCGCCACTAAATGAGCAGAGTGGTAAATGCAGCTATTGACAATTATATTAGGATTATCTTTTAAAAGATAAGTTTTGAAAGATTCGTTATTGCTCATCATAACACTAGCGTTGTCGGAACAGTATCCAACAATATTGGTAATTTTTACTTGATTGGATATAACGCATTTTTTAAAAAGAGAATATAAACCTTTGGCGGTACCTTCATCTGCGTTTATTTTAATTATATCTAATAAATGGGTTTTAATTGAATTTTTATGAATATACCTTACAAGAATGCATAGTAGTCTTGTATTGCTCAGGTCTGTACTCTCATCCAATAAAATAGAAAATGGTTTATTTTCCAATTCTGAAATTATTTCGTCTTTAATAACAGGAGCCAGCACATTTTTAATTATACTTATGCATTTGGATCTTTTTAATCTAAGTGAGCTAGAGAGATCTGGGTCTTCAATAATAATTGACTAACTCCTGTTATATGATCAGTTCTAAAACTTATATAATGACTTACAACTAAAAGACTATATCTTAAGCAAGCAAATATTTGCCGTTTTTCCAACTCACGTGCTTCCCGAGACTGAAAAGTGCTATCTAACGTTCTTATATTCGAAATTGCTTGTACATTAGTGGCATGCCTTTTTGATTTCGAATGATTCACTAAATCTGATTTTTTAGCACCCATTATTTGATTACAAGCTTTACATTTTGCTTTCAACTTGTCATTTTCAATAGGTCCCAACCAACCTTTAAATAACGGATCTTCTAGCCATGATGAAGTAAACATTTGTTTTCGTGTCTTTTTCTTAACAGGTTGCTCTGGCTCTTGGTTATCCTGAGATTCGCAAGTCAAATTATCAGGCTCAGACCTGATTCCACTAGATTCCGCTCTTCTATTTTGTCTGTATTCAGGTTCGGGATGCTCCGAGTCCGACACAGATGCAGTCGAAGTGGATGGTACGGCCACGTTTGGTTTCACCGTTTGTTTTTTAGAAGGATTTTTACAAAAAAAAACGTTAATGGTCTGCTGTCGCCTTTCCATTATTCCTATTTTCCAGAAGAAAAAGCGTTAAAAACAAATTTCTCGACTAAGATTTATTTCTGGATCAAACTATAATATATTAGATATTTAAGCAGTTTTGTTACTTACCAGTAGATTTAATATCAAAAATCTGCAGCAAATGATATATCAATAAAATGATCAACACAAAAATAAGAACACTAATATAAACGAAACTAAACACTATATACCCAGAGCTGAAAAATACAATACAAAGCGAGAAACCTAATATTATGTCTGCCTGCTGAGACCTGTTAGAAACGATTAGTATTGAAAGCAGTACGTACGCCATCTGTTATTGAAAAAAAAGGCAAGTGGAATAATTCTCTTCTCTGTTCCTAGATGGCTCAAGCGGCACCAAATGCACCAATTTTATTATTAATGTGATAATAAATCAGACTCTAGCCACTGCCTATTTAGGATTTAGAACGTTATTAACGTTAAAACAGTGAAATAAATATGATAGTTTTGTATGTAATAAATTCCGCTACATTTTGAGCTAATTTGCTCTACCGCCGCTACGCCGCTCTTCTCAAAATAATCCGCTACAAATAGCGGAATTCCGCTACGTATGGCAACACTGCTCTAGTGTCATGCACCTGAGCTACTTAATTTTAAATCCCCTGCCCCACCATGCACCAGCTTTTTATTCGGTGTTATACGCTCCGAAATAGTGGGGATGACGAAAATGACAATGTGTCAAGATTGTTAGATTATGTATCTTCATTGTTTTTGTTTTTTTGCATTAAACTCACATTAAACCGATATCAGACAATGGAGGATGGTAAAAGACTGATAATGTTATGACCCAGAGTCACAACGTACATTTGAGATTTTCCTGAATAATAAAGATCTCAAGAAAGTGCAAGAATGCATGTTCATCTGAAGTTATATTGTTGCTGCTTAAATGCCTTGAACTCCGATTGCAAGTATATTCAATGGACTGCCTTACAACTGCAGTGATAGTTACAAAACAGAAGATCAAAGTAAAAGATGAGATGTGCATATCCTTTTGGTGATGTATGATTTCTCGCGATTTATCTCTATCAGCGGCAGTTTTTTTAATTCTTCAGTATGCAGAAAAGCTCCTTCCAGAATTTTATAATTTCAGTAAACTCAAAACATACCTGAAATATACTGCGTTTATTTTCTTTCTTCTTAGATTTCTTGTCTGGCATGGGAAAAAACAGAGATGACAAATAAAAAGTCAAAGAAAAGGTTAATTTATGTTTATTTTGAAGTGTATATACAGAGTGTGAAAAATATAGAACAATAACCAAAATAACAAAACTTAAATAATAAAGGAAGAATATCTTCTAGGATACAAAACATGTTCAACATTTTTACAATCCATACTTGACAAATGACTCAAAGTACAATAAAAAATCAGATCACTGTTGATCGGACACGGTACTAATTTTTATAACTTGAAGTGAAACATCTTTCAAAATTTTGATTCAAAAACTGACAGAAATATCCAGAAAGAAATTGATATTGTGCATTTCAGTCTTAATTTGGTTTCACTGCGTCAAAATGTAAATAAGTTAGTATTCGCCCACAGTTTAACAGAACTTTTCATTTTCTTTTGGTATGTGCATCTGAAATAAAAAGAAAAAATATATTCATATTGGATCGTTAACTTGGATGGGCAATAATACTGTTTCTAAGGTCCAACCATGTAAGGCGTCGTTTTATGCTTATTAGTCATCGTCAGCATGGTTCAGGTGAGTCCGGGAAAGCAGCGCAAAATAACGTCTATATGAGATCAAAGGCTGACCAGCAAGTGACATATTTGTTTTAAAGTCTGTGGTGTTGTCAATAATACAATAATCGGAAGCGAATCGGCACGGGTATCACGTATCTTAAAAAGTGACATTATGCCGATTTTTTTTTGACATTATGCTGGTTTTTCTTGACATTAGTTGTACGTGTTGCCTAAACGCCATGAGACTTCTTATCAATCTTTGGCATGTAGACTAATACACATAATCATCCTGATGCGATCTTGCTATTCAACCAACTTTCTTCTCAGAGATAAAAACTACAGACAAGGACCATTTGAACGTAGATTCGTCTGTCACCAATATGCACTTCAAAAAGTCCGGATTATTGTCATGTTGATGCTACAACCACTCGCAAAACCGCACTCTTGCAGGAAAATCGTCAGGTTGAAGGGCTTGTACACGTTGGACGTGAAACGGATACAGCCCCTCTTCACGCAGCGTTTGCCACACTTTAGTTTTTGATACTTGCACTTCTCTAGCCACGTCTCTAGTGCTTGTTGTTTTTTTAAACGCAATCGATTATACGAGTTCGTTTACCTCTACACGCGTGACCGTAACCGTCGGTTGAAGGTTGCAGACTGACCTGACACACTGACCCCGACCCCCGACCCAGTTCTGTCGTCGGGTTGAGCTATTGTCCTAGTACCAGTTGGGGATGTCGCGAGTCGCGGCTACAGGACGGTATTCAGATATTTTTGATGTTGCTTATGTTTTCAAGATCTACACGTCGTGTAAAGGAAAACCCCAACTTTGCGGACACCAAAAGATTTAGATTAGATTCAAGCGGCCGAATCTTAGACGAAGTGTTCATATGATGGATTTGTCATTGCTAGAATTTCCCCAGAACAATCCCCCAGTATTGCTACTTTTAAAAAAAATCTCAGTTCATTAATGCCTGAAACGTGTAAATTACCCCAGAACATTACATCCCCAAGTACAAATCCCCCAAATTTGACGAAATATCTCCCAACATAGCAACCCTGTCAAAGCACAACTGGTAGGCACTACTCCATTCGTTTCGGGGTTATTTTTACAGCACGAACACCATTGCCTAGTTTCTCCTGGTAAAGGGTGTTTCAATAAGAGCGCCGGATTTGATCTAAGATAAACACAATTTCTTTTCGAATTACGCAAGTGGAAGAGAAGAGGAATAGTTGCGATTAAATGACCACCACGAAGCCTCTGGCAGAGGGTCAGTCTTTTCTTAAAATTCTGGATAACGTTTTCTTCGATAACGCGCCGTATCTCTTCTTTAAGGCGTTCAACTGTTTGTGGCTTGTTCGCATACACATTTTCCTTAACATAGCCCCAGAGGAAGAAGTCCATTGGCGTTAGATCGCACGATCTTGGTGGCCAATTTTGATCGCCAAACCGAGAGATGACACGATTCACATAATGGATACTCATGATAAAGACTCTAGTTGACAAATAGTACGTCGAAACGCGGAAACGCTCGAAGATAACGTGACAAAAGCTTTGCTCTGACTAAAGCAAAAATCAAATGCACATCTTACCTGATTTAGTAGACGAAATGGAACTATTTCTGCTTCTAGTAGTCCTTCTAGTGGAACTTGGAAGAGTAGTGTCGTCTTTCTTCCTAGTTCTTTTAGGCGGTGACGGAGACCCCGATTGTATAGAAGTCACAGAATTTGAGTCGGAGTATTTCCTTAATCTTGTTTTGACACCTGAAATGGAAAAATCGTTCTATTCTTAGGAGTCCGTAGGTTAGAAAAGACGCCAGCTGGCCAACAGTAGGGGACACAATGTTTCAAATGCTCTAGGTATCAAGTACTGTCGTAGAATTGGTAACCCAGAAGCCGACACCTCATCTTTTACCATTTCACCAAACCTTTCTTTCCAACAAGATAATCGCTGTTTCCATATTGATGGGGCTGCACCAGACTACCTCAATGATGCTCAGATCACCCTACTTCCTTGGCTTTCTAGATCTCCAGACGATTGGCAAATTAAACATGCGTGGGGTAGGTCGGGAACAAGAGCGACCTCTTTACCTCATGCTCCACAAAATATTCTACTTGCCCTACACTTTGGTACCATCGTACCTTGCAATTCTTCCTACCCGGTCGTGGTATGATTCCAAAACAAAAAAAATGCTTACCTTCTGTAGACTGTACAGGACTTTTAGGTTGCGATTTTGACCTTCCTTGTTTCTTTGGGGTTAAAACCTGAGCAACCGATGTATCTGAAGCTGCTGATGCCGATCTTGTTATTCTTTTACCTGGCCTCACGGAACTTACGGTACTAGCTGTGGAAGACGAGCCTTGGTACACTTTCGCTTCTTCTGAATCGGCTTTTCCTAAGAACAACACAATGGGTTTTACTATGAAACTACATGGAGAAAGGGAAATATCAAACTCATCCTAAGAAATTTGTAACTTATTTTTCAGTTATCCTTATTAAGGAGCCTATGATTTTGAGGTTTATTCATATTTTTTGCACGTTTTCTTTTGAGTTACCTTGGGGACATACCTTGGAATGGCTCTTTGTCAAGAAGATCGATGGGATCAAAAGGTTCCCCTTCTTCTAATTTTTCCATTTCTTCTCTCTCCGGTATGCTAGAATTTCTCATCATATTCGCCTGTTTTCGGGTCAATCTTCGTGTTGAAGTGTAGCGATCCATCGTGGTTTTCTTCCCCAACTGAAAGACACCCTTTTATATGGAAAGAAATTCATCATAAGCAAATTGAATTGTTTTGCGAAAATGTTGCACGATTTAGTCGCGGTGTTCTGACTATAGGCAATAAAACATACTTTTTGCGCGGTTGTAGTAAAGTTATGAGCGTAGCCCACTTTTGAGTTTCTCAACATAAATTTAAAAACATGCTCTTACCTCAACATCTTCAGCGATAACAGGCAGCTCGTCAACCGACATAGTCCTTCTCTTTCCTCTTCTACCCCCTCCAGTACTTGTTGACTCATCCACCGACGATATTCTCCTTCTTCCTTTCTTCGTACTTTCACCTTCATCAACTGGCATTACCCTGTTTTCTTCTTTCTTCTCATTCACACTGCCTTCCGTCTCCACACTACTGCTTCTCAAATTCCTCCTAGATCCCACAGGCTCTTCAGTCAGACTGACACTTCTGGTCTTCCTAGATGATCTCTTCTCTTCAGACTGCTTTGAGGTTGATGGTTGTTCTTTTGGGTCCACCTCTTGTTGAACCAATGAAGTGCTTTTCGTCCTAGCCACCCGTTTCAGTAGCGGTTCCTCAGTCCTCTTTTTGGAACGAGGAGAGTGGACCTCAGCAGTCACTACCACTTCCTTTACAGCATCGCTATCTGTTGTGTCTGAAGAGGACGTGTGCTCTTCAAATCTTTTCAATTTCCGAGCTTTGGATGGCGTTGCAACTCTTTCATCTGAAGTACTCATACCAACATCTGTTTCACTTTCCTTATTATCATTCTTTGACCCTTCCTCTTCCGTCTCTTCAGCAGATCGGGATTTAGTCGTTGGCCTTTCAGATGCAGTGACGTCTTTAGAAGCTGAAACCGTTGTAGATTGATATTCTACATTTGCTGGAATCTCTGTTTCACCAGTGGATTTAGTCAACTCACCTTGTGTTTCATCTGAAGCAAGGTTCGTATCTTGTTTAAGCTGAGATTCAGTAACTGATTTTGATTTAGCTTCATTATTCTTGGATAAACTCGAATGAACCTGCGAAGTGTCCATTTTTACAATATTCATAGTTTCTTCAGGCTCCTCATGGAACTCCATGTCATCTACACGTTTATCAGCGTTTTCAGAAGAATCGCTACTCTTTGAACGATACGAGTTACTTCTAGAGCTGGCACTATCGCTGATGGAGATTACATCATCGACTGCTTTTCTAGTTCTCTCAGTAACAAAATCGTCTTCACGTTCAGACCGCGATTGAAAAATGCAATCTTCTAATTCATCAAACTGAGTCCTTGATTCATCCAAATCGCCCTCTATATTATCTGAATCGCTGGATAGGTCCTGATACACCTTAGACTCTTTCACATCTATGAAGGCACGATTTAGAGACTCCTCTTCAGGTTGGCTTTTGGCAATCTCAGAACTTCTCACAGATACTTCTAAAGGATCAATTTGAGCAGTATTGCCTATATTCGTTTCGAACACAACCTCTAATCTGTCACAACTGTCTTCAGAACCTGACAAGTCCGCGTAGACCTCCGATTTCAAGAAACCTTTATCTAGATCTGATACTGTATAACAGGTGTTTTCATACACAGGTTTCAACTCAGTTAATACAGAATCGGCAATCACAGCTGGTTCTACTACTTCTACACTTTGAACTGGTTTCTCTTCTCCATCTCCAGATTCTTCTGCAGTATGTTCTTTGATTGTTTCTATTTTCGGTCTAGATTCTTTAGCTTTTCTTCTCTCTATGATATAGTTCACTGCTTCTGTGGCTACAATGGAGAGAAATCCTGGAGTGTCTTCATCCACTTCCATTGGTCTATGTTCTTCAACTACTTTGGGAATACTAAATTCTAATTCTGCAAAAAGCTTGGTTGGTTTACTTTGTGCTGTAACATCAGAGCATTCTTTTTCACTTAAATGGATACTTTCTTCAATTTCGTCTTGTCCACTTTCCTCTGGGTTATCATCATCAACGGCAGAGCTTAGCATCACATCAACAGGTTTGATTTCTTCAGTATCAACTTTATCTTCAACTTCTGACTCATTATCACCACTTTTTTTTCTTGCTTCTAGGTAATTGTTATCAACGGTAGAACTTGGCACTTCACCAGCAGGTTTGATTTCTTCAGTAGAAAATTCAAGTTGAATTGAATCTGATTCAACTTTATCTTCAACTTCTGACTGATTATCACCACTGTTTTTGTTTGCTTCCAGGTAATTCTTATCAACGGTAGAGCTTCCCGTTACATCAGTAGGTTCGTTTTCTTCAGTATCAACTTCATCTTTAACTTCTGACTCATCATCACTACAGTTTTTACCAACTTTTCTACCCTTAATCCACTCGTCAGCCAACTGAGACAAAAATGAATCATCACCCTCAGAATTTTTCTCAGCGTGTTCTATTCGTTCTTCTTTGTGCACCGAGTCTATCAACCTGAGGCTTCTTTGATTTTCTGAGATTTTTTCAGATACCTGGGACTCGATTTCTAGAGATATAACTTTGGTAGAATCTGCAGATGTTTCTGTGATCACCGTCGAATCTTTTTTGGTAACTATGACCTCCTTATAAACGTATTTGGAAGACTGTAGCGCAGAAAAAGCGTTATGCTCCAAGACTTGTCGACTCAGAGGTTTCCTTCTGTTGACCTGAAGCAATCTTGGCGATTGTTTGGGTGATTCAGAAACAGACGTAGAAGGAGATTCCGAAGATGATGTTTCGCTTGATATGCGTATTGCTGGAGATGCGCCCACAGATGATATTCTGATAGATTTATCCACCGAAGACGCCCTTGTCCTCCTAGGTTCAATTGAAGGTGACTCCGTTCGACATTTTTCTACAGAAGACGCCCTGGTTCTCCTAGGTTCCAGAGCAGCGGATTCATCATAAGACCTCTTGTAACTCCTCCTAGCTTTAGGTGACTGAGGTAGAGTTTTGGTTTCATCATCAGCTGCATCATCTTTCATTGAAACATCTTCAGATCTCTCCACTGAAGAAGCTCTCGTCCTTCTAGGTGATTCAATGATGGATTTGTCTACTGAAGACGCTCTGGTTCTTCTAGGTGATTCAATGAGGGATTTGTCTACAGAAGACGTTCTGGTTCTTCTAGGTGATTCAGTGAGCGACTTGTCTACAGAAGAAGCTCTAGTTCTTCTCGTTTCAAGTAATGATGACTCATCATGCAACGTCTTATAACTTCGCCTTGCTCTGGGTGACTGTGGCATAGTTTTTGTCTCATGGAGATCTATGTCTACATCATGTTTAAGCTCATCTTGTCTAGGCACCTGCATTTCAGCATGTTCTACTACATTTTGTTCAGGCTCTTTAATAGCAGAAGAACTACCTTTCCTGGCACCTTCATCCAAAGAAGAACTTGGAGAATAAAAACTATCAGTTCCACTAGATTCTTTAGATGAAACCATCATGCTAGCGTCTACGGAAGATAGCGAAGATAGCCTCTTCTGTTCTGCTTCTTGTATTAATCTGTCTTCTATACAGATAGATGATTCATTACCGGTACTGTCTGCTACAGGTATTCTCAAACTAGAATCATCGCTCAGTGATGTGGAAAATCTAGTTGTTTCATCAAACTGAATTTTCTTTGGCGTATTCTGTGTTGGCATTCTGCAACTTAAGGATATTATCCTAGAATCATTTCTAATCGCGAGGTCATCGTAAGTCTGAGACAAAGGATCATCCTGACTCTTTACTTTAAGGATACTATGAGGCGTAGCGTTTAAACGAGATTCTTGATCTGTACAGGTGGATCTCTTGACAATAGGAGTTAACATCTTCGAATGCATGCTCTGATTCGCCAGAGGACTAACAGTACTTCCTCTTGGTGAAAGCCTCAACCTCTTAGCAGGTGTTGGGCACTCCTCTTCATAATCGATAACATGAGGTGTAACTATAGTTGTAACAAGTCTGGATTTTTTTCTAAGCGCGACGGGAGTTCTCAAAAATGGAGTTCCCTCGGTAGATAGATTGAGTTTGTTGTCCAAAAACGTACTTTTAGCTTTTGATATCGCTGCATGGATCACTGTTGACTTATATTGGACTTGCTCGTTGTTATCATGGACAAATACTGATAAAGGTGTTGGTCTGGTTAGTTTCGTCCATACAGATGCTCTTTCTTTGCGAACGTACTCCACGAGATTCTTGCTGACGTCTGGTAGGTATTTTTTGAAGATTTTCACTACATGGTCACTTACTGACGCATTTTTCTGGCCAGACAAACCTAGCGAATCTGGATTTCTCTTCTTGATGTTCGTATGTACGTCAAATGCTTCTATAAATCTTGCTCTCAATAGATAATAGAACACTTGCAAATCTTCAAAATTCGGATTGTTAATCGATTTCAGGTAATCGAAAAATGCTTTTTCTTCTTTTGTATCCAAGCGTCTATACAACAGGTTCTGCAGAGATCCACTTTTGTTACATTCTCGGAAAAGATGTTGAAGTAGAATCTGTATATTCGCACTATTATGTTGATTCTTGAAATAGAATGCTTCATCCAACATATTGTTAGCAACAAAAAGACTGATGGCTGTCAATATATCCTTCTCACTGTTAATAGGCGGCTTCCTAACTTGCATATAGAACAATGCTAGGTTGTTCTGTTCTTGCAACAGTAGCGCTCTCATAGCAACATTATGTTGCCAAGGTTGGAGATCATTGTTAGAAATCTGTGGGTCCAACATCAGTTCCATCGCAGAGGCAAAATCGCCGTGATCCAACTGCCAAAACGCCTGAGTGATTTTTATCAAGCTTGGTGGTACTTTAAAGACAGCAGGAAACTTTATCAGATGCGTTATAACACCAGAGTACCTTGTGTGGTCCAATGTCATGGCTAAGTCTAAAAATACGTAAATGACCAATGTGTGTTTATAGAGCAAATTCGCTTCTGGAACCAAGTAGCTCCTCAATAACGATTGTAGAGAGGGCGGAGGATAAAGCCCGCTACCTCTGTCATCTTGCCATTGCTTTTGAAGCTGTTCAGCGCCACATTTTATAGCGATGAGATTATCTATGAAGAGCAGTTGGTCAGAGCTCGCAAACGTGTCTTTACTCAACAGTCTTAACTGTGCCCTTCTTTCATTGTAATACTTGGTTAGCTCAACTACAGGGTACGGGGCATTGACTTTTTCCGAGTTGTCTTTTGGATATACAGACTGGTGACATTCTGGTAATAATCCTACGTTTACCATCCACACCAGAACTTCAAAATAGATGGAAACCATGTCCAAACTTGCGGCTTGTTCTTCAACGACACGAGGTAGTGCCAGGTAGTTATGCAATTTTCCAAGAACGAAAGCGTAAAATGTACATAAATTGTTGATCTGCCTGGTACAACTGTTTAACAGAATGCTAGTATTGCTATCCAGAGGCAGTTGTGAATAATCGAAAAGACTTTTGCAGTACCTGTCGCAGGTGGTTTTAAGGGTGACTGCTCTGTGAAATGCCCAGTTTAGTAAGAAATCCAAAGAACAACCTGCCGAAGAAAAACTACCATTTGCCCATTCTGACGCGCATTTGCACAACCATCCTGTCAAATGATGTTCCAGTCCTACATTCAATATGATTTCTCTCTGGGACTCAATAGTTGTCGACGTGTTGACTTGCAGGTCAACAAATAGTGGCGTCAGTCCCAGATTTATAACCTGTTGATAAACATCATTTGTTCTAACAAGACATAAGGGTCCTGCTGATTCTATTTGAGACAGTAATGCCTTTTGTAAGCTGTCACTATGAACAACAATAATGTCATTTTCTCGCACAACATAGACATCGAAAGATAGTGCTGTTGGGTAGAAGTGCTCTTCAAGTTTTTGTACCCCTAAAAACTGGTTCAATGATTTAGTAATGACTCTGCAATCTAATATGAGTGACAGTTTGTGGCCAGACATCAAAATCTGCTCTGTAAGACTAGTTTTCAAAATGTAGGTGGAACTTTCTTTCCAGCTCGAAAAAGTAGGCATTTGCTCTTTATACCATTGATTCAAATCAAACACTAACATATTTGTTTGGGTTTCACCTCTATCAAACCATACTGTCCAGGATATTTGTGTCAGCGCCAGCACATCACTCGTTGATTTTGTTGCGGAGTCTTTATTATTTGGTTGTTTATAAACAGGCTGGAAGTTCAAAATACATCCACCTTTTGTTTTGTTGGTACTGTGAAGCACACCCAATTCTATTTGGAACCGAACAGTACAAAACTGAAAATCTTGATACAGATATCCATACCCTTCATGGTGTTCTTTAGAACCATAGCAAAAGAATACATTACGGCAAATGGAAATCCTCCTTGGTATAGCTCTGTGTTGCTGTACGCAACCCACACATAGCAAAAAGCTCTTGGATCATCTGTAGGTTCTAGAAAAGCAAACTGAGTGATTGGTAGATGATCTTCACACACTGGAGATGTATATATTAAGGATAAAGTTGTTAAATCCCAAAGTTGAAATGCTCCAAAGTTGAATCCAACTAGAAGTGAAGTTAGTTGCGAACAGTAGTATAGTTTACTTACAGATACCTCTTCTTTATTCACAAACAGTTTATTTTCATTCTGGGGACCTTTCAGAGTAAAATGTTCTGTTTTACTATCCAACACAATATTCAAATGTATAGCTAGGTGATTGCCTTCTTTTATACACTGCTCTTTATACCTCTCTACTTTATCAACTTTATGTGGAGGAATGATTACAATTTGACATGGAGAAATTTCATCCCTAACTTGCTCTTGATCCATACAAATCTGCCGGCAGATGTCTATGAGTAAAATATCACCACCTAACGTTCCTACAGCTAAAATTCCATCAAAACATCGAAGAGATCCTGGTAAATTCAACACCTCTAAAGCTGAATCCACAACATTCATATTACTGATTCTTTCTTTGACATGAATGGCTCTGATGACTCTAGAACTGCCAGCATCAAAAATACATATTGAGCCTCCACTAATAGAACAATCGAGTCCAACTGCAAGCAATGGTAAATGCCCATTTGACGTATCAACCTCTTCGACACAAACAATTTTGGTATTAGAGTCTCTGAGGACACATCCAAATGTCCAAGCGCCTATTTTGAATCCTGATTTACCGTTTCTCACTTCTAAGCATGATCCTTTAGCATGCCAGACGTATTTTCCTTCAGATAATATGCCCCCCAGTACTGGCCATGCTGTAAAAATCATTTCATAAATTTCTCATCATAACAATTCAGATTTAAAGTGTTTCATTAGCGTTGAGGCAAACAGAAAAAATACTTGGTGGAATACTTTAGGAACCAGCTTCATAAAAACAATGACAGTAGTTTAACTAAAATGAGTTTGTTAAAGACATCACTTACCCGATTGTACAACTTCATTGGAATCATTTTGAGGGATAAACTGCAGGGTATTTTGTGGGAACGGGGTTATCTTCGAAATGGTGAACGACATTTTTGTTGTTATAGAAAACGCAAGCTCACCGCATATGCATTATAAACGTTTGAAAATGAGCCGTTATAAACTGCGAATTTCAAAAAGATAAGATCGGAATTTACTTGTTTCAAATTCCACACCAAAAAACCGACACTAATTAACAAGATAACCTAGAATTTGAGCCTTGACGTTTTCGGCCGTTTTTGACATGCTTGATGTTTATACTTTTGACCACCTTTTGACATCTTAAAATCGCATCATCTAGTGTTGAAATTTGAAACCTACATTACGACATACACGGTGGCGCATCGAAAACGAAACAGACGCATTTATTGGCAGCTCAGTTTTTTTTTTGAAAAACGTTCAGACTCGTCGATTTTGTTTTCGAGGGGGACACAAGTTTGGCAAAAAATCACGTAAGCACGTGCAGCCCCCTAAGCGGGGGTGACACCACCCCCAAAATCTTAAATGGAAAGGGGGTGGAGTGATACCTTATTTTAAAGGTCTTTCAATTCCCTTTATGATGATATGAAATTAGTACACTTCAGTTCAGTAGTTTTGAAGATTTATTGATTTAAAGCTTAAATAAAACTAATACATCATCGTTAGTGGAGATCAATACATTTGGCAGCAAAGTAATTTAAAAATGAAGAATGAACGTTAGGCAATTATATTATATTATAATAATTGTTGAAAATGGCCACCATGACTCTCAATGCAATAATAAAGATTTTGGTCAAAACGTTACCGCACATTTTGCAATATTTGAGGAGTAATTTGAAGGCACTCATTCACAATTCTTTGTCGCAGGTCTTCTAATGATGTTGGCTGAGTAGCATAGATTTTGCCCTTTAAATGACCCCTCATAAAGAAATCCAAAGGTGATAAAACTGGCGATCTTGGGGGCCATTCAGTGGCACCTCTTCTACCAATCCATCGATCTGGAAACGTCTGATCTAAATAATGCCGAACACGTAATGCGTAATGTGGTGGGGCACCATCCTGTTGGAACATCATCCTATTCGCGATGTACCGCCGATCATTCTGATTTTTAATTATGGTTGTTAATGTAGGATCTATGGCGTCTTCCATTAATTCCAAATACATTTCACCGGTCAAATCTCCAGGTAAGAAAAAAGGACCAACTAAATGATCGCCAAAAATACCAGCCCAAACATTTAATTTTTGTGGCTGCTGTGTATGAACCGCATGATAAATTCTGAGATTAGAATCGGACCAATATCGGCAGTTATGACGATTTACTACGCCATTTAAGAAAAAGGAACATTCGTCGGAAAAGCAAGTGTTGAATAGAAAATGATCATTTATAATTCGTTCGATCATATCTTCACAAAATTGTAATCGCCGATCAAGATCGTCTTCATTAAGTTCTTGTACCAGGTGAATTTTATACGGATGAAAACTATGGGCCTTTAGAATGCGTTGGACAGTACGTCGACTAACACCACGAACAGTCTCCAATTTGTGGGTACTTAACGTAGGATCTACATAAACTTGCCCTAAAACCACCACTTCTATTGCTTCGTTCCTTATGGGATTTTCAATGTTGCGTTTTTTATTGGCGACTGACCCATTTTCCCGAAATTTAGCTTCCAGTTCTAGAACATATTTTCGATGCACGTTACTGTTCTCATGTCGCTCATTAAATATTTCTGCTGTTCTATTAGCGCACTGATTATTTCCGAAAAATATTTCGATAAGTTCAACTTTTTATAATGTAGAATATACCATGGTTAATTTAAGTAATAAAGCGTTACAAGTTATTTTAGCAACAAAGTTTGGTCAAATCAATCGCAAACTATGTACATTCCTATTTAAAATAAGTACGAGATATTTCCTTATCTTTCTTCAAGAAATAACTTTTTTGCCACAAAAAAAACGCTCCAATAGCTATTTTTAACAACAAAATGTTAAACAAAGCATGTGCGTAGTGAAGAAAAGCCTTTACTTATTAAGTAAATTCTTTTAGTCAAATTTCTTCTGAAAGTAGTACAAACTAATCTGATGTACCTATTAAAGTCTACTTTAAGCTTTAAATCAATAAATCTTCAAAACTATCGAACTGAAGCTCATGTATTTTACATCATTATAAAAGGAATTGAAAGACCTTTAAAATAAGGTATCACCCGACCCCCTTTTCCATTAAGATTTTAGAGTTGGTGTCACCCCCTGCACGTGTTAACGTGATTTTTTGCCAAACTTGTGTCCCCCCTCGAAAACAAAATCGACGGGTCGCGTTTTTCCAAAAAAAACTGAGCTGCCAGTAAATACGTCCGTTTCGTTTTCGATACGTCACCGTGTATATTTATGCGATAGCTACAAATTCCACTAGATGGCGCGGTGGAAAAATGTTCGTTACCTGGATTAAACATTCCAGTTCTATATAAATGACCACCCTGTCAGCTCACAGCCACATAACTCATATATGAGTAAAGCCACGCCCGATTTACTTCTCGCCCATAATCGGAGATCAAAATAATAAAGTAAAATTCCCCAAACCCCCAACTTAGTGACTTATCTGTCATCAACAAAAATGTCCATTTTCCGTCAATAATTTACCTAGTTTTCCAGTTTTCATCAGATTCGAACTGTGTTTTGGGCATAAATAAAACATGGTATGTAAAACCATCCCTAACTTATAGGACCTGCTAGTTCAAAAGATACCCTATCGGCTTGTCCACATATTTTTTATACAACAATCCCACAAAAGATTAGAAAAATAAAAAAACATTCCTTTTTTACAAAATGTACAGAAATGCTGCATTATTTAGTCTTAATTTTTCCGTAGCAAATATTACGGCACATCGATGTTGAAGAATGGGACAATTGATGTTATACCTTCATGTACTTATCGGATATCGCCGATGTTTATCCCAAAATCAATAAAACGAGCATCTGTCACGATACAGTATACTACTGGATTGTTACCAATTCTTTAAAGATAGTTTAATTACGTTAATATTTAAGAAATATCTTATAACTGCATGTTTTGCATGTCGTTTGAACTGTAGGATCTAGGGCCCACATATTTTTTTGACTTTGCTTCAATTTTTTATATAACATATAACGATATTTTAGTTTACTTATTATTATATTATTGCATTTGAAGCCAGTGCCGTCGCGATCTGGTAGTGTTGTGCTTAGCACATGGGCGGGTCTCCCAAGCGGTAAAAACATGAAAACATGCAGTAAGACACCAAAGTCCTGGAATGGCACTGTATTTCCTCGGATAAGGTATTTTTGGAAAAGATCAAGGTCACGACTTCAGTGAATTAGAGCTAGCCTTGAATTTGACGTTCACTTTCAAGGTTAATTCTTAGCCAATTTTATTTTTTCAAATAGAAACTCCTATTTTTGAAAGAACAGAAAATTCTGTGTTCAAACACAATTAAAGTCCAAGGTCAAGAATTACGGGAAATCATCACCGCGCCCGCGTTGTGTGTAATTACTGTTAGCATGTATATGGCATGTAATTCGACAGTGTACAGTGAATATAATTATTTCTTATCTCTCTCATTTTTGAACTTCAGCAAATTTGTATATGTAATTTCCAGAATGGATAAGAAAAAGTGGATGTGTAACTAATTTCTAGCTTTGAATCTCAATTAAGTGTATTTGGGACAAGAACCCAATGTAATTATCATCAATACATACAACTTACAGCTTAGACCTCCAGTAATCCCATCTCAGATGCGGATTTTACATCACATCAGAGCTAAAGATTCATAACAAGCCTCATGACCTTTAGGCAACTACAACTAAGTGCTAAGTCAACGTCTTGGCGAAAAACCTACATAATGTCAAAAAAAACAGCATAATGTCACTTTTCAAGATACTTGATACCCGTGCGGGTCTTAGGTAAATTTCAACAAGGAAGTGAACGCAGACCTTGGATTGGAACTTGACCTTCACCTTCAAGGTTATTTCAAGGTCAACGTAATATTTTTATTGGAAAACCCCTATTTTCGATGCCCGCAATCGAAAGAGCGGGAATTTTTATATGCATTAAATTTCAAGATCAAGATCACCGCTGGAGGCCAAATAGGTTAAATAAAGGTCAAATATGTGATCTCGCAGATATGACGAAAATAATTGGTAAGGCCTTTACTAAATTTTCACAAGTAGCGGTAGCCTTGGATTTGACCTTGAATCACACCTTCAAGGTTGTTTCAAGATCAACTTTATTTTTCCAAATAGAAACACTTATTTGCTGACGACAGTCCAGAGAGCCGAAAATCGGATGTTCAAATGTGTATTAGAATTTAAGGTGAATGTGACCACTAGAAGTCACATAAAGGCCAAATGTGTGCTGGTAGGAAAACTTCTAGAAAACTCACACGAGTAGTGACGAAAATAACGGGCATCTTAGGGTACTTTCAAGTCATCCTAACCTTGGTCTTCGATTGTTTTTGAACGTAAAATTTTCTGTTCTTCCGATTGCCGGCATCAAAAATATTTGAAAACATTAAGTTGACCGTAAATTTACCTCGAAGGTGAAGGTCAAGGTCAATTTCAGGCTCACCGCTGAATTCCTTGATGGAAGTTACTGACGCCTGGCCTTTCCCAAAAATATCCCGAGAAAATACAGAGCCGTACCGGGACTTAACGAAATTTATGATCAAAATCAAATGGAAAATATGTAGTGAAAATTCCCAGTCGCATTGACGTCGTAGTGCCTGTTATTTGTTAAAATGATCCTTGGTTTGTACTATGTTTAATGAGTGATTGTTATTCTTCAGTTTCTGTTCTGTTTATATAAAATAATAGAGGAAATCAAGACTCATAACTAAAATAACCCACCACTGATAACGATGCTACAGGTTGCACACTGATAAATTTACAGTATAATATGCTTGAATCACAAGCTTAAATTATGGAAACAAAAAATAATACAACTTAATGGCAAATGTCACATGATCAGTAATTACTGTTGTCCGTACTATTAGTGGGTAATTATTATTTAATCAGTGTCATTGGATTTCTAATTGACCTTGTACGTCAATAGTTACTGAGGTACTAGCTACACAGTCAATAAAAATCACAGTCCATGATAAATGTAAATACTGATTGTGTGATATTTACCTATGATAAAAGATGATAAAAACAATAAAATGAAAAAACAATAAGAAAATAAATAACCTATTCAAAATATTCAATTAAGTTAAAAGTAGAAAAAAAAAGAACAAAAGACAAAGAAAATATGATTCTGCAAATTAGCAAATTAAGAAAGAAAATATGAAAAAACAAATAAAAGACTTAACGATTTTAAGAAATAGAGCAGATTTTTAAAAAAAATCTTGTTATACATTTAATTTAGAGTAGATTACATGTGCCATAAACATAAAAAATGTATACACGTTTAGATATTCTAAATTTCTAAGAATTTGTATTGTATAGTATTAATCACACGTATAGTATTTTAAGTCTGCTGCTATTGAGAATTAAGTTATTTGAGGAAAATGTTTTGTAAGGACTAAAATAAAAAATTGAATATCCCATTCACCCTTCCCGTTTCCTTAGGAGTCTTATGCATGTGAGCTCTTCCTGCTTTAAATTCTCTTCATACTCTTTTTCTTCCTTAGTCGTTTGTTCAGCTCCATCTAATGCATGCAAACTCCATGACTTTTTGCAGAACTTTGCAAAAAAAAAACTGCTTTATTTTTTCTTAGCATCACCATGGCCAGTCACCACTTCATCCCGGTTTAGTGGTGATTTCATTCGGTGTCGCGAAATGTCGCTGCCAGTGTCTCAATACGAGGCGCTGTTGGCTGAGGTACGCGGCTTAAGGCGCAAGGCTCAGCGGGTGCAACAACTTGCCAGGCCTCTGGTCGAGGGGGATTCACAAGTTGAAGGTGCCGCATCATCTTCAACAACTGCAAGCTGTAGACATCATCAGGTAGGTGCCGTTTATATTTGTTCATATGGAAATTCGGTAGATTCGATGACAAAATCGGTACGAGGAAAATTTCATCGATGGATCAAAAGTACATTTTTGTACACAAAAAAAGCCATTATAGGGAAAGCCGAATATAATTTTATTGTAGGCAACCAAAATCTACGTCCCTCGTATGTGTGACTTCCCAAGTATACGCTTAATAAGTATGACTGGTATAGGGTATAAAACTACATAGACTACATATAATTCCTTTTTTTTTTTTAGCTTTAATTTTGATTCAAGCTCTGTTTCGGTAGAAAACTTGGAAGTATCCAAATTATTTTAAAAGATCGTTTTCGGTATTTCGGTGAAATAGGTCTCATTTCGGTAGAAATACCGAAAAATCGGTAGGCTCGGCAACACTGGGGCCGAATGCATAGTGTACATGCTGGTGCATAATTATGTCGTGGTCATATCGTAGAAATGACCATTTCATGAAATGGCCAACTAATTTTGACCATATCGTTATATTGTCAACGTTTAACCACAGCCGACGTCAACTACGAGCCGTGATGAAAGAAAGGCAACACCGCACTCGGACGGCATGGTAGTGCTACCTGTGAACGTCGGACGCCAGCGGCTGTGTGCTCCGTCTCCGTGTAACGTTCAAGAACTAAATTTAATTTTGGAAAAGAGGCAGTTCGATTCGATACAAATCGTCTGAATATGAAATAGCTGTAAAAAATTTAAAAATACGAAATAATCGTGATATATATGAGTCGCTAATGCAGATAACCTAATTAAAAGTATTTAGTTTACGTTTTTTGGTGTCAGCACGCTGTGTTCCAACAGGCCCAGCTTGGAAATGTGGAGTTACCTGTTTGTTTTTAATACATTTACTTTCAGTTTTACTGTTATTTTTCAATTTTGCATAATTATTCAAAATTATGTTTGAAAAAATAGACAAAAGCTTAGATAAAATATCTGCATAATTGCGGCCACAGATGCAAGTTAAAGAAAATTCACTGTATATAAAGTCAGACTGAATGCTGAGCAAGGTTAACTGACACAAAATAAATTTTTGATTATTGCTTTTCAAGAAGAAAATTTCCAATCTATCTACATTAATAATAGATTCAAAAATGGCATACATATGGTAGAATATGATTGGTACATAACTGGTTGGAATTGACAGTCCTCCTCTTTGCAAATGATCAAAATAAACATTTGTTGTTAAAGAACCTTTTTCTTTAACTATTAGCGATTTGCATATCTCGCAGTTTAGGTTTTTAGAGATAGCGTGTGAAGCCTATCCAGATATATAAGTCTTAGTACTATCCTCTATGTCACAATTGGCTAAGTAATTTGTCTCAAATACTTCATTGAATATATCCAAAACTTTTGTTTGGTATCCAAGAAATCAAAATTTTCTTGAGCTTCTAAGCAGTTTTGGAACCTTGTTTTAATTTCTGCTAAAGAAAATGATGATTTCTTTTCATTGAAAATATGCTTCAGCCGTATTTTCTTTTCAGCATTTAAAATTTCATCATATGACACACATTGTAATTGCAGCCACATAAAAGTCTATAATTGCCAAATCGTTTTTCTAAATTATCAGTGGTGAATTTTCCAGGCAATGTCAAATTGATTAAATGAATATTCAATTATATTAAGTAGAGTCAGCGTGCTTTGATATAGAGCTGTATACGTTTCTGGTGTCAGGTGTCCATTATTATTCTCTAGATTATGCCATTTTTCTAACCATATCAGGAATTTTTTTAAAAATTGTACTCTATAATCATATTTATTGGTAATAGGCTTACAAAATTCGTTTCGCTTCAATTCTCCTTTTATTACACTTGTATTACTGACAATATTCCACCAATTCCTGATTATTTCCAAAAAGTGTGCAGCATCATTAAACTTTAATTCTTTCATAGCAGCTATTGTTGAGTGATGGAATAAATTATCTACAAAATTTACATTTTGCCTTTCAAATGAATTTGGATTTTCAATGTTTTATAATTTAATTTATATGCTTTCTTAACTACAGCTTCTTTTTCCAATTGATATACAGCACGAATGTTTTCAAATTTAGCATACTGAGTAATATCATTATTGTCAAAATTAGGATATACAAAAGTTTTGTCTAGGTTTTTTAAATTAATCCAATTATTTCTGATACTCTTGAAAATATGCACAACATCATAAGTTAAATATATGTTCTTATCAGGATTATGTGGATTTGGAATAGAATAATTTTCTGATGAATCCTTTGCTAATTTCCTGAACATTGCTCTATTAATTCGGTGATTATCAGTAACAGCACAAATAACTTCAAATCCACATTTTTGAACCAAATTTATCTTTGATCTTATCCATATCATCGAAATTCTGGATAGCTTTTTCATGTTTCTCAATTAATTTTTGTTTTCTTTGCATTGGGTCAGTTCTTTTGGGTGCTTCAGTTTTTGAAAGATATGATGGCAAGTTTGGGAAAATGGAGGGAACAGCATTTTCTTTCAATTTTGGATATTTCAAAGGTATATTATTTTGGACTGTTCCATCCGCCAAAACTATATTTTTTGTCCTGATGATATCCGATTCTCTAAAATGACGACTGCACACAGCTGAATATTTTGAAGCTGTCCAATTTTTTCTGGGAATTGCCATAAGCCATTTGTTTTTCAGACTTTCGGTACTTGGGAAGCGAAAAGTTGAAACATAGCTTTCTGTTTTCAAAGCAGAATTATAGTTTGCATTGCATAAAGGAACACAGCATATCGTCTGCGTCAAATACTTGATAAATGAAAAAAGAAAAATACAACCTGAATTTGCACGTTTTCAATAGTTGAAATCCTTAGCGTCCTGAGGCGCGAACAGCCACAGTCACACTTCTTAGTTTATTTTTAAAGCACAGAAGCACTACAACTGGAGTCTATTTCTCATATATTATAGTCACCGATCACTTTGAACACATACACACACTTTGAAGCTTAGAAAACAAGCTTATCTCTTAATTAAAGCCTCTGGGATTCCAAAATCACAAATTGAAAAGGTTATGTTTTCTCAGCGTTTTGAGCACGAGTTGCGTCGATGCAGCAAGCAGCGGCGGGAGTAACACTACCACCTACGTTGCCAGATTTCTTTGTTCACGGCTCGTAGTTGACGTCGGCTGTGGTTTAACTATTCATATCGTAATATCGTCAACGTTTATCGATTTTGTCGTTTTAAACTCACTTATCTTCCTCATTTAGCAACAATTAATCAGAATTTTCACTCCTAAAAACAACTTTATTACTAACATAGCGTTCCGAGCACCTCTATGGGTAATTAATGTAATTATTTTACGATTTAAACATGCTTGACCATGCTAATTATTTATTTTCCTTTTTACACTTAATTGTGTACAGGAATCGTCAGAAAATACATTCATAAAATGCAATATAGGATTTAAATAAAATACAAACACAGGAAAACCAGATTTGTCTGACGGCTTGAGTTCAATGTGTACGAAAGACAAGCGCGATGTGTATCAACACATGTTAGAAAGAGACAGAGGCTGGCTGAAGAGGTCATCACCACATTGCTTAGCAACGGTGATGTACGTTGCCACGTTGCCAATATGTTACTCCAGAAAATGTTCGCACAAGCTTCTACCATAATACTGGACAACAAATTTTAGTTTTTTAATTGTATCTTGTGGGAAAGTGCACTTCTTTGTTAATTTTGGGGCGCTGAATCCAAAAATGACAATGAAATAAAAAAATTAGTTGCGGTTTAGAAAAAAAACCTTTTATCTTTAAGGATATATTAAAAAAGTAACAAGATTCATATACTTATAAGAATCACTATATGCGCTGTCTTTTTGCTGTTCTTTTATGGATCGTTTCTGGAGCAACTCTACCAAGAGTCCAACAGTAGTCTGCAAGCATGGAAGGATTCCACTTTCCCTGGTACCTTTTTTCCATTGTTGAAATATCCTGATGAAAACGTTCGCCGTGCTCATCACTTACGGCTCCGCAATTGTCAGGAAAAAAAGTCCAGGTGTGAGTGTAGGAAATGTATCTTAAGAGACATATTACAGCCCATCTTTTGATACGATGACAGCATATTTTTGACAAGGGTTTTATAGTTGTCAGCTTTTCTATTTCCCAAGAAATTAGTGACCACCAGACGGAAATCATTCCAAGCAGTTTTTTCAATACCTGTTAAAGTGTTTTCAAACTGTGTATCTTTCAAAATATTTCGAATCTGTGGCCCAACAAAAATACCTTTTTTAACCTTTGCCTCACTTAGTCTTGGAAATTTCTGACGCAGGTATTGAAAAGCTGACCCATCTCTATCTAATGCCTTGACAAAGTTTTTCATTAGGCCCAACTTGATATGCAGTGGTGGTAATAAAATTTTTTTCGAATCTACTAATGGCATATGCTGTACATTTTTTTGACCTGGCTCTAGGAATTGACGAACAGGCCAGTTTTGACTGGTGTAATGAAGTGCCTTTGCCCGACTGTCCCATTCACACAAAAAACAGCAAAACTTTGTGTAGCCTAGCTGCAGCACAAGTAAAAGTGCAACAACTTTCAAATCGCCACAAATATGCCATTGGTGCTCATCGTATTTTATGCATGTCAATAGGTACTTCATATTGTCATATGATTCTTTCATGTGAACTGCATACCCTACAGGAAGAGAAGGTAAAATATTTCCAATATGCAATAACACTGCCTTTAAACTCAATGTTGAACTGTCTATAAACAATCTCCATTCTTCTGGGTTATAGTTTATATTTAAAGCCGCCAGTAAGCCGTTAATGTTACTGCAGAAAACCAAGTTATTCTCCATATTGAAAAATGGTTCTAAGTCTTTGTGGCGTTTACGAAAAACACATACCGAAACATCGTCTTCTAACAAGTTCCACTGCTGCAGTCTTGATCCAAGTAACTCTGCCTTACATTTTGGAAGTTCTAAATCTCTTACAAGATCATTTAATTCTGACTGTGTTATTTTGTGCGGTTGGTGGCATGACGTGCTCGGTATAAAATCAGGATCTCTTGACGTTGATGGCATATCTTCTTCCTGACGAATCACTCGATCGCCATGATCTGATTCGTTTTCTGATTCGCAAGTGTAGGATTCTGGGGGTTTTGGAATAGGATTTTCGTCACTGTGAGGCACAGGTCTCATCGCAGATGGTATGTTTGGGTAGTTAACAACCGATTTTTTTTTCTTGGACATACCTGTGGCTTGTCCAACACAAGGTACCATGCAAAAGTAACAATCCTTAATATGATTTGTAGGCTCTCTCCAAGCCATTGGGACAGCAAAGCGCATAGACCGTTTTTTGCCATTTAACCAGCTCCTCAGACTTGAAGCACATGTATTACAGCAGTTGTGGGGTGCCCACTGTTTGTCTTGTTCACCTAGTTTGCAACCGAAATAAAGCTGATATGCCTTTGTTATTAGTGGAGTAATAGACCGTCTCTGAGACGCAAAAGTCACATCACCACACACGTAACAAACTGATCTGGTTGTTTACACACTTTCGAGACATCTTGCATGAACGCTGTCAGCCAACTGAGGAAAAAATGGTTAATATAAAACAATATAATGTACACGTATGTATAACGTAACACAATCATGCCGATTACATCATCTTTCCTTGTCGAATATAAAAATGTAGCACGTGCATTCTTGTGAATTACAGTATATTAACACTGTCACAGCAGGAACATATATAATTACCGTATCTCTAAAACTTGAACTAATATTGAAAAAATAAGTTTCATTCCGGTTTTAGCACATTAAAAATAGTAATATTTTGTTGATTTTATTTAGGATATTTTTTGGCTGTTGATCAGTGTAATTTAGGTTACTGTCAAACACTCATTTTGATTAGAATTATTTCAATTTTGATGCGAATTAATGTTTTAATTTATTTTAAAATTATCTTTGAGTTCCGCTAGTTGATTACTAACCGCTCATCTATGATCATGGAGGTCGAAATTTCGCCTTGGAAAGAACGAGATGCAGTGTTGCCAAGCGAACTAATCGAACCTTTCATTTCGACCTAAAATGAAGCGCCGTTAGGACCGATCCTGATGAGATTCGACACAATTCACAATTGAAAAATGTGTATACTTTATCTGAAGTCACTTGAAATAGCATAAAAACCTTTGGTCGGCGCGTCCTTTGTAATTTCATGACGTATCATAGGCGTGCGGTCATTTATTTAGAACGATAATAATAATGTTTTTATATCACAATAAATGGATTTTACTATCTTCTTATTTTTTTGATTTGGGATAAAAAATACTTATATTGGGAGTTTAATTTATGTTGACTGAAAGTTAAGAAATGGAAAAATTACAGAATTCCAACGTTTGACATATGCAAATATTTACATAGCAGGTAGGTATATAAAGACTTACATTATAGGTATTTATATATCATCCTCGCCTTCGGAGCTGTCGCTAGAGTCATCTTGTGGAGGAATTACAACGGGATTTACAGGAGGCAAAACACAATATTCATTTTCTTTTTCAATAATATGCCTAGAACACTGCTTCCATAGGTCTGTGGCAGCAATATGAGATACTGCATCTCTTATTGTGGCCAATAGCGATTCACTTAATTGAGGGGTCTGATTATGTTTTCTTACTTTTTTTTTAAAGCAGCCCAGACCAACTCAATCGGGTTAAAAATGCAGTAATAGGGAGGTAGACGTAATACTTCATGGCCATTTTGCTGAAGCAGATTGTCAACAACATACTCTTTTTCAAATTTTTGTCTTTTAATAAGATCCAATAATATGGCTTTGGTTGATTTTTGTGGTATTTCCATTCCCTTATCCTTCATAAAATCAATAATGTCTTGTTTTTTTGTGCCTGTATTCGTAATTTTGTTTTTCTGTCGGGAATGGTATGGCGCATTGTCCATAATAATCACTGAATTTGGGGAAATGTTTGGTATTAACTGCTGCTCTATCCACTTTTCAAATAAGTCGGAGGTCATGTCCTCATGATAGTCGGCACATGATTCTTTGATATTTTTGGCAGATAACAGCAAGGCATTAGGTATAAATCCATTTTCACTCCCAGCATGGAGAATAATGATTCGTTTTCCACGGTTGCATGGTGCATTTAAAATGCACTTGTTGCTGTCGTCAACCCAGCCGTACTGCACCACGTTTCATCCAGGTAAATCAGATTTCTTTTCTGCTCTCTATAGATTTTAACTTTGTGCAAAAATTCTTGGCGCAATTCAACGATTCGAGACGACTCCATAATCACCATTCTTTTATCTAATTTTTTGTATTGAAAACCACGCAGTTTTACAATACAGTGCAGTGAGTCTAAGCATTTGTAATTATAAAAATCTTCAGGATAATCTTTTAATTTATCCCGTATCATTTCCAACGTGGGCACCAAATTTTCTTTATAAAATCCGTATATTATACGACGAATATCTTCCTGAAAACCCACGTCTATTCTTTTTAATTTTTGCCCTATGCGCTTTCTGTGAAAGGAATGGTTGACTACATCTCCCCTTTTTATAACCCGATAAATGGTAGACCGACTGATTTTTGTCAGGATACAAATTCTGTTTAAAATTTGATTTTGCGAGGAATCTGGATTTTCGTTTTTCAGACAATCATACACATTTAGGATTACTCTTTGGGTCTGTTCCTCTAAATCTTTATGAAAGAATTCTGCCTGCATAGGTTCATCAACCATCTCCTCGTGGCTTGGAGCATTTTCCCAAGGTCTCCAAAGAGTCATATTTAGGACACACAAGAACAATCATCACAACAATTAAATCAACAAGTAAACTGAGTATTCAAAAGTCAAAAACACACAAACTAATAAAATCTATGAAAAAACACGGACAGACTAAAGAAAACACGTTTATTCACCGCTACACGGCACTGGCTAAACTGTTTCAATTTTCAGTAGCCACCTGCACTTGTTCGGAGCTCTGAAATACACGCTTTCTCATTGGCTATGTCCACGCATAGGCGTGCTTGACTCCACGTGGACCGGTGAAACTGCCTTTGATCTTTGCTGCGAAATTTGGCGATTTTTGCAGCAACAGAGCGTGTTAAATATAGATATATAAAATGCACCCGGTATTTCACAGTGTTTCAAGTGACTTCAGATAAAGTATACGCTCAAAATAAAACCATTATTTGGGCGCAGAGAATAGACTAACGCATATTTTCAACATGCACAAGAATCTGGTGTAAAATATTGACAACGCGGTAGATTGCCGCGTCAGCGTTGCTAAGCAACGCGGTGATGAGCTTCGCTATCCAGCCGGCTTCTATTTCTTTCTAACATATGTGTATAAACACACTTCTCTCTCGTACACATTGAACTCTAGCCGTCAGACAATTTTGGTTTTCCCTGGATAATGGAATAAATGAATAGATAAACAGACAAACAATCAACTGTTTACAAACAAATTCAGACACTGAATAAAAGCCGCTTCAACAGCACTTGCCACTTACAGGTAACATGTTGAATATTTTTGATCATCATTCAGTGTTCTACTACTATCAAATTTTAGGTATGAAACATGGATTTTGTTTTTTTTTGCCGGGTATCAATGAAATGTGTCTACAGCGTAGGGGTAGACTTCTCAGTGGCTGGGACAACGGACGACGTGGATAAAAAGCGAGGTAAAGGATTGGTCCTAGGACCGATCCCTGAGGAACACCGACCCGTACTATACTACAACTATTTAAAACTGTAATGACTCATACGCGTGATCAACACGTGATCAGAGCTCGATCCCGGCTTCCTGCCAGTACAGCCGTATAGCGTACGACATATGTCGTTTCTGTGGCTTTGCGGTTGTCAACAGCACAGACAGAGATGGAAATAATGGCTGATTGTTCTCCGCCGGTAGAACCAATGAAATCAAAGACGCGCCTCGACCGGCAGACTCATAGGCGTCGGCAACGCATTGGAACGTGTTTCGTTGAGCGATCGCATATTGTGTGTTTTTATAAGAATTGTTGTGTGACTGTTATTGTTGTGGTTTCTGTGGTTACTGTTTTGGTTATACTTAACCATGGAGAGTACAAATGGCACGAGTGGAAGTACTGAAAGCCAGGGAACAAGTAGACGGTTTCGTAAAGCACTAAAGAGGGACGCGAAAGAAATCGTGCTCAACGTGTTCAATTATCTGAACAGAACTATGTCGCAGGGAGATGCACTCGCGCGTTGTGAAAGTACGACAGGCGTTCTAGAGTGGACCATTCCGCAGGGTGGTGCATGAAAAGAAGAAAACTGGAGGTACTACTGATCCAAAGTTTAATTTGAAGTGACGAAAGGCCGTTAAATTGGATGACGATAGCAAAATGGCGTTAAGGCGAACCGTACATTCATTCTTCTTTAGGAATAAGATACCAACTCTCAAGGCTGTACATGCAGCGATCAAGGAAAATGAAATTATACCCCAAATGAGCGTCGAGGTAATGAGGAAATCCCTGCACGAGATTAATTTTCGTTACGAAACCCGTAATCGGAAGTCAGTATTGATAGAGAGACCTGAAATAGTCGCCTGGCGTCGAAAATACCTACGCGAAATGATTGAATATAGGCGACAAAGCAGAAAAATCTATTATTTGGACGAGACATGGGTAAATGCAGGTCACACAGTTAAAAAAAACTGGATAGACAAAAACGTAGTGAGTAACCGACAAGCAAGCATTGAAGGTTTGTCAACAGGTCTTCGTGGACCGTCAGGGAAAGGTCAAAGATTGATAGTAACTCATATTGGTAGCGATAGTGGCTTTTTCGAAGAGTGTGACTTGATTTTCGTCTCTAAGAAAGGAGGTGATTACCATGACGAAATGAATGCCAGCTGCTTCGAGAGCTGGTTTCAAGGGGTGCTTCAGCGAGTTGAGCCCAACTCTGTGATCGTCATGGATAATGCTTCCTACCATAGTCGTCAAGCCGAACGTGTACCGACTATGGGATCTCGAAAAAGTGACATGCAGCAATGGTTGCGCGAAAAAGGAATCCCGTTTGACGATTCATGTGTGAAAGCGTAATTGTATGAAAAAATTAAACAGCACAAACCTGCGAACATTAGTTACGTGACTGATGAGATGGCCCGTCAATGTGGTGTCACTGTGCTGCGGTTACCGCTCTACCACTGTGAACTGAACCCAATAGAGCTCATCTGGGCTCAAGTGAAGGGTTATATTGCGCGCCATAACACAACCTTCAAATTACCAGACGTTAAGGTTTTACTTGAGACTTCCATACAGCTAGTAACGCCCGAAGCTTGGCAGAATGCTATCCGTCATGTTGTGAAGGAAGAAACAAAAATGTGGCAGCTTGACCACCACATCGACACCATCATAGAGCCAGTTATAGTCAATTTCAACGAGGAAAGTGATAGCGACAGTTTATTACTGTCAGATGTAAGTGGAAGCGACGATGAATAAAGGTAATTCCCAAATTTTTGACTTACAATATGTTTCAAACCACTCTTTATTAAGCATGTGACAAATCTAGTTCACCCATGTTAAACATTCGTACCCCGCCTATGAACAGCCGACTACTGGTAGTTAAGTGATGTTCACGTGAACATCGATGAGTCATTACAGTTTTAGATAGTTATAGTATAGCTGTGTCGTTGACGTAACATTGTTAATTTTGATCTGACAGTTCCTTCAAGGAAGGATTTTTCCAGTAGTCTTAGAAGCCAAAAAGGAAAACTCTTTTGGATTAGGCCTGCAAGCCACACCTTGTCAAAGTCTTTCGAGACATCCGCAAATTTTGATTCCCGCCTGAGAGTAGTAAAATCGAGCATTTGAAGTATTGAAGTGTCAGCTTGTCAACACGTACGATACGAAACAACAGAGCATGCACAGAACGTGAAATGAGAAGTGTATCCAGCTGCCCATAGCGCCATCTACCGTGGGGGTATCTTAGGCCCATATCGTCAGTCGTCCCTACAATTGTAGGGTGCGTTTATGACCTCCTTGATTGTCATACTCTTTTCTCTCATTCAAAAATTTCTAGATTACACTCGTCCCGTGTCAGCGTCAGCGCTCTCCTATTGTTAAGATATTTTTTCCTTTCAAATTGTAGGAAATTTCAGGCTGATAAAACATGATATAACTCAAAAGCAAGCACAATTTGATGCAAATAGATGTTTGTGACATAACCTCAAAATAGAGTTCTGACACGGAGAAGTAAAAAACTATGACAATCAAGGAGGCCATAAAGGCGCCCTATAATTGTAGGCGTTTATGGCCTTGATTGTCATACTCCTGTCTCTCCTTTAAAAATTTCTAGATTACACTTGTTCAGTGTCAGCGTCAGCGCACTCCTATTGTGAAGATATGTTTTCTTTTTAAATTGTAGGAAATTTCAGGCTGATAAAACATGATATAACTCAAAAGTAGGCACAATTTGATGCAAATAGATGTTTGTGACATAACCTCAAAATAGAGTTCTGACACGGAGAAGTAGAAAACTATGACAATCAAGGAGGCCATAATGGCGCCCTACAATTGTAGGGACGACTGACGATACGGGCCTTAATGAGATTATTATAATTTCATAAACATACTCTCTACCCCTTAGCCAATCTTCGTTATCTCGATAATCCTGAATCATTAATCGTAATACCTCCCGGATTCCCGGCTTGTCTAGCCATGAACGTAAACTCCGCTCGCATATTTACGACTGTTTGCCACCATACAATACATTAAGAAGCAGCATTTATTCGCTGACACGAAATTTGCTACATGACCCTTCTACCAGAACGTTTTCCGTGTTTTCGTGACTCGTGCGCTCCTTTTCTCTCATGTTTTATTCAGACTTGAACCGGCTGCAGGAGATGCATTGGACAGATAGCGGCTGGGTAGCCATACACTAGCCAGATGAATCTTTTTGAAAACGGTGTCGTGCAGGTTGACCCAAAATTTGTCTAACGTTGAGGATTTCAGAGAGTCATGGCGAAATTGAAAAAATCATTAATACAAACAGGAAATTGAAAACGAATAATAGAAACACTAATTTCCCTAACTTGTTTGATTTTCCATATCCTGCCTCAAGGTCACATAGCCACCCTGTTTAAAGTTGTAAGACAATTTTCGAAAATTCTCCCGTATCTTCAATCTCAAACATTTTCTTATTCAAAATGGAATTCGTGACATTTAGCGTTTTTGGTTGGCCAGTTTTGGAGGCCGCTTGAAGAGAATTTCCGAGAATTTTTTCTTTTTTATTCATCAGAATAAAATTACCCTTTTTGAAGATATAATCGCTAAAAGGTAAGTAACGCCAATAACAAAAGAAATATTTTTTGTTTAAATGCATATTCACTATGGGTATACAGGGTGTTCCTTAATGATATGCGAATACTTAAGGGTGTGAATCTACATGAAAAATTAATGTCAGATTGCTTTATAAACTATGGTCCAAGATTGTTGAAGTTTTAGGAAAAAAATAGAAATTAATTGATATTCTCAGAACTAACAAAACTTCAAATATTATAGCATTTGTAGCCCGAGAATAGCTCTTTTCAACTAGCCCAAGTTTGTTAAAGTGGGCTCAGCCGTTCGGAAGATACAGAGTGTTTTCTACGGAACACACCAACGTACGTACCTTTACCTACGCATTCCACTGATTCGGTGTGTGGTCGCCTTTATATGCATTTTAATTCACAACAAATAAAAATCGGTCAATGTCAACCTTCGCTTGATTGACGCCACACAGTACACCTTCAAGCGGCAATCGGCAATGCCATTTCAAGTTAGGTCCATGTATGGAACTTGATCAGGAAGGTTGACCATTTTAAAAGTAATTGTTCCGAATCGAGAATGAAAATTGAAACAAGTCATGGACGATTATTATCCATTCCGTTCCGACAAAGAAGATTCATTTTATTTAAGTAATGCGACAGATTGAGTTCTTCGGTTAATGCGTATCGAAGTTGTCGACATCTCAAATGATGAAGTAGTGAAAAAAAACAATTGTACATAAGAAATACAAGGGATCAAGGATATGCGTGACTATGTTTTTTCTGATTTACGAGCTCAGATGGTAAGATACGTGTAGATCTCGAAGTATTTGTGTATCTTCTGGGGTTCCGCAGGGTTCAAATTTAGGCCCGTTGTTATTTAATATATTTATGAATGATTATGCAAGTTTCATGCGCAGTTTAATTTTTTTATTTGCGAATGATGCTAGGAGTTATTGGGAACAAACACTATGCTGAATTGTTGCAAAGAGACGTAGACGATCTTTATCTACGCATTCCACTGATTCGGTGTGTGGTCGCCTATATATGCATTTTAATCCACAACAAATAAAAATCGGTCAATGTCAACCTTCGCTTGATTGACGCCACACAGTACACCTTCAGGCGGCAATCGGCAATGCCATTTCAAGTTAGGTCCATGTATGGAACTTGATCAGGAAGGTTGACCATTTTAAAAGTAATTGTACCGAATCGAGAATGAAAATTGAAACAAGTCATGGACGATTATTATCCATTCCGTTCCGACAAAGAAGATTCATTTTATTTAAGTAATGCGACATATTGAGTTCTTCGGTTAATGCGTATCGAAGTTGTCGACATCCCAAATGATGAAGTAGTGAAAAAAAATTGTACATAAGAAATACAAGGGATCACGGATATGCGTGACTATGTTTTTTCTGATTTACGAGCTCAGATGGTAAGATACGGTGTAGATCTCGAAGTATTTGTGTATCTTCTGGGGTTCCGCAGGGTTCAAATTTAGACCCGTTGTTATTTGATATCTTTATGAATGATTTTGCAAGTTTCATGCGCAATAATTTTTTCTTTATTTGCGATTGATGTTATTGGGAACAAAAACGATGCTGATTGTTGCAAAGAGACGTAGACGATCTTTCTCGTTGGTGTGGTACAAATTGCAGGCCAGATCAAGGACTTTGGAAAAAAATCAACTGTGCATATAAGTAGCTTTCATAATCGTCACTTTTTAGTTTAAAGTTTTGCGTTGTTCTGTGATTCGTTCCTTACTTGAATATTGCTGCTCCATCTGGTCTTCAAGTTATGTTAGAGGGCAACCAATTAGATCATGTGCAGATTTTTTTTTAAGAATCTGTGTATGTAAAATGGGTTTCATTAGGGAGGGGTATAGTTATACTGATACTCTTCTGTTTATGAATATGACATGGGCAACGCTGGTTAGAATTTGACTTACCTTTCTTGCACAACATTAGGTCAAATTGATTTTCCTGAAAATTTCAATTAATGTGAATGATAGGAAACGCAGAATACTGATACATTTCTTGTCCTCTTTCATTAAATAAATTATGATTTGAATGAACGCTTAACTCATCTTCTTAGGTTAGGTAATAGATATATATCCAGTTGAGAGGTATTTGGAACTTTCAATACTTCCCCGCCAGCGGGCGTGGGAAGTAAAACAAAATCCTGACATACCTATTAAGGCAACAACCCTTTATCATGAAAACTTGCACACTCGCCTAATAATCCTCTTGTCATGCTAACATAAGTAATAGCGTTTGTTCGTAATTAAATTACGATTCACCTTAACAGGAAAGATTAACATCATATGTTAATAGGACAATCGTTGTTACATATGATTACCCAACTCTTTGGGATAATGGCCGTTTGCCTTTTTTGAATTCATAATAGAATATAACTTTAATCTCTCACCACCTACGCCGAGACTGAAATTGTGGCGCCGACAGTTTAAATGCTTTGTATTCTCTTCCTACATACGTGTACGTTTACTTGTGCCAAAAGACTTACGCTGCGTATAGTGAGGTTCAAGACAAGCATGGAACATCGGTAGAATGATACTTTTACATTACTCCAACAGTTATACTGAAATTTAAATTTCAATAGCCTTTTTTGCGACGTTTTCAAAGCTTTTGACTATGCCAGTCATAATATGCTATTAAAAAATTGAACAGTTATTATACTTGTACTGGAGCTTCACTAAATTGGTTTAAAATATATTTAGATAATTAATCCCAAATTAAATAAAAATAAGATAAATGAAATATAATCGCGGGGTACCTCAAGGATCAGTATTAGGTCCAATCTTATTTTTAGTCTATATCCTTAGACTTAAATAGTAAATTCGTAGTTTTTGCTAACGATGCCTCAATGCTTTCGCAAGGCATAGATAATAAATGAAATTAAGACAAATATTGATGGTGATCTAGAATTAATCAAAAAATGGTGTGACAATTACTTAGCTTTCAATGTTAATATGTCATTTAAATGCTCTTTTGATTTATAAATTTGAATAATTAATTGATGCACGAAACAGACACCATCACATTTTTGAGACTGACCACTGATCAAATTAGATATTATCATATAGACAAATTACTTATTCAACTAGCAAAGATTTCCTTTATTATAAGAACAATTAGTTACTACGTAGGGAAGAGTACAGCCGTAATCAGTTACTTTGGCGTATTTTTCAGACAATAAAGCATATATTATGAATTCAATGCTTCGCCCACCAATATTAATCCTACTTACCTATAAAAGCAGTATTAATTTTTTTGGGAATCCTATACAGGGTGTCCCAGAAGTCGACGTCAAGCCGAAACCGGGTGATAGGCAAAGTCATAACAGCTATCAGAAAAATATTTAAAAAAATTTTATGTATGTGTTTTGAAAATTATATGTCTTTGAAAAAGATATAGAAATTTCACACCCTACGGCAGTCTGTCAACTCCTGTTACTACAAATATTAACTTTTTTTGGATTTTATTTTTACAATGTAATGATGAATAATGCATCTTCAAACTGGTGTCTCAACCTTACTGCCAACTTTTCTCGTTCAGGAAAAATTGCCAACCAAGTATTCCAAAGTAAAACTATGCTCAACTTTAACTGGCTGTACTGGAAAAAAATGTATACGACAGTTTGGCAAGTAACCTTAAAAGTTGGCGCATTTAATAACGATTCCAAAATGGTATAACATTTAGAAGATTACTCGTTAACTTATGCACAATTTTTATTTGAAAAAAAACTGATGAAAATTTTTCAAAATGTCCTAATTAAACAGCGATTATGAAAACGCACAAGGACCCTTAAGGATAACTGTTTGCACAACAGTGGGCGTCAAAATGCTGCTGATGATGATTTACCTTTACAGCAAATGCTCAAACTGTTTTCCTTCAGCCACAATACACGCTCGACATCTTAAAAAAGATCGGGTTATTAAACGAGCGAATCCACGGCTATTAACAAACTCAGCTGCTTCCAATAGTCTTTGCCGTAGCTCAGCTACATTTTGAATCGGCTTGAAATACACTTTTTCTTTTACAGTTCCCCAGTAAAAAAAATCTAAAGGATTCAAATCAGGTGATCGGGCTGGCCACGGTATTGTACCAGACCGCCTTATCCATCTGCCTGGAAAGTTTTGATCGAGATACTCTCTTACTGCTGAAACCACATGTCCCTGTAAATACTCAGTGGCACGTCCACCAATAAATTTTGTACATGATTTTTCAAAAAATCCAAATAAACTTCAGCAGTCAAAGTCTCTGGGAACTCAAACGGACCGATTATTTTACAATTTAAAATTCCTGTCCAATGGTTTATTTGAAGCGATATTGAGATTTATCTTCTCTCATCAAATGTGGGTTTGCTACGTGCCATTCGTGTAAGTTATGCAGGTTCATGTACTCACCTTTCTTAATTGTGGTCTCATCTTACACGAATGGCACGTAGCAAACCCACATTTGATGAGAGAAGATAAATCTCAATATCGCTTCAAATAAACCATTGGACAGGAATTTTAAATGGTAAAATAATCGGTCCGTTTGAGTTCCCAGAGACTTTGACTGCTGAGGTTTATTTAGGTTTTTTGCAAAATCATTTAGAAAATTTATTGGAGGACGTGCCACTGAGTATTTACAGGGACATGTAGTTTCAGCATGATGGCTGCCCAGCGCACTATGCACTCTCAGTGAGAGAGTATCTCGATCAAAACTTTCCAGGCAGATGGATAGGGCGGTCTGGTACAATACCGTGGCCAGCCCGGTCACCAGATTTGAATCCGTTAGATTTTTTTTACTGGGGAACTGTAAAAAAAAAGTGTATTTCAAGCCGATTCAAAATGTAGCTGAGCTACGGCCAAGACTATTGGAAACAGCTGAGTTTGTTAATAACCGTGGAACCCGATATTTTTTAAGATGTCGAGCGTGTATTGCGGCTGAAGGAAAACAGTTTGAGCATTTGCTGTAAAGGTAAATCATCATCAGCAGCATTTTGCGCCCACTGTTGTGCTGTTATCCTTAAGGGTCCTTGTGCGTTTTCATAATCGCTGTTTAATTAGGAAATTTTGAAAAATTTTCATCAGTTTTTCTTCAAATAAAAATTGTGTTTGTTTTAAGGTTACTTGCCAAACTCTCGTAGTACATTTTTTTCCAGTACAGCCAGTTAAAGTTGAGCAAGGTTTTACTTTGGAATACTTGGTTGGCAATTTTTCCTGAACGAGAAAAGTTGGCAGTAAGGTTGAGACACCAGTTTGAAGATGCATTATTCATCATTACATTGTAAAAATAAAATCCAAAAAAGTTAATATTTGTAGTAACAGGAGTTGACAGACTGCCGTAGGGTGTGAAATTTCTATATTTTTTTCAAAGACCTATAATTTTCAAAACACATACATAAAATTTTTTTCTGATAGCTGTTATGACTTTGCCTATCACCCGGTTTCGGCTTGACGTTGACTTCTGGGACACCCTGTATATTCTTTGGAATTAGGAGCAATAAAAAAAACTATCAGATATTGACAAATCTTAATTTATAGTTTATTGTTCTTACGCGGTACTATTCATTAAAATCGTTCTTTTATGTTTGTCGAACATCTGCAGAGTATATCTGATTTCTCCCAGTTCCTTTTATGCCCTAAGTGCGGTGTGTGTTAAGCTCCTCTTGAAAACGCTTTATAAGGCGCGACTTATCGATGTTTTTAAATAAAACGTGGCATCGTAAAAACACAGAAGGCCCACATGTTGTACGTTGTACGGCGGAACCCTCTTTTTATTACCCTTTTTGGTAGAAACGGGAACCAGAACACGTGGTTGACTAACAATGACACGCACCATAGTGAATTCATTCCCATCTAAAGAGCGTCCCAAAAAAATTCATGCAAGGTTTTAATTGAGAAAAGTTCGTTAGATTATTTCTTCATTGAATATATTATGTTAGGGCACAAGCAAAAAAGCCAAATTTTTCTGTGATCTTTGACAGGAGAAAAATGCTCGTATCGAGACTCTGAAAAAAAGCATTTTAGGAGCAACGCTGAGAAAAATGTGGGAACCTCATTCTTGAAACAACTCTCGTGATCGTGAAAAAAATCGTTTTGACCCTTCTATAACTTTGAGAATATTGTTCGGATTTTGAACGAAAAAACTTTGCAATTGTTGAAAATTTCTAGATTGCAGCGTTATCATATGGGTGAGGACGATGAACTAGGAGTACGTACCTGTTTGGCTCACTTGATCAATTTGATTCTTTCTTTGTGTTTT
The DNA here is from genome assembly GCA_963669975.1 of Acanthoscelides obtectus. Lineage (NCBI taxonomy): Eukaryota > Metazoa > Arthropoda > Insecta > Coleoptera > Chrysomelidae > Acanthoscelides > Acanthoscelides obtectus. The sequence continues at coordinate 10,995,968 of CAVLJG010000003.1, read as the reverse complement.
TGGCAGATGACGCGTGAATCGTGTCTTGTGTCATTGTCAAACTTGTTCAGTTTGGTCTATAATTTAACCGTGAATCGACTTACGAATGAACATCGCTTGCAAATTATTGAATTTTACTATCAAAATTCATGCTCGGTTAAGAGAGTGCATCGAGCACTGCTTCCAATTTATGGGCAATTTGGTCGGCCTACTGAGGGAGCTATTCGGAAGCTTGTGACTAAATTTCGAACCCAGTTTACATTATTGGACATTAAACCACCAACACGCAGACGTAGAGTGAGGACTGAAGAAAATATTGCGGCTGTATCCGCCAGTGTTAGTGATGACCGTGAAATGTCGATTCGCCGCCGTTCCCACTACGTGGAAAATTTTGCGACAGGATTTGGGTGCAATTATATAGACCGTTCTATCGACTCAAAGATTTAATCGTTTTTTCAAATTGTTTGTTTTTTTTTGAAAATCAAATCCTATACCTCTTAAAAATCACCCGGTACACGTTCGTAGTCAACTTTTATTCTTATAACAATAATCCTTTATAACTGATGATAGCATTACGTGGGAAGTGCAAAGTCAACATACTTGACACCAAGACGTCGTCCAGATATTTTGGGAGTGGCAATATCATAATTTAAAGAACTTACACTCTATCAGAGTTATTTTATCTTGGTATTAAACAGAGTCAAAAAATGATTCCATCGTGAAGCAAACTATTCTGGATAGCATCTTAGCGAAAGTACACGCAGACAGCATCTTCCAGACAGGTACTTTTGCTGCTAAAATTATTTATACTACTTCTGGTTAATCTCATTAGAATATTTGCGAACAGTCGAGACAAACTTCCGCGATCGCGTTGAGCTGGACGTTTATTTTTGTGCATTTGTGTCTGTAGCGTATGCAGGAAGGTGTCCATACACAAACATATTGCGATGAAAGAAGAGGAGTTGAGATCGTACAGAAAGTTCAAAAGTTCTTGCGAGTCAAAACTAAAGTCTACGTCTTGGCTTCAGATCGGGCACATTTTTTGAGTACCTATGGAGGTATGAGGCTTTGAAAAATTTCATTTTCCTAGACTGATCGACAGGGGTATTACGTAAAAAACTATATAATGTAAAAAAATATAAAATGTCAACTTGCTGACTATGGGTCCGTCAGAAAGGACGCATGTTTTTTAGTATGGGAAAAATATTTTATTTTATCAAAATACTCAGAAATACGTGCCATTTTTTGAGTAAAGCAAAATTTACGTTCTAAAAACTATGTCGGCCAGCATCCGTGCAGGAATTAGGCTTACTTTTCTTATTTCCTCCTTCAAATCGACGAGGGCCCGAGGCTTGCTTTGGTAAACTTTTGATTTCAGGTAGCCCCATAAAGAAATGTTGACAGGTCCGGGGAGCGAGGGGGACATCGAATATCGCCATGACGTGAAATGAGACGTCCTGGGATTTTTTGCCGAAAAAGTTCCATCGAAGTATTTGAGATGAAATGAAATGTTTATTATTCTTAGCCCTAAAGCTACATACTTCCTCTAGTTTATAATAGTGTCTTACTCAAGTAATAAACAAAAAAACAGTTATTCTAGATTCCCTTAAAATCATAGAAACTGCAACCACAGTAAATGCAACAATAGCAAATGCGAGATAAATGACATACAGTTATCTTAACACAGAAAATACATACAGGGTGACTTCGAAGTTGAGTCATTTATTTTAACAGTGAGTAGATCTGATCAAAAGAAATGTTTTTTTCCTTTAACATTTTTGTGGTAAAATTAAAGTAACAAAGTTATAGCCCTTTAGAAGTTTGAGTACCGCCCTGTCTCAATAATAATATTATGTGCTCGTGTTTGGCAACAACGGATATAATCCGCCTTATCGGTTCATCCCATCGGAAACAAAAAAGCGAAAGAATTTGAAACGCTGATCACGATGTTTTTATTCAGTCGATGTGTCAGTCGGTAACGCGTGAGTGAATAGTGGTGTTTGCTGCGTAGCTCAAACGAAATAAAAAATGGCACATGTTTATGCGGATCGGTTTCCCAATCGAGTGCAACCAACCCCTCGTGCCTTTGTTAATGTAGTACAACGGGCTCGTGAATCAGGTGACTTAAGACCTCACAGGAGAGGGCATGCCGGTGCTCCAAGACCTCACGATCAAATACAGGTCCGCACTGAAATACTTGTTGGGAGGATACTTTATAAAACAAGGTAATTTTTTTTTTATTTTTACACACATATTTTAGTTTATCTTCCTTCTACAATCATTATCTGAAAATTAATGACTCAACTTCAAAGTCCATATTATGCCATTTTATCTAGATACAATTGCTTAACCTTACGAATAAATATATTTACAGACGTCGCTTCTCTAATTTCTGTAGGTAATGCATTAAAAAGTCTCGAACCATCACTAAAAAGACATTTTTGCATACGGGATGTTCTAGCGAATTCTATGTCAAAAGTGATTTTGCCGTGTCTTGTTGGAACCACACTGTTCTGAGACGGACACGTCGACGTCGAAGTTCCGGAAAAAAAAGTTGTTCCGCATGTGGACGTAACGTATTTGTTTCTCCATCATCCTGAAAAAAATATCCATGTAAATGAAAATGTGCTTCATCACTCGTGAACAACGTCATGTCATTGTTCAATCATGAGCTGTGCAAAATTAACACGTTGTGCATAATCCCTTGTTGACAAACTTGGATTTTGTAAGGATGAACCACTAAATCCTTCTTCAAGATGCGACGTACAGAGGACGCGTGGATCCCTAGGCAACTGGCACGCAAACGGACGGTACGCTTCGGGTTTTGCAGCGTGTCAACTCTCACTCTGTCTAAGTTTTCGCGGGTTCTAACAGTACGGTTTCGCCCTGGCGGTTTTTGCTTCATCACATTACCTGTTTTGGTCTGGCCTGGTACTGTCCCACGACGTGGAACACGAAACTGAACGCGAAACTCACGTTGCGTTCTAACGACAAACTATACTACAACTATTTAAAACTGTAATGACTCATACGCGTGATCAACACGTGATCAGAGCTCGATCCCGGCTTCCTTCCAGTACAGCCGTATAGCGTACGACATATGTCGTTTCTGTGGCTTTGCGGTGGTCAACAGCACAGACAGAGATGGAAATAATGGCTGATTGTTCTCCGCCGGTAGAGCCAATGAAATCAAAGACGCGCCTCGACCGGCAGACTCATAGGCGTCGGCAACGCATTGGAACGTGTTTCGTTGAGCGATCGCGTATTGTGTGTTTTTATAAGAATTGTTGTGTGATTGTTATTGTTGTGGTTTCTGTGGTTACTGTTTTGGTTATACTTATACATGGAGAGTACAAATGGCACGAGTGGAAGTACTGAAAGCCAGGGAACAACTAGACGGCTTCGTAAAGCACTGAAGAGGGACGCGAAAGAAATCGTGCTCAACGTGTTCAATTATCTGAACAGAACTATGTCGCAGGGAGATGCACTCGCGCGTTGTGAAAGTATGACAGGCGTTCCAGAGTGGACCATTCGCAGGGTGGTGCATGAAAAGGAGAAAACTGGAGCTACTACTGATCCAAAGTTTAATTTGAAGGGACGAAAGGCCGTTAAATTGCATGACGATAGCAAAATGGCGTTAAGGCGAACCGTACATTCATTCTTCTTTAGGAATGAGATACCAACCCTCAAGGCTGTACATGCAGCGATCAAGGAAAATGAAATTATACCCCAAATGAGCGTCGAGGTAATGAGGAAATCCCTGCACGAAATAAATTTTCGTAATCGGAAGTCAGTATTGATAGAGAGACCTGAAATAGTCGCCTGGCGTCGAAAATACCTACGCGAAATGATTGAATATAGGCGACAAAGCAGAAAAATCTATTATTTGGACGAGACATGGGTAAATGCAGGTCACACAGTTAAAAAAACCTGGATAGACAGAAACGTAGTGAGTAACCGAAGGTTTGTCAACAAGTCTTCGTGGACCGTCAGGGAAAGGTCAAAGATTGATCGTAACTCATATTGGTAGCGATAGTGGCTTTTTATAAGAGTGTGACTTGATTTTCGTCTCTAAGAAAGGAGGTGATTACCATGACGAAATGAATGCCAGCTGCTTCGAGAGCTGGTTTCAAGGGGTGCTTCAGCGAGTTGAGCCCAACTCTGTGATCGTCATGGATAATGCTTCCTACCTTAGTCGTCGAGCCGAACGTGTACCGACTATGGGATCTCGAAAAAGTGACATGCAGCAATGGTTGCGCGAAAAAGGAATCTCGTTTGACGATTCATGTGTGAAAGCGGAATTGTATGAAAAAATTAAACAGCACAAACCTGCGTACATTAGTTACGTGACTGATGAGATGGCCCGTCAATGTGGTGTCACTGTACTGCGGTTACCGTCCTACCACTGTGAACTGAACCCAATAAAGCTCATCTGGGCTCAAGTGAAGGGTTATATTGCGCGCCATAACACAACCTTCAAATTATCAGACGTTAAGGTTTTACTTGAGACTTCCATTCAGCTAGTAACGCCCGAAGCTTGGCAGAATGCTATCCGTCATGTTGTGAAGGAAGAAACAAAAATGTGGCAGATTGACCACCACATCGACCCCATCATAGAGCCAGTTATAGTCAATTTCAACGAGGAAAGCGATAGCGACAGTTTATTACTGTCGATGAATAAAGGTAATTCCCAAATTTTTGACTTACAATATGTTTCAAGCCACTCTTTATTAAGCATGTGACAAATCTAGTTCACCCATGTTAAACATTTATACCCCGCCTATGAACAGCCGACTACTGGTAGTTAAGTGATGTTCACGTGAACATCGATGAGTCATTATAGTTTTAGATAGTTATAGTATAGCCATTTTGAAAGTACCGACGTACAGTGAACACACGATGCTCAACGTTCCAAACCATCTTGCCAACTGAAACGGCACTTCTCCCACTATCCAACACGCCCTTCCCCACCGACACGGGACCAACCCACTCGATGTAGTACCAATTCGAAAAACATGCGTTCTTTCTGACGGACCCTGTAGCTACTAATGTCAGTCCGCGTTGGCTCGCTGTGTGCACAATCTATGGAGTGATGAGTCGACGATATGCTGCAAGTCAGTTCGCCAGTATGCTTTGTTGGTTGCAGAATGCTGAGATAGTCTGTCGAGCATACCTTTGACAATATGTGACAGAAAGGAAATGGGTTGAGTAGCAGAAAAGCAACATCGCAACTGGGTGATTGTGTGTATTGGTATTCATGTGTATAAAATCACTGATATTTTTATGTAAGAAAATTACTACTTGAAGTATATATATATATTCGTTATAGCAGACTGGTTGTTTGTGTTGTCCTCTCTGAAGGGAGGTTATGTTCTGGCTCTGCGTCTGCCGGCTCAGTGGGATATCCATATCGGTGAACACGAAGTTATATACTGAAGTTGAGTCATTAATTTTCAGATAATGATTGTAGAAGGAAGATAAACCATAATATGTGTGTAAAAATAAAAAAAAATAAAAAAAATGTTACCTTGTTTTATAAAGTATCCTGCCGACAAGTATTTCAGTGCGGACCTGTATTTGATCGTGCGGTCTTGGAGCACCGGCATGCCCTCACCTGTGAGGTCTTAAGTCACCTGATTCACGAGCCCATTAACAAAGGCACGAGGGGTTGGTTGCACTCGATTGGGAAACCGATCCGCATAAATCCGTGATGCCGCGGCAGCATTTTGTAAACACAAGTTCAGCATTTTCGTAAACATGCGCCATTTTTTATTTCGTTTCAGCCACGCAACAAACACCACTATTCACTCACGCGTTACCGACTGATACATTGACTGAATACAACTGAATAAAATGGTAGTAAAAACATCGTGATAAGCGTTTCAAATTCTTTCGCTTTTTTGTTTCCGATGCGATGAACCGATAAGGCGGATTATATCCGTTGTTGCCAAACACGAGCACATAATATTATTATTGAGACAGGGCGGTACTCAAACTTCTAAAGGACTATAACTTTGTTACTTTAATTTTACCATAAAAATGTTAAAGGAAAAAACATTTCTTTTGATCAGATTTACTCACTGTTAAAATAAATGACTCAACTTCTAAGTCATAATATAACATAGTCATGTATTTTATTTTTTTATATATTTTTATGACATAGTCCATAAATAAAAATCAAGTTTAAAGTGCGCATGTTCTTTGTTTGTTGGAATATTCAAACAGTATGCCTATTTAAATGAATCCAGGGTTTCAAAATTGAGGTGCTCAAATACTTTTTATTTGTATTCGAATCTTGAATATTCGAATACATTTTATAATACAGTACAGTGTTTTGGATACATGTTGACCCATCCTAAGGCCATTGCCATCTGGCCGAACGCAGGAGAAGTACCGACGCCAACGCAAGACTGATTTTTAAATCTCGAATCAATAAAAAACAATAACAATTGTTGTCGGAACAATAGTATGTCCGGCCAGTTTCCCACGCATATCTTTACTTTGAATCCCATAATGCCTCCGAGCGAGGCTCGAGCTTTCGCCATTCAAACAAAAAATACCACCGACAAAGACCAGTCGGTAACAGTATCCGAACTTCTCGGAAATCCATCTCCTCTTTGTGTCTCCTCAAAAATAAACAACCAATCGTATTTGCGCTCGCCTCTGTACGCAAATACATACCCGCGCGCAATATCTTCTGGATACTTTGGAAGTATTTTAACGAGATATACAGGATGGGGCATCGAAAACGAAACAGACGCAGCTGTTTTTTTTTTTTGAAAAACGCTGAGACCCGTCGATTTTGTTTTCGAGGGGGACACAAGTTTGGCAAAAAATCACGATAGCACGTGCAGCCCCCTAAGCGGGGGTGACACCACCCCCAAAAATCTTAAATGGAAAGGGGGGTCGAGTGATACCTTATTTTAAAGGTCAATTCCCTTTATAATAATATAAAATTAATGTACTTCAGTTCAGCAGTTTTGAAGATTTATTGGTTTAAAGCTTAAATAAAACTAATATACTAAGTGACATATAAATCCGAACAACCAGTTTAAATGGTTTTATTTTAATAAAATTTTGTATAAGTACTTAATGAAGCATAATAAGTAAATGATAAAAATTTCAAAATGATTGCACTGCTTTAAAGCCCTTTGACCTTTAATAATGTGTGGATGCACCCTGATGTGCTACGCATCATATCCCACACATGCTCAATTGGGGATAAGTCGGGAGATCTTGGTGGCCATGGTAACAATGTGACATCATTATGTTGAAAGAAGTCTATTGTGACTCTTGCAACATGTGGTCGGGCATTATCTTGTTGGAAAGTTTGATCTGCCAGGGTAAAAGATGGGGTTCTAGAGCTTCGTGGATATAACGCTGCGCGTTCATGTTACCTCTGATGAAGATTAAAGGTGACCTGGAACCATAAGCTATAGCACCCCAAACCATAACTCCAACAGTTTGATGAACATGTCTTTCAACAAAAAAATGTGGATTCCTCCTTTCACCACGTCGCCTTTTAACCCTGGCACGACCATCGTGCATGCCTAAACAAAATCGAGACTCGTCACTAAAGACAATACTGTTCCATTCCTGATTCCAGAGTGACCGTTGTCTGCACCACTCAAGGCGATTACGTCGGTGTTCTCGAGTTAAAGGGAGGACCCAGTGTGGCCGGTATGAAAACAAGCCAAAACTTCTCATTCGTCGGTAAACACTTCGCATGCCAATAGGTCTTCCGTGTTCTGCAAACCATTCATTTGCAATGGACCTGGTAGTGGAGAAACGGTCCCTTAAGGCCAATAATCTTAGGTGGCGATCTTCACGGTCTGTTGTTCTACGGCGGCGTCCAGTGCCCCTTGCTCTTTGCGTACGGCCTTCTCGAAGCTATGCCTGACAACACCTAACCACAGTGTCTACACTTCTTTGCACTCTAACTGCAATTGCCCGAAAATAAAGTCCAGCTTCCCGAAGTCCCACTATACGGCCCCTATCAAACTCACTAAGTTGACGAAATCGTACAGGTCTCCGTACTCTAGGCATCGTAACCGATCGTAAAGGATGTCAAGAACCAAAATCCGCCAACGTTGATTCTTTACTGCGGCTGAAATATTCATTTTTAGAATGTTAGTGAATTAAAAAAAAGCAGTATAAAAACCGGAATGTCCAACTGATAAGGCTGAAAATTTTTTCAGTTGTTATTTACAGTAAGATAAATACATTCACCAACTTTTATTAAAATAAAACCATTTAAACTGGGTGTTCGGATTTATATGTCACTTAGTATATTTTAAGCTCTAGAAACCGCTGGTAGAATATTGCACACTTTTTTCGGGACACCCTGTATAATGAGTTTTCTACACACTGAAATAAAATATTAACTTTCATCATGATGATGATCAATCTCAATCAGACGTTAGAACCTCGACCCGGCGTCCATCTATCAGCTGACGACAGCACGACATCGATAGCGCACCCTCTTTCGCCCTTCATCCCCTACATTCCTGCTTCCTGGTGCATTGCAGTAGCCGACCTTTCCCTTTCCTGAGCGCTCTCTGTGTGCTCTCCGTCGAGACCCACGTTTCGCGAGGAGCACCGCGGCCAGTGAACATTCGCCGCAGGATCGGTATTGACGCCAGCTGGAAATCTCGCGTTGCAGGAAACTTCGTCTGCAGCGACAGAAACGACGTTTCGTTTCGGTTTCGGCGGGTCTTACGTCAGGGGGACGCGGCTTCCTGTCGCTGTGGATTCGGATTTTTCGGTTGTTGCCCAAGCAGGATTTTCGTGTTTTCGTGTGTCTGATGGTTGTGATATAATCGTTGTTGCACGATTTGATTTCAAGTGCTGGTTTCTCGAAAATGTTTTGAAGTGTCAAAGCTAGGCTGTTAGAGGGGGTAAGAAGTGGTCCTAGCTGAATAGTTTAGGTAGGTAAGTGCCGATCGTATGGAGATTGTCAGATTGAAATAAGCTCATTCTCAAATGCTAACTAAACTATTCGTCATTTGTTTGTCTGGGCGGTCCGTAGGACCTTTGCCCATTAGTCACTGTCTGATGTACGTTAGTCGAATATGTCAGTCCTGGTTGCCCAGAAACCAGACAAAGTCAAGGAAAAAGAGAAACGGAAAGAGAAGAGCAAAGAAAAACAGATATGCTTAGTTTAAGAGGAAACACCTAGGCTTTTTGACTTGGTACACGGATCAATTTTGAGGTGAACTAAACAAATTTTTTGATTCGGTTTTGTTAGAGTGTAATTTTGAGTTTACGCTAACTTTTGATTACAGTGCGAGCCGTGGCCTTGAATGTTTACGAACTTGCTCCACTGTGTAGTCCGCAACAGAGGGTTGCTGTGCGATTCCGCTTGACTATAACGTCGACGCGCCTGAAGCTTGACATAATCCCTCAAGTAAGGAATGTCAAGGTCTCTGTGTAGTGTCTCATTTGAGACATACCATGGAGCGTTGCAAATTGTCCGCAAAGTTCTGCTTTGCAGTACTTGAAGACTCTGCATGTGTGTCTTGGCAAGAAAACACCAAGCCGCACATGCATAAGTAATGGCTGGTCTAATAATCATTTTATATAGTCGAACTTTGTTTATCAAACTCAATTTGGAGGATCTACATAACAAAGGATATAGTTGCCGAAACGCAATTTGGAATTTTATTTTTATGGATGCTGTATGTTTCTGCCAGGTCGTGCCTTTATCAAGGGTGACACCGAGATACTTGGCAGAATTTGTCCATGGTACACGATTTCCGTCTACAGAAACCTCTGCTGGGGGGCCGCGACGTTTTTTGCTACAATAAACAGCCTGCGTTTTCGAATGAATAATTTTTATCAGCCACCGTTCCGCCTACTCTAGAACTTCGTCCACCGCATTCTGCAACCCATCGTGAACCAGATCACCAGTACACGACTGGGCGGCAAGTGCAGTGTCGTCAGCATAGAGGTAGACTTCACAGTTGCTGGGGGAAGGGACATCATGGATGAAAATCGAATAAAGAATTGGTCCTAGGACCGAACCCTGAGGAACACCGGCCCGTACTGGCCGTGTTGTTGACAAAACATTGTTAATTTTGATCCGAAACTTCCTTCCTTCAAGAAAGGATTTCAGTAATTTTAGAAGCCAAAAAGGAAAACCCTTTTGGATTAGTTTATAGTGGAGGCTCGCGTGCCACATCTTGTCAAAGGCTTTTGAGACATCAAAAGCAAGATGCTAGTACTCATGCTGAGGGTGAACCCTCTGGTTACATGCTCCACCAGCCTGACTGCCTATAGCTCGCTGCTATGCTCGGACCGAAAACCGAATTGGACGTCAGGAATCACATGGTGATTTGACGAAAAATTCTCAAGGTGACGATAAATCACCCTTTCGGCTGACAGCAGACTTATGGGACGGTAATCCTGAGGAAATATCGAACCCACCTTCTTTAGAATCATGATGACCTCAGCAGTATTCCATCCAGAAGGGAAGTAGTGGATTTTGAGCATGGCATTTATTATTGTCACCAAGAATGTCAGGGCTTTCGGCGAGGGCAGCTTCGACGCCTTGTTGGTGATTTGATCCTCCCCAGGTGCTTTACGCACCTTGAGGTCTTTAAATGACTTAGTAACTCCGCTGGTGTGTAATGAGCTCATTCTCAAATGCTTTGAAATATTATAAATTATGATATCGAATCTTTTAAAATTTACCAATATCTGACGGAATTTGTCATCAACATTTCTCTAATTTTGTGGAATCGAACGCTTTCTGTATCTATCTGTGATTTGGATTTTTTGTTGTTTTTCATGCAGGATTTTCAAATAGAATGTTTTCTCCATATATCTATGTATTATTTGTGTTTTTCGGTTGTTGCATGATTTGATTTTAAGAGCTGGTTCTCCTACCTAAATAGTTAGGTAGGTAGGTTATAAGTGCTGATTCGGTGGAGAATTTAATTAATTTCATACTCGGATGCTTTGAAATATTATACTTTATAATATGAACGGTTTTAACATTTATTTATTGGAATTCTTCATGAACATTGTGGTAAAGGGTATCTTTTTACCTAATTTTGTGAAATGGAATTGTTCCTTAATGATATGCGAATATTAAGGGTATGAATCTACATGAAAAATTAGTGTTAGTTTGCTTTATAAACTACGGTCTTTGGACCACAGTTTATAAATAATAATAATAATAATATTTATTCACTCAATGTACAACGATAACAAACAATATGAGTGAATAAATATAAAATCAAAACAGGCCCAATAGAAGGCATCGCCTGTACATGGACCAATAATTTAAGTTGAAACTGTAGAATGCAAATGACAAAAAAGGACAAAAATTAGCTACAGTATGTATTTAGTTGATGTTCGTATCTATGAGTTTATGAATTTCAGTCCTAGGTATAGAATGTAGCCACTTTTTTTAAATTTCTTTTGAAACAATTTCCGAAACGTAAATCTTTTAAGTCTTTAGGTATAATTTCATAAAATTTAGGCGCTAAATAGAGATATGATCGCTGCATTATACATTTATGCGGTTGAGGAACTACTGTGCCACGAATTTTGTACCTGGTATAATGATTATGTTTAATTTTTTGGTCGGTGTTTACAAATTTATGGTAGTGAGTGATACTGTGTAAGAAATAAAGCTGTCTTATATCATACATTCGAACATCTGCGTATAATTTTTCAGTGGGATAAAGTTTCGGTTTTTTAAATATCATTTTTAGAATACTTTTTTGAAAAACATCTAAATTATAGATATGTGAGGAATATGCAGCTCCCCATGCAATATGTGAGATGAGGCTCAATCAGTGCATGGTATAATGTTCGAAGATATTTTTCTGTCAATATATTCCCAAGGTATTTAATTTTGTAGGATACAAATCTAACTTTCTTTAAAATATAATTGACATGGATGTCCCATCGTAAGTGAGGATCCAAGACCACTCCAAGGTATTTTATGTTGGGCACTCTATTAATTTGCATTTTTGATCATTAATATTGAAGGAGAAATTTGTGTAATTTGGCAGATATCTAGCATAAGATCCAAATGGTAAAAAATGTGTTTTAGAGTAGTTAATGCTTAATTTTCTACTGTTAAACCACTGAATAATTTTGATAAAATCATTTTCAATTACATTTTTCAGATCAGACCAGTCAGTACCTTCATATAATATTGCAGTATCATCTGCAAAACTAGTTATTTTGCCAACACAATTAATTTGGAAAATATCATTTAAATATATATTGAATAACAGCGGACCTAAGACAGTTCCTTGTGGGACACCACACTTAATATACATTTCTTTACTAAATGATCCTGATATCTGCACAGATTGTGGGCGATTTGACAAATAACTTTCGATCAGTGAGTATGCGTTTCCTCTGAAACCAATTCTCTCCAATGCTTCTAATAATAATTTGTGATTAACTGTGTCGAAAGCTTTCTTTAAATCAACAAAAATGCAGATTGAAGGGATTCTGTTATCAATATTTTGATGTATTTGATTTACAATTTTAGTTATAAAGCAAACTAACATTAATTTTTCTGTAGATTGACACACTCAAATATTCGCATATCATTAACGAACACCCTGTATATCAATGATTTGGATTTTTTTGTTGTTGTTTTTCAAGAAGCATTCCCGTATTATGTTCTTGGTTTGATATCATACAATTGTTGTTATATGATCTAAGCACTGTTGTGATTATCGAACATGTTTTATGGTGTAAATCGGTGTTGAAGACAAGATTTTTTTCCAGATAATAAACTAGGTTGTCCAAAATACATGAGTAGATTTGAGATAAAAGCTAATTCGTAGCTTTGGAGTGTTATACTGCCAAAGGCTTCTGAAGTTCGTAGTCTTTTGGAACTATCATAATTTTGCTGACAAAGATGGATAGCGACTCGTCACGTTTCACATTTTATTTTTAAACCTTTCAGTTAGCCCGTGTTGTTTATATAGAACGCTTGGTATATTCTAGATTTTGGATTTTTTGGTCGTTGCTCGAGCAGGATTTCCGTGTTTTCGTGTGTTTGGAGATTGTCAGTTTGAATCAAGCTGATCTTAAATTCTTTGAAATATTATGATATATAATATCAAATCTTCTAAAATTTATTTATTGGAATTCGTCGTCAACATTGTCGAAAATGGTATATTTTTACCTAATTCTGTGAAATGGAATGCTTCCTGTATCTATCTGTTATTTGGATTTTTTTGTTGTTGTTTCTCAAGCAGAAAATTCGTCTGTTCGTGGTTTGATATCATACAACTGTTGTGTATGATATGCATCTAAGCACTGTTGTGGTTATCCCACATGTGTTATGGTGTAAATCGGTGTTGAAGACTAGATTTCTTCCAGAGGATATGCATGTTTATTCAAGACACATGACTAGGTTTGATATAAGATCGTTCTTCGAGGCTGTTACACTGTCAAAAGCTCTTAAAATTCGTAGTGTCTTTGAAATTTTCAGCGCTTTGCTGACAAGATGGAAAGCCTTTTGAACTTTAAATTTTGTTTTAAACTTTTCGGGTAGCCCTTATTCAAATAAAACGCTTTATATATCTGCGAAGTTGGATTTTTCGATTGTTGCTCAAGATGTGATATAATCTTGCATGTTGTGAATCTAAGTGTACATTTTTCTGGATCGGCGATCTAGCTCTCTTCTACCGCTGCGCCAACGGGCTTTGCTCTCCAGACAGATCCACCTGCCTTCCAGCCTGTGTCGAACTCAGTACTTTTATAACAGGCCGATACGACCGCTCCTTTGTCGCTAGGGTATCGACACTGTGGAACAATCTATATGAGGAGGCTTTTCCCGGTTCTGCTAACCTTAGGCAGTTCAAAAATCGGTTTAACAAAGTTTCTCAAAGCTCCTCATAGTAGGCGAGGTGCCCTGGCATTTCGGCTTCTGCCTGCGCGGATGCTTTGATGTAAAGAAAGGTTATTCTAGAGGCATAATTAGGTAATGTTATTGTCAAACGCATATAAAAGTCATTGATAAAAATGTTTAGTGAAAAAATGGTATATATTTAATTTTGAAAGTAGGGCTTTTCGGCACATTTTGAAACATATCGTGCTTTTGAACCATAATTTTGTGAAATAAAACACTTTTTATATCTATCTGTTTCATGGACTGATCCCGGGGTTTTCTGGTGTTTTGAAATGTGAATCGGTGTTGACATGCTTTTTTCCAGAGGGTGGACAAAGTTATCCAAGAAAAGCGTCTCTAATAAAAATCGTAGCTGTCTGTTGGAATTATCATCAATTTGCTGAAAAGGGTATACAGTAATGGACAAAAGTATATAGACAAATATGAATATTTACCTAAATACGTTTAGAAAACGAATTCATACTTCATTGCTCCATAAACAAATGCGTTATTAGTAGAAAAACTAAATTCCTTGTTTTTGCATTAACTGCAATGAACACAATGCAAGTCTGAATATAAGCACTTTTTTATGAGGGACAAAAATATGTAGACAAATTCTTTTCAATATTAGTTTAGTACAGTTTCTTGTCACAAGAGGATTAGCTTGTGTTCATCAAGTATTGTGGAATAAGTTTAGAGATTTTAAGACCATGCCGCGTGGTCCAGAAATTTCTTTCGATGTCAAAACTAAGATCATTGAGTTATACAAAGATGGTCAACGTCAAGTCGACATTGCCAAAAATTTGAAGCTGAAGCGTAAAGCAGTTTGGGCAATATTGAACAAATATAAACAAAAAGGTATCTTGGAAGCCTCTAAGAGAAGTGGTCGGCCTAGAAAATTACATGCTAGATCAGTTAGATTAATAAAAGTAATTTCGTCCAAAGATCCGATCCCAAGATAAATAAAAGCCGAAATCGAGACATAAGGAATTGTCAGTGTTTCTACGAGAACTATAACAGTCTCCCAATATAAACCCCATTGAAAATCTATGGGAATACTTAGATAAGCAAATACGAGATAAAAATTATTCAAACAAGGATGAGCTTTTTGCCGCTTTAGAGCAAAAGTGAAGACAGATTGATGAATCTTGTATCAAGAAACTTGTACAATCTATGCGGAGACGATGCCGGATGGTGATTGATAATAAAGGTTATGCTACAAAATATTAACACAAACATGGTTGGTTTTCTATATTTCAATGAACTTTGCTTCTGTTTTCTATAATTCTATATTTTTGTCCTTCATAGTTCCTTTTTTTCAATTAATTTTTTATTGAAGGGAGTCTAGTGAATTTATTTATGTATAAGTAAGTATTATGCTATAACGAAATATGTATTCAGGTAAAAGTTTGGAATAGCTCGTAACACTCGTTAGGAAACCATACTAATCAATCTATAGAAATAAAAAAGCACAAAGCGCCATGTATTACAGCAGCTAGCGGTTGGAAGTGTGAGGATCTCAATTCGTGTTCAACCCAGTCACCAGTGTGACCGCTAGAGGCTGGCGGTTTCGTAGATGTGGTCTACGATAGCGACTATCCTCTATCCAAGGTATGTTCATTATCCCAAAGACCATGCTGATGAGTTGCCAAAAAGCACAAAACAGATGTCCATGATGGCTGTCTGTGGTCGGACCAACGAAAGCAGTATGTTTAGCAACGGCGAGTAGACCACATCTACTCTGCCGCCAAAATAGTCAGCCTCTAACGGTCACATTGGCGATTCGACTATCACGCGAACTGAGATCTTTACAGTTCCATCCGATAGCTGCTATAAACTCCCGCAGTCGTCGATTCTGGTAATAGATGGCGCTTTGTGCGATCTCATACCTTAGATAGATTGTTCCGGAGACCAAGTGTAGATCGTGCTGATAAGATGTCAAAAAGCACGAAACAACTGTCTATTGTTAGCTTATACTATTCAATTTTTAATTTCCGAATAGTCTACCAAACTCCCAAGTGATCGATTGCGTATTTTTCTCTTGATTCTGTTTATGGCACGGAAATTTGGGTCAAATTTCACACACCAAATGGCGATTTACAAAGCCATCTAGCAAGGCTGAGTGGGCTGATACATCAAAGTTCAGAGCAATGCCAAAAAAGCGTGTAATAAATGAAAACTGTGTCAGTATGCTATATGGCTTTTCTAGTTACATGACGGGAATACCGCCAAACCACTTTAAAGTTTGCAATTCCGGAATGCGATGCTGTACGCTGATATTGTGGAATGCATGTTTTTGATATGATAGTAGCATAGAAATAAATAAACGTACAACCTTGTCCGCAAATAGTTTTAGGCATTTCATATTGGGACGAAATTTTGAGTTCGCCACTTTTATAGCAGCCTTTTAATGTTTTCCGAGTGTCATAAAACGCTTTAAGGTCTTCAGAGTTTATGATCCGTGTACCATTAAACGACTATCACTCTGGTCGCCGGATGCAAACCTTGCGAGTCACAAAAATACAAGCTTGTGCATTTGAACAAAGGGACAAGCGTAGAATGTTTCGTTATAAATGTATCCCCTCCTCTAAGTTTTTTGTATGAACATTCAGTAAAGAATATTTTATGCAAAAGTTGTAGGCGCCAGTTTCACTTGGATTATCTTTTTCATATTGAGGATACCTCAGAAAAGTGCGATCGAATAAAGAACGTGTGACTATCCTTGCTTGTAGCAATGTTTCCGGTACACACAAACTTCCTTTGTTGTTAATCGGAAAACTAGCTAAACCAAGAGCATTTAAACACGTCCATCCCAACGCTCTTCCAGTGTGGTATGGGGCCGTTCAAGAATTACGTAAGCAGATTTATTACAATTATTGTCAGCAAAAGTAAGCAAAGCTCTTACCCCTTCCCCCATGGTTACGTAAACACTTGTCAATTAATGTATTTTTTTTTTAATATTATAATTATAACGTTATAATTATAATTTGAAAAATAAGAAAATAGATTTAGGATATAGATTATATTTTACTGATACGGTAAAGGACAAAAATATTATATCTTACTAACATAACAAACTTATTTTAAATTTTTGGTACATATATTAAATTCAAATTAACAGTCTTCAGTCCATGAAACCCGAATCCATGATTCTAAGTTTTCGATGACATTGGATTGCTTCGATTGCTGCTCAGTGTTGTGAGTTTGCTCGCTTTCATCGGATTTTGGAATGTCTACGTCGTTCTCATCGAGCCATGCAATATCATGGTGCTCTAAATTTTGAATAATGCACATTCGTTCATTAGCACGACGAGCAGCGACTCTTACAGGTCTAATTTTCCTATCAGTGTACGGGTTTACTTTTTTATGGATATTTTCGATGTGACGATTTAGTGACTTGACGGAAGCATGATAAAGACCACACGTTTTGCATATTCGACTTGATAGCCTCAATTTTACCGTCGGATAAAAATAATCGTAGGGCATTTGCAGGAAATCTTTGAGTGAAGCACTTAAGCGTAGAGCAAGATTAAGAAATTGCCCTTCTTCATCCAAAACCAAGTCATCAACTGTTTGTTTTACTTTTACAGGTGGTGGAAGAAACCTATTGTCTAGTAATCTAAATAGGCCACTTCTTAGACGACAGCATTCTGTATTTCTACATTTTACAATTTGAAGCAAGTATTGGCTCTCACGCACATGTTCTGAATACCATTTAATGTCTGGAAAATCAGGAAGATCTTGTTCACCTGCCCCAACATATTTTGCATTAACATTATAGCCATCAATTTCCATACTTCAGCTAATAGATTTCCTGCAAATTCGAAATTAGATCTTTCTAAATGCTCATCAATTGTCACGGCCACGTTCATCCAAATGAGACCCAAAATGGTCAAGAGGCAATATACACCAGCCAGTTCCCCACTAAGGGGGAGCCATTTGCGCTCTTACTCTGTTATACGCACTTCCTCCAGGAGCATTGGTAGCTATAAACAATGCATCGAGATCATGTCGCGTAAAGTGTTGTATAGCAAACCCCTATGAACTTTTTGATAACGTGGATTTTCATCTGTCCCTCCATCAACCGTCATGATACCACTGGTTTTATTAGTCCATGGTCAGTTTTAGCTAATGGTCGAAACTCTTAGCTAATGAGTATTAGCAGTAGATGAACTATGCTTTCCACTTCGAATAGCGATGTATGTTGGTCCAGAATATCCAACGGCTTGCGGTTGACCTAGCATATTGGAAGTGATTTTGATATCAGCATAAACAGATGGTACTAATTTATGACGCTCAGCGATTACCCAATCGTGATCAGGCGATTTGATTCTATATTCCATGTGTATTAGAAGAGGTGCTTGCTTATTTGCCGCAGTTACGCCAATAGGGACTCAAGCTTTATCATCTTGATATATGAAAAATACTTGATCTGGTTCAAGTATGGATGCTATGTTCTCTAAATAATGGATTGATGTTTCAGCGAACTTGCTATCCAAGTGGCTCTTGTGGCGATCAGTTTGAGCCCGAATGAGCTTAACAGGGACTGTCGATGCGTGTCTTCGTCCCTCTGCAGAATTAGATTTTCTGGGAATCAAACGAAGATATGTCCCACTGCGACTAATGTCAAATCCTATTTTACGTAATTCTTGTGTGAGTTCATCAAGAGCTTTTGCGCTGCGAATTGATTCCGTTCGCTATATCCGCGATTGTTTTCAATAGTGAATGTTGATTGCTTTCAAGATTAGGACGTCCCACTGAATCCCTCAGAGATAGTCTTTTTTTATTTCTGGACTTTCATGATAAACATCTTTTAACTCTCTTTTCATACCATCCCTGTGTTTCTTCTGGGCAACTGCGTTTTGAACCTTCCTGTTTAAAGACTGTTTTGCTGTTTTTATTTCCTCGCGCAACTTAATGATCTGTTTATCAACTTCAGCACGGCTTGGCATAGTATCTCTGGCAGAATACAAAGCATTCAGATTTTTTTCGAGTAGAGCAGTCTTATTTTTCATAGCTTCCTGAGAAGGTTTTGCTCTCTGTTTATCTGTATTTTCATTAATTTCGCATTGCTGTTGTGATTCATCACCGGGTTTTATTTTATCTTCTTCGTCTTTTTTAATATTTGAAGCTGACTGTATAATTTGTGTTTTTTCTGCAGGTTTACAGGTTGCCTAAAAATAAAAACTTTCTATGGCTTCTGCTAAAGATTCTCTCATTAAGCTACATAAATACAAAGTATGGCAATATATATGGTAAATACAAAACCCTATGACTTTAAATCTAATAGGTTTAAACGAGCAATTCGTTCCGGTCACAAAATACAGGGTGTTAGTTTTCTGTATATATATATAAAACTAACATCCTGTACTTTGTGACCAATTGACGGAATCAATCATAAGAAATAAATCTATAATATAATGAATATTACCTCTATACTTTGAGATAGACCATAATATTTTTTAATCAGTGAAGAGAAACTTTTTGTCGATTTCTAATATTAGTACTCATAGGTACCTAAAAAGATTTCGTCACTCACCTTAGAAAAAAAATTTAGTAGATTGGATTTATCCTTAGTCGCCGCTTGCAATTCTTCTTCGATTCTCTTAGATACAACAATATCAAGTTCCTTGTCGGATTTTGCTTGTAATTTGTAATTTCGCCACACTTCGTTAACTAACTTTTGTACATTTTGTACTTTCGTACTTGTATGAGATTTTTTAAAACTTTCAAACAATTTTTGGTATAACTTGGAATTGTCTATGTGAAACGACATCTTATTTAAACATTAAACTTTGGCTAATGGAATCAATGGTAACACAAATATTAACTTGCTTTACTATGCTTACAATACGTCTACTCGCTATAGTATCCAAACGAAACAATACACTGATAGAGGAAATTTAGACAAGTGAACACCGCGCGGTAATTCGCCTACTCGGTTCTAAAGCGAGTAGGGGAATTACCGCGCGCTGTTCACTAAACGTATGCATTATTTGCGGGAATCCCGGAAAATGCGTTTCGTTTTCAAGCAAAGACAATGTGAGGGTTGCCATTCGTGTAAAGAGGTAAATAACTAGCGATGACGTAATCATCATCTAGACTCCTCTACCCCCCATGTCATCCAAAATAAGCAAAGCAAAGACCCCCCCCGCCCCCCATAGTGCTCACGTAATACTTGAACGGCCCCTATAGAAATCAAAAAAATGCCTGAATGGATGCCGCTCTATTTAAGGACGGGTTTTACAATCATTTTGTTCCCAAGACAAAACGATATTTGAATGAACGCGTATATCCGAGAAAATGTATTTTGCTATTAGACAAAGCTTTAGGCAGCAGCGGTGGCCGCAGTAGTAGACTCTTCGGTCTCCTGATCAGTCGCCGTGCGCTGTGCGGGTTCGAGTCCCGTCTCTTGGCTATGGCTGTTGTGATTGTCCGTTGGTGGTAGATGGTCTCTGACTGTCGAACGCGGAGGTACCACCCGGCGGAACTCGTAGGCGGAGCCAGAATGTGTGCATGTTGCATGCACACGTGTTCCCTCGCCAGAGTCCCTGTGACGTTCTCCTTTCCCATGTATCCCCCTATAGCCCCACGGTACCCAAGGGTGCTTAGGCCTTAGGCCTTCGTGGTAGTTCGAGTATATATAAAAAAAAGCTGCGAGCCACCCAAGTGAGGAGCAACTTAAAAGTGTGATGTTTTTGCCTACTAATGTAACGTCACTGATTCAGTCAATGGATCAGAGAGTTTTAGAAAATTTAAAAAGCAATTACGGACGTTTGTTATTAGAGCAAATTTTAGATCAAGTTGATAATGATTGTAACCTCGTTGATTGTTTAAAAGAGATTAACCTCAAGAATGTGGCATATTGGCTAGCAGAAGCATGGAGTCAAGTAAAAAATTCTACTTTTCAAAAATCTTGGTCGACAATAATTCAGCAAGAAATGGAACCTTCCGCATACTATGATAGTAACAACGAAAATGTATATGAACTCGTCGTAAAAATAGCAGGGTGTGAAAATCTCACCCAAGCAAATGTTGGTGATGAATTGGTGGAAGAATTAACTGATACAGAACTAATCGAAACTGTTTGTAACAATGGCGATAAGTCAGTTTTAAGGTTATTTGCCTGATTCCCTATACCATACATAATTTTATCCTATGCACTTGATTTTAAAAAAGTAAAATAACAATCTTAGTAAAAAAAATATACTATCAATCAGACACATCGAATGAGATCAATAATTCCGGTTTTAATGAATCTAGTACAGAGTTCCCCAAACTTTTTTGTGTCGTAGACCCCTTGCCATGTTTTTCCGTGTTGGGTAGACCCCCTACTTACCTAATATTGATTTCCTGTAAATTTCTAACCGTAGTGAAGTTTAGTGTTAAAAACTTGAAGTAAAAACACATGTTAATTTATACATTTATTAATTGAATTTAAATTAAAACCACTCAAAATAAAATTTTGTATCTGTTATGCAAAATATACGTAACATTAAATAAACAGGTGTCTGACCAATAAGTGCCCGCATTGGGAATAAGTGCCCGCATTGAAAAAAAAATAAGAGGGATGAAATAAAAAAAAAGTGAAAAATAATAAAAAAAAAGTTTTTTACTTAAAATAGTACAATAAGAGTTCGTTTATTAATTATAACATAAACGTATGTTCTACAATAATTTCACTGTTAGTTTGATTAAATGCCACTTCTTATACGTTTAAGTTATCTAAAAATAGGCAAAAAATTAACTAATTTTAGTGTGTACCTATCCTTGAATTTTCAGAATAATTTAAAAAAAAATATTTTCTATAAAGGAGGGTTCTTTAAAAAAATCAATGCGGGCACTTATTCCCAATGCGGGCATTTATTGGTCAGACACCAATAAACATAAAATAAACTATAAATAAAATAACATAAGCAATAAGTCAATATTTTTAGTGACAAGGATGAACCTGATGCTTTAAAAATAAATTATCAACATTTGGCGTCAATTTTGTAAGGGTTAATCTTAAATCTCCTCGGCTAATGATGTCCAGTCTGTTTCTTTTTTTCGTTAGGAGATTGGTAACAGCGCTGAACCCCCTTTCCACTAGGTATGACGATGGAAAGGAAATTAAAAATTTCCTCGCTATATTCCAAAATACGGGATAAGTAACGGGTATGTTGTTTTGCAGCCACAATTGCTGATATCCGTTTTTAAACTGAACCTTAAGTTCTTCGTTTGTACTTAGTTCAGTCAGTTCCTCTTGTATTATGACATTCGTTTCTTCTATGTCACCATATGGATTAATTATCCACCGTGGTATTACCATAGTCGAAATATCCTCAAACCTAGATTCAAAATCTGAATAGAGGGCATTTAAATGTTGAACGTAAGACGAAATGTCGTCTTCCTGGCAGCTTGTCTGAGACAAATTGGGGAACTGAGAAAATTCGCCCCTTCCAATATTTTGCTTCATCAGTTTAACTCTGGCAAGAAACGCCGATAAGATGGACTTTGTTTTAATCAAATTTAAACTGTCGCCTTGTAATTGCAAATTAACCATATTAAATTTTGTAAACAAATCTGTTAAATAGGCGATGTCTGTTTTCCTCTTCATTAAATTTTCTTTTAAAATTTTATATTTAGTATCCAGAAATTCTAAAATAGAGTCTCAAAAAGTGCAAAAAATCTTGTCAAACATAAACCTTTCGACTGCCATTTTACTTCAGTGTGAAGGAGTAATTGATGAAAGTGTTCGTCATTTTCTTCACACAATTGTGCAAATAACCGCGTATTCAACGCGTTGCTTCGGATTTGATTTACTGCATCAATGACTAAATGAAGTGATTCATGCAATCTAACACTCAAATTTTTAGCAACTAAATGTTGTCGATGGATGACGCAATGTATTGCTAACACCCCTGACACATTTTGTTTTAAATAGCTTATAAATCCACGATAACGTCCAACCATGGCAGGTGCTCCATCTGTAGCTACTGATATTATATTTGATAAAGGAATTGCTTTTTCAATGAAGTAATCCTTCAAAACATGAAATATTGATTCACCTTTAGTGTCGGTTATCAAAGTTCTCGCGAAGAGCAGTTCTTCGTAGATTTCTTGATTCATAATAAAACGAACATATGCCAATAATAATGCTGCATTATCAGGTAAAGTTGACTCGTCCAGTTGTATAGAGAAATAGCAACTAATTACATAAGAAGCTTTCAATATCAGAACTCATTTCATCAATACGTCTTTCAACAGTATTGTTGCTTAAGGGAATTCTTTTAATGATATCAGATGCAGGTTTGTGTAAAACAGTTTTTAAAACCTCTTCAACGGCTGACAAAATTAACTTCTCTCCGATGGTATGCGGTTTTCCGGATTTTGCTATAAGTAACGAGATATTGCAAGACGCCCGCAAACCATCATCATTTCTTTGTGACGTCGAAGCGAACATTCTGTCCAGTGTAGGTCTCTTCTGAAATTTATCTTTGAGTGTTTGAAAGTATTTCAAATCTTTCTCTGTTTTATCAGGGTGGCATCTTCTCAGATGATCTTGCAGTTTAGATGGTTTCATAGCGTCATTGCCTAAAACTTTGTTGCATAAAAGGCACATAGGCGATTGTTTGTCCGGCAATGATGGAATGAAGCCAAATTTCAAATAATCAACACGGTACAGTCTACATTTCTTTTTAGATTCGGACATGGCATCAGTCATCTGTGGGCAAAATTAAATTATTTAAATAAGACAGAAAATCCAGCAGCTGTACCTATATTAAAAATATTTTTTGATTTTTCCGAAAACATTCCATAATTCGAACAATTAGCTCGAATTACGGAGATTGCACTGTAATTATATTACCGATTGCTAAAACTTTCAAAAAGAAACTATTGAGGAGTACTCGTGTAATTTTGCATGACTGAATATTTAACTATTAATAACTAAAGTCATGATTGGCGTAATTTATCTATCTTTGCTAACTACGAGTACAAAACTAAAATTTAATAAAAAATAATGTACTTACTTTTCTCCAGCACTCTCAAACAAAATAACACTGACTCACTATAATTTGTGTGATATACTATCTGTTTATATATTTTAAAATACTTTCTTAGCACTTTCCTTTTCAAGATCCAGGAAACGAATAAACGTATTTGTCCCACATTCGTATTTATAGAGTGACGAATTGAACAAGTCAGTGCAAGGTAACGAAGTTCTGAGGCTGCGACTCTCAGGTTTTTACAAGTTCAAAATGTATTGCGACCACAAAGCGAATACCACCATCCTACAACTTACACAATTTTATAAACATATAACGTATAATAAATTTTTTACTTCATAGGTACTTTTATAAATAATGTATATGTTTTGATATTATAAGATAGTATGCTGTAAGTAAATAGGTACTATCAGTGTATGTGTTGAGATCCACTATCGTGGACCCCCATATTCATTTCATGGACCCCCAAATTTTTGTTCGCTGACGTACACCCCTCGCAGGTTGTCATAGACCCCTAGGGGTCTATATAGACCACTTTGGGAATCAATGATCTAGTACCTATTTTTGTGGTGAATTTAGATTGATGCATGTACGAATTCCGCTACCGAAGCCACTTCAATCTATTAGCCTTTATCTTCCACGTTCCGCGAACAGCGCATTTATAAAATTAACCGTGATCGCGCTGTAAAAAAAATGACAACGCTAAACACCAATTAGAAGCGCTTAAAACCGTTTTATACGTCAGGCAGTGCGCAAAATTGGGTTGATAGATATAATTACCAGATGTTGGTGAGCGTACAATAAAAAGAAAGCTCAGACGGCTTATTACACTGCGTATAACTATTCAAGTTCGTCGTTTTGTGCATGTGGCAGCCGGCGTAGATTCTAATCTTCATTTGTACTCATTTTCACGTAAAAAAGGTGCAATTTATTGAAAGTATGGGAACAAGTTTCATTGAAAAAGATTTGTTACGTTAGACATACATGTTATCTAGGTGAATGATCACTCACAATCCAATATCACAGCTGATCCATCTGCTAAAAAGGTTGTTGAAACCAGAATTCTCAATGGTATTAACTATGCTAAAATGTTATACAGTACATCCGGTAGAGAATGTTTGTTATTCTATAGAAAAAGTAGCGAAAATATGCTTCCATCCCAATTAAATTATAATAATAATAATAAGCAGGAAAAAAATACTTAAACACATAAACAAAATAATAACATACCAAAAAAATACAGTTCATAAGAATGACAACATTGACTGCACGAGACAAATGCAGATAGTATTGTGAGAGTTTTAAATTTGAAACAAAAATAGTAGAAAATAGTAAAACAAAAAAAAAGCACATGAACACAAGAAAAACTGAACTAAATGGACTTTTCATCAATTTCTTAAAAGAAGCAACCTGTTTGGATCGATAGCCACTGTTGACTGCATAGTAATGCTTCACAGCATTATAGGTGTAACTTCTTTCAAAGACCGAGGTATTGTGAGGAGGCATGTTAAAATTAGCATAAAATCTAAGAGCTCTGGTAACAAAACTACCACGGCGAACTAATTTGCTAGCGAGGTAAGCTGGTCTGTTAGATAATAGAACTTTATGCGTGAAGGCGGTTAAAAGATATCTCTCCTAATAAAGCAAACATGGGCGCGCAAGAATTTTTTTCAGGGAGGGGGCGATCATCGCTTCGCTTAAATGCTCATGTCACCCTATCTAAGAAACTAAATAGGCATATGTTCACACTACTACTACGACAATTGAAGTGCAGCGTTACTAGAAACGGATTGCTGTTGTAGTAACACACTGTATAAGAATGATAAAAGGGACAATGAAACGAAATGTTAAACAAAACATATTGTCACAGAATTGTTCAATTGTACTTGAGAAAGGTCACAGTGGTGCTCAAAACGTCGTACAGAAAACAGAAATTTAAAGATATTTATGTAGTTTGATACTGCCAGGCAATGTAGTTCTAAGAATTACTAAGTGGTTCTTGGTACTTTTTCCCTCTCATCTTACTTACTGTATAACTCTATGGGGTAACCCTTATAATGTTGAGATGGAGAAAAGGTCGGTTAAGTGTAAGCTCCTGTAAATAAATTTAAGTTTAATGTCACTGCCTTCAATGCTCAGGTTCTTTATATTCCATATGTATGTTCAGATTAGCAGGTTCTGCTCGCAATTCCTTATCCCTGAATTTGAATCTTTAATAATATACTATCTGGAGACATTGAGCAACTTAAAATTTAAAAAGGCTATCAAAACTATACTGCTGTGTTTCTGCAGCACTGTTGAGTTTTACATCGTATTGGTCATTGCTGAAATAACATAGTTAGTAGAAAATTTAATCACTGACAGATGAGCCAGTTTTAAGAACTTTTTTGGGCTTAATGTAGTATTTGAGTTCTTGAAGATAGAAATTTCGAACAACATTCATAGTTCATCAATAATAATAAGGGAACAACTGCTATAGGCTTACGTTGCTTCAGCAGGAAATAGGGTTAGTGGTAGATAACTTAAGCAAAAGAATCATACTTTTCATGCTTTTGTTAAATATTGACTTATTAACATGTCACAACTTTTAATTTTGCATGTTTTAATATTTTTGAGATACATAAGCGGAAAGCAAGGTAAGGCAAATACCTGAGAAAATCGAAGCTATGAATTGACCATCGTGAGAAAGTACAGACTTTATTCGTTCAACTTTCTTCAATAATCGGCAATCGGTTGTAGAAGAACCCACGTGCTTATTTGATTACTGGGCATCATGGTGTATTTTTTTCAACAGAAAAATGACATTGCAAGATAGATCTTGTGAGTTTAGGTCTCATTTTTATACGAACTATATGAACAGCTCTTTAAGATATTTAGCGTATAATTAAAAGAATGTGATTTCAAGCAAAATGGATAAGGCACGTGATTTGATTTTTGTGGTTAGTTAAAACGGATATTATGGTGAAATATACCTAATATAAGTGAATATGAAAACAAAACAAATTAAGATGATGGTACTGTGTTTGAAATGGCTCGTTCAAGAACCCGCCGTCGAGTAATGCTTGGAAAAACCACTATGTCTGGGACATCAATATTTTTGCACGGAGCGTATATTACGTGGCAATAATATAACGGAGAAGGAACGTAGTGACTTACGATGTGTATATCCAGAATACGCAATATACAATAACTTATCAATTCGCAACCAGTTGAGTTCTTTGATTTTATCTGAGACGCGACTAAACTTGCGCAATCCAAAAATAAACCTACAACAGCTGTTCTGAATTTTCTGGAGTTTCCTTTTGTGGACGTAGTCTAAACATGGGTAATAAAGAACAAGAGAGTAAGAAATGACGGACAACACAAGACTTTCAGCGAGCTTTTTTTCGGGTTTTAAAATTCAGGATGAATCGATTAGAATATAGGAGTTTCAAACGGATAGATAAGAAAGAGACATGCCGATCGAATTTCATATTTAAGTCAAGGGTAACACCGAGATTCTTGGCGTAATCCACAAAAGGGATGAGTGTCTCATCCAGAACAACACAAATCCTCTGCTTCATTTCACGGTAGGAGTTCTTCGAACAGTACAACATTGCAATAGTTTTATTAGCATTTGATCAAGCAGTGTTTGTTACAGTAATCACTGATGTTAGCCAAATCTAAATTAACTTTAAAAGAAACTTCATCAACCTTTGATGGATCGAAACCAAACACTAACTGAGTATCATCTGCATAAGTTTGCATACTACAGTGGACTAAACAGTCTTGCAGATCGATCGTATAAATCAGATATAGTAAGGGACCTAATACTGAGCCCTGTGGAACTCCCGTAGGAACTAGCTCAAAGGAAGAAATTCCCTGACCAGTTTTCACTGCTTGTTGACGATTTAGCAAGTATGACTCAAAGAACCTTAGAACTATATCTGACATTCCATAATGAGATAACTTACTTAGTAGTATCTGGTGATTGACCATATCGAAGGCTTTCGAGAAATCTAACAGTACCAAGACGGTGTTGATGTGATTATCTAAATTGTGAATGATGGAATCAGTAAGATGTAATAAAGAGGAAGTAGTGCTGTAACCAGCTCTGAAACCTGACTGATGTAGAGGAAATAAGTGATTTTGTTCGAAAAACTCCACTAGTTGTGAGTAGACAGCTCTTTCGACAGAAAGCATAATAAGGTAATTGGCCTGAGATCCGAATATCGGGTGTGCCGCAAGGCTCTGTGCTGGGACCATTTCTCTCAACACTGTACACTAGTCAGTTTGACAAGTTTATAAAATCTATGTATGTGGATGACACGCAGGTAAATCATTGTTTCTCTGTGACTGACTGGAAAACAGTGAATAACCAAATTGATCAAGAAAATGATACTCTTGCAGACACTTCTAAAAGGCATTCACGCCTATCAAATACTATCAAGGCTGCGGTATTTGCTAAAAAATCTTATCGCCAGTTTTTATAATCAAACCTCAAAATAGATGTAAATAATACTGACATTGAAATTACAGGTAAGGCAGAGAATCTGGGCGTACTCATTGATCAGGATCTGAGGTTTAGAAATCACGTAACGAAATGTATACAGAAAGCATCAGCATCGCTAAAACTACTCTATGCCCATAGAGCATATTTATCAACAGACACTATACATTTTTTGCGATACTCTTGTATTCAGCGTGTATAGAACTCATGGATTCTATTCATATATGGGATTAAAAAGCATGAGCACGTTTAACACAAATAGAAAGAATTCCATAATGTTGTCACGAGACATAAACAGCTAATCAATACACCATCTCACAAGACAGTTATTTTTGAAAGAAGCTTCAAATTTACTATTTCTAGATATAATTATCTTCCTTATTATCTCAAAGCAAGCAATCCACATAAATTTAAGGAACTAACTAGCTTTGGATTACTTTATGAACAATCAAATTATTGCAGTTTCCATGTTTAATTCAGGTGACCCTATCTGTGCTTTTTGATTAGTTATAGGTTAGGCTATTTTTATATACTAAGTGACATATAAATCCGAACACCCAGTTTAAATGGTTTTATTTTAATAAAAGTTGGTGAATGTATTTATCTTACTGTAAATAATAAGTGAAAAAATGTTCAGCCTTATCAGTTCGACACTCCGGTTTTTATAATGCTTTTTTTTAATTCACTAACGCTCTAAAAATGAATATTTCAGCCGCAGTAAAGAATCAACGTTGGCGGATTTTGGTTCTTGACATCGTTTACTATCGGTTACGATGCCTAGAGTAGGGAGACCTGTACGATTTCGTCAACTTAGTGAGTTTGATAGGGGCGTATAGTGCGACTTCGGGAAGCTGGACTTTCTTTTCGGGCAATTGCAGTTAGAGTGCAAAGAAGTGTAGACACTGTGGTTAGGTGTTGTCAGGCATAGCTTCGAGGAGGCCGTACGCAAAGAGCAAGGGGCACTGGACGCCGCCGTAGAACAACAGACCGTGAAGATCGCCGCCTAAGATTATTGGCGTTAAGGGATCGTTTCTCCACTACCAGGTCCATTGCAAATGAATGGTTTGCAGAACACGGAAGACCTATTGGCATGCGAAGTGTTTACCGACGAATGAGAAGTTTTGGCTTGTTTTCATACCGGCCACACCGACGTAATCGCCTTGAGTGGTGCAGACAACGGTCACTCTGGGATCAGGAATGGAACAGTATTGTCTTTAGTGACGAGTCTCAATTTTGTTTAGGCATGCACGATGGTCGTGCCAGGGTTAGAAGGCGAAGTGGTGAAAGGAGGAATCCACAGTTTTTTGTTGAAAGACATGTTCATCACACTGTTGGAGTTATGGTTTGGGGTGTTACAGCTTATGGTTCCAGGTCACCTTTAATCTTCATCAGAGGTAACATGAACGCGCAGCGTTATATCCACGAAGTTCTAGAACCCCATCTTTTACCCTATCTTGACACCCTGGCAGATCCAACTTTCCAACAAGATAATGCCCGACCACATGTTGCAAGAGTCACAATAGACTTCTTTCAACATAATGATGTCACATTGTTACCATGGCCACCAAGATCTCCCGACTTATCCCCAATTGAGCACGTGTGGGATATGATGGGTAGGAGAATGCTCAATTTGCAACGTCCTCCTCAGACTCTAGAAGCACTTCGAGAGGAGTTGGTGGTTGCCTGGAATGAGATACCACAGGAGGACATTGACCACCTGATCAGAAGCATGCCTAGGCGCGTTGGAGAATGCGTAGCACATCAGGGTGCATCCACACATTATTAAAGGTCAAAGGGCTTTAAAGCAGTGCAATCATTTTCATCATTTACTTATTATGCTTCATTAAGTACTTATACAAAATTTTATTAAAATAAAACAATTTAAACTGGGTGTTCGGATTTATATGTCACTTAGTATACATGTACGAGTATTCTACTACTGGCAAGGCCTAGGAAGAAGAACTCCACTTTGAGGTTTTCCCAATATCAATATTTTCTTTCTGATGTAATTGTGAAATGTACCTAATTATGGGGAAATAAAGTACACATTATTATTATTATACAACGTGTCCATGTCCACCAACATCTTTGCTGTGTTTGGGCAAAGGTGCTACGAATGACGGATAGCTTGGCTGTGGTGTTGGTATTGCGAGTGGGTATTTCCAACTAAGGAAGCATCTCTATATGAGGAGTACCATCCTTGAATAGAAGATGAGACACACACCCGGCTACCCTGTCAGTACGTGAAGCCCCTCCTGGGGAGCATTGGCATCCTATAGCTAATCTAAGCGAAACTGCTGGATCATATTACCACTGCCATTTTGAATCAGACTGACCGATCAACAAAGGGTTGACTGGTCACGGGTACCAAATGGTGACATCACGACATTTTAAATTCACCACGTATTTTTTCCATTAATACTCGTAATTTTATAGCTCTCAAGTATAAAATAAGGTTGAAAGCATCATTCTGTATCGATATAGACCGTATGGAGCAGGTTTGTGCTGAAATAGTGTCGAATAATCTAAAAATTTTGGTTTGTGTTATCTACAGAGCTCCTTCGAGCAGATTATCAAGTTTTATTGATCATATAGACAACTTTCTCTCATTTGTGTCTCCTCAGTATGATAATATATGCTTGCTGGATGATATAAACGTTGATCAAATTACTGACCATTCTTTTCACATCACCCAACCAACTAGGATAACTTTAACCACGGCAACCTCCATAGATGTCATTTGTACAACAAATAACTTAGCTGAATCATTAATTTCAACTAGCTCTGTACCTGTTCCGAATTTGTCAGATCATAATGTAGTCAGATGTGACTTCAACATCACACGGCCTAAGAATTTTCAAAAGACTGTCAAATATAGAGACTTTAAACACTGTTGTAAAGATCAGTTTTTGGTGGATTTGTATAAAATCCCATGGGACGATATATATTACATCAGTAACTTAGAGGATAAAGCTACGTTTTTTTCTAATCATATTTTGGATTTGGATCACGTATTACTAAACCTAATGCTCCATGGCTCACAGGTGGCATAAAATTTTTGATCTCCGAGAGAAATAAAGCCTTTAGAAAATATCATATTTTAAAAAGTCCAGCTAGTCTCGAATATTACCAGAAATTAAGAAATGATGTCATTTCCGCTATTAGGCGGGAGAAAGCAGCATATCTAAGCTTCAATGAACAACTAAATAGTAACAAGCATCTCTGGAAAGCTGTACATTCATTGAAACTCAAAACTAATGTAGATAGATCTTTACCTACACAGTTGAAGAATGCCGATGAAGTAAACAATTATTTTTCTTCCGTTTTCACGCCTTCGGGCAATTGCAAGGATCTAGTTGATAAATTTAATAGTACCAAAATTAATGAAAGTGCTAGATTTGAATTTAGTTTTGCTACCCCACAAAATGTGCTAGACATTATTCTGTCCCTAAAATCTAATGCAGCAGGTTCGGATGGTATAACAGTCTCAATGCTGAAGCTTTGCTTGCCTCGAGTATTACTACCCCTGACGCATTTATTGAACTGTTGCCTGGAGGCTGGGTATTTCCCTGATGCTTGGAAACTATCTCTTGTCAAGCCCTTGCCTAAATGTAAAAATCCAAAATGTCTCTCAGACTTAAGACCTATAACTTTGATTCCTGTTATATCGAAGATATTGGAGAAATTGATTAAACATCAGGTTTATCATTATTTCTCTAATAATGATTTCTTTCCCAAGTGTCAATCTGGTTTCCGCAGTTATTTTAGTACAACTTCAGCTTTAGCAAGGGTTTTAGATGACATCATTGCTTCGCTTGATAAGGGAGATGCTTCAGCACTTGTATCATTAGATTATTCTAAGGCGTTCGATAAAATAGATCATGAGCTTTTATGTGCTAAATTGAAGTTTTTTGTTTTTTCAGACATACCTCTAATGTTTTTTATAACATATCTTTCAAATCGTAAACAATTAGTAGAGATAGACAACACTATATCTAGTCCGATTGATATAACATCAGGTGTCCCTCAGGGTTCAGTTTTAGGGCCCTTGTTGTACTTAATTTATACTATAGACTTGGGTAGCTCTGTGAAAAACTCTTCTGTGATGTGCTATGCCGATGATACACAGATATATAAGAGCTTTAATAGTAACACTTTGCATACTTCAATCAATGAGCTTAATGATGATTTGGAGGCAATAGTAGGATACTCAAATGGTAACAATCTTAAGCGCAATAAGGATAAGTGCTCAGTGATGCTTTTTTGTCCTGCTGTCAAACGTAACACTATATTGTACTCTCTTGATGTAAAAATTGACAAGGAGCGTCTAGCTGTCGTAAATACGAGTACTACAAAAAATTTAGGGTTGATTATTGATTATACTTTACGGTTTAAGGAGCATGTTTCGTCTATCTTAAAAAAATGTTATGCAACGTTGAAGTGTTTTTATGTCAATCGCTCTATTTTGAATTTTAAAGTTAGAAAAAAGTTATGTGAGGCTATTATATTTCCAAGCTTATTTTACTGTAGCACTGTGTTCTATCATTGTCTTGATTCTATCACAAAAGCAAGACTCCAAAAACTCCAAAATACTTGTTGTCGATTTGTATTTAATCTCAAGAAGTATGATCATGTTTCCTTAAAGAGATTTCAGCTTGGTTGGATGTGTATAGAAAATGCTTGCAAGTACCATATAGCAGTGTTTACACATAAGATCATATTTTCTCGATCCCCCTTGTATCTTTATGAGAAATTTGTTTTCAGACGAAATAATTCAGACATTGATTTCAGACACAAAAAAAGACTAGAGATCCCTATGTATAAAACAACTTTATTTCGTAGTTCATACACTTACAATGCTATCCTGATTTATAACGAATTAGATGACAATATAAAGGATTGGCCAGTAAACAGATTTCGTAAGCATGTGAAACAGTTTTATTTGTCATTGTAGTAATTGTGGAAAAGTTAGTTTTTAATTCTTACATTTTATTTTATTTTACGTAATATATGTGTGTATATATGTATGCTAGGAAGCTATCAAGCTCGTTGTTTTGAAGCGTCTTTTGCTTGTCAAAGTTTCCTTTGATTGAGTGTTTCAATTTAGTATTTGGGTAGATTAAGTAGAGTAGCCAAGAGCTAGACTTCGCCTACGTAGAGGTCACATTATGTTGTAGTGTATATAATGTGCCTAATAAAGACATTTTATTATTATTATTATTATTTATTAAATAAAAATAAATAATTAATTGAGCGAACTTTCTGTCTATTCCCAGTTATTAGTTTACGATAAATAATCTAACAACAAAAACTAAATAATACTGTTGTGCTTAACTTCGTTATAACAAACAATATTACTCCATTCCACGTGTTTCTATTGAATTTTTCATGGCAAAACACACCATGTTAATACGCATAATGGGATTTGAATATTTCTCATAGCTTAAATACGGCAGGTCAATGGGTCACGTTTGGAACGCGAAAGGCCCGTTTCACTTATAATGCCACAAGTAGTTACTATACGTTAAATCTAAACATTCTTATTTATTATTATGTCAAGTAACGTGTTGGTTTAAGAGAGTTCAAAAATAGGTGTGAATGGCGCATGAGCTTCATATTTCAAACCAATCGAGTCAGGTTAAAAACCGTTCGTTCAGAACAGATTTTGAAAAGTAAAGAATAAAAAGCAGTGGTTGAAATTTTTTGATTCTTTAAACATTTGTTATTCATAATATTTATAAATAGCTGGATTTTTTCGAATAGAAGTTGATCCGTGCTCGAACAGGAATTAATTATTTTATGAATGACAAACCATATCTAATCTAAAGAGTCAAGATATTATCATTTCTTTAGTCATTGGAAAAAAACGAGCATTACTCATAACTAAGTATAAGTGCCATTTATTAATGAAATAATTACGTCCTAATCGAACCTCATCGGTCCAGTTTTTTGTTCGTCGACTATGTGTTCCCTTTCACTGTCGTTTAAGCACAAGTTCAGCAACAATCTCGCCGTCTTAGTAAGTCATTATATTTTTTCCTAATAATTGTTTATTGTTGCTATTTTTCAAAAATTGTTTTTAGCTCCAGACGATGATGGCATAGACCATCGAAAGCTCGAGTTCAAGTTATAAGAGTGTACTTATGCAAAACTTTGCCTTCTACCCAAAGAAATTCAAGGATATGTTCTCCTAACAGTTAAGGCAATTAATAACTATGAATACTATACAGGGTTATCCAAATTAAGTGTCCACCATTAGTAACTTTGTTATTAGTGAAAATACAAAGTTGTTTGAATTAGCAAACTAGTAGCATTTTTAACGCTGGTTTTCTGTTAAAGCATCAAATTTTAAACAAAAAAGCTTACAATAACTTTTCTCCTAGGTTACAAATTGTTGAAGTTATGGCCTCCAATCTGAAACAATTAAATTGTATCGACAAACTTTATTTTCAACATCAACTTATAATCTTACAAAATACAATAACAATTTTTTTTAAAGAAGATGCTCGAAAACACCACCTTGTTCTTCAATACATTTTTGGGCACGTTTTTCAACTGCTCGAACTGTCTTAAGTATGGTCCTACCATCTATCTGGGTTATCTTTTCCCTAACTGCAGTCTTTAACGCGTCAAGGTTATCGTACCTTCGCTTGTAAATTTGGTTCTTTAAGTAACCCCACAAGAAGTAATCAAGTGGGTTTAGATCTGGTGATCTGGGAGGCCACTGTATTGGGCCATTTGTTCCTATCCACTGATCATTAAAAGTAGTACTTAGAAAATGATAAGTACCTCTGGAGTTGTGGGCAGGTGCGCCATCTTGCTGAAAATGCAGATGATGTCTACTTATAAGATCCAATTCGTCTAAGAAATTAGTCAGAATTTCTGACATAAATTCCACATATCTTTCACCAGTTAGGGTTCCCTCATAAAAGAACGGGCCAACAATTTTTGAACCAATTATACCGCACCAAACGTTGAAACTGAAACGGACTTGTGGGCCTCTTGGATGTACTAACAAAAGATTTTCTCTTGACCAATAATGGTGGTTTTTTCTATTAAACATTCCAGAATTTGAAAAATTTGATTCATCTGTCCATAAAAGGTAACGAAAGTTATTTACATTTTGGCGACAGAAGCTAAGATACCAATGGCAAAAAACAAGTCTTCTCTCTGGATCCCCTGTCAAAAGCGTTTGAACTGGTCGGTACTTATACGGAATAAATTTGTATTTTTTTAAAATCCTTTGAACAGTACCATAACTGAAATTAGAGTCCTTGAGAATATCTGCTATTGAATTCTCACGATAAGCTTCAAAATATCCAATAACTGCAATTTCCGTGGCCTCGCTTATTATGAATTCTTTTTTTGCCCTTGTTTTAGCAAAAACATTTTCGTTGCCCCTAAATTTTCGATAAAGTCTCAGAAAATATCGTTCATACGGTTGAATGCGAGCGGGATATAATTCTCTTGCTCTCAAGGAGGATTTACTGCACACTAAATAGCATTCTAACATATCACACTTTTCTTCATGGGAGAACATTTTTCTTTAAATTAATGACACAATAAAGCTTATAAACAAGTATTTACACTAATTTTTGACATTATTTGATTTTATCATTGTTTTCCAAAGCCTTCTAGTTGCGAGTATGTCCAGTTTAACAATTTGTCGCTTATCTTAATGCTGTCAAATCGCGAACGCCATGTTGTTTTCATAGCCGTCTTAATATTATAATACTGCAAATAATTAAAAATATTTATCGTTATTTTGACTTTATTTTTGACTTTAGCGGAAAAGTCATTATGAACTTTTTTGTTTAAAATTTGATGCTTTAACAGAAAAAAATATAATATACAGGGGTTTCCATTTAAAAAATGTTATTTTACTGAAAAAAATCAAAATAACGACTCTCAATTGTTTTTTTTTTATTTCTCATTTTTACCAGCGTTAAAAATGCTACTAGTTTGCTAATTTAAACAACTTTGTATTTTTACTAATAACAAAGTTACCAATGGTGGACACTTAATTTGGATAACCCTGTATATATATATATATATATAGTATATAATTCAAAATTCCTGTTATAGATTGATCAACAACTTAAGAAAGTATGATCATATCAGCACTTATTTTAGAGACATGAAATGGCTAAGAGCAAATGACTATATGAGTTACACTTAGACATGTATAGCCATAAGCTTTTACTCTCAGTCATTCCTCCGTTTTTAAAGGATAAACTCCTAGGAGTTATATTCACACAAGATTTGCGGAGACACTCACAATGCCTCATTCGTAAATTCTTCACATGCAACGCAATTATTCTCTAGTAACAAACTTCCCAAACCATAAAATTGCTAAATTATGAAAAATTTAGAAAATACATTAAAATATTTATTTTGGATAAATATACTTGAATTAGTTGTTTATTCAACCTTGCACTTCGCAAAACTTTTCAATGAAATTTTTTTCTAAAAATGTGAGACTATTATATCTTGTACACAACTTATTTATACAATTACTACTTTTGTTAACATTGAAATATTCTGTTTTTTGTGTACTTTTAAGTTGGGATTAAGTGGCAGAATAGCGCTACGCCCCTAATAAAGATGATGATTATTATTATTTGAAAGTTCAAATTCAACTGATCCTGATTTCGTCCAATCGGATGCTGAAACTATCGTTTTCTAGATTATGGCGTATAAATTACCAGTCTTCGATAGTGCAGTGATTCAATGATAATATTTGGATGGTACATCATTTTATATCAATTGTTCAAGTCAATGTTGATGAAGTTCCCAAGATACGTGGATCATTAGTTTTACTTAATATAAAGAAAACAGTGAGAAAATAGTGCTGAAGTTGATGAATATGCGGAAATGTACCGAACAATTGATCGAAGAAAATTCAGATTTCATCTAAAAAGTACTTTCTCTGAAATCTCGACTGTTTGCCTTTTACTTTCAGTTCACAGCTTATTTACACCGGATCGACAGATTTTATATAAAAATAAATATCTCAAATTATATTGTTGTTTAGAAGAAACAAGTCCTGTTTTTATGTCGATATTTTAAAACATCGGGTATTACATTTATATGTTTATATATATATATATATATATAGGTGAAAAATTAAAGCTTACGCCTTTTGTTGGGTACTTCGACAAAATTTAAGCAAAGAGGACTCTTTATACTTTTTTAATTCCCTGATCCTATACGAAAACAACAATTAGCAACATCCTCACATACTACTGTAAGTTGATTCAATTTAAATTCATTTTACACTTTTGTTGCTACTGTTATCATTGTAATTACAGCTCCTGATGATGATGGCAAAGTCCATTGAAAGCTAGAGAGAATTAAAAAAGTATAAAGAGTCCTCTTTGCTTAAATTTTGTCGAAGTACCCAACAAAAGGCGTAAGCTTTAATTTTTCACCTAACTGGTCTAGACGACAATGACCACGTCTCAAGATATATATATATATATATATATATATATAAGTTCTCTTTTTTCGAAAATGTTATTGAAGGTATTTTGCTTTAGCATAAATACCATGCATTAGATATTTGGATATACTCGTATATATGATATTGCAGAATCAAACTTATTGAACAAATACGAGTATGTCATCAGCGATATTGTATGATTACTAAATTGCTAGATGGGGAATAAAATTAACCGAAATTAAAACATTCTATCGTAAACTCAATTTTTTTGTTCTATTTCCGTATCTAATTTAGATTCGTTATCCTTAAATCGTTATCTCAGGAGAGACGATTGATCTCGACGTGTGACCTTTCTGTTTACCCTTTAAGTTTTTTAATGCTCTGGTGCATTACTGATTCGTTTTCTGTATGCAGGTCAACATTATAATCGATACCTCGGTTAGTAACCAAAGCCATATATCTTCATTACGACCAAAATAAGATTGATCGATTATAAAAGGAAATTGGTGCTTAAAGCAAACTCGATTATGAAAACAAATCGAATTGGAGAATTTTTCTGACGAATGTAGGATTTATGCCTCGTATACCATGATAAATGAATAAAAATAAATATTCTATGACTAAGTACTGTGAAATAATTTCATTTATTTGTTTACCAACAGCGATATGTAATAGTAATTCACTAAATAGCAAATTAGCCCCACGACAATAATGCGCCCTATAGTGTCTAGGTTTTACGAACACGATGAAGCTGACTCTCGCCTCGACTTGGTTGTCGGTTCGGTTGTTTTCATTTATGGATACACTTGGTAGTCCGTCGGGGACCGTCGGTACCGGCTCGTGCCTGATCGCGGTCAGGCAGCACGCTTCTACTGTATATTCAGATAAGAGATAGTCCGGACATAAACAAGACCACGTGATCATCGAACGCTGTAACATTCGGCAGGGACGTATTAAGAGTCACGCAGTACATATTTTAGATAGTAGATGCTGCTTTGCGTAACTTTGTAGTAAATTAGCACAATTCGATGTGTATACGATTGGTGATGGATATAGGATCATGTGGGGGTGGGGTAAGAAATATATAATGATGTAAATATACATAAGGGTTTCAAAATTTTCGCTTCGATTTCCAGCTCGCAATGGTATGGAGGTAAACGGAGCACAGTTTTATTTTGACTTGCTGCCATTTCGTCAATGGCGTATTTTTGATATTCCGCCTTGTGATCCTTGACAATTCTTAATAATTGTACTTTCAGCATTGCTTCTTCAAAGTTGATATTTTTCGAGCGGAGCCAATTTTGAACATCAACTTTCCTTGAAGCCGTTGTTGGGACCTTCTCCATTCTTCGAGAATGATAAGGCGCATTATCCAACACAATTACTGCGTTCTCCTCTAAGTTCGGTAAAATTTTTGAAAACCACTGTTCAAACGATTCGCCATTCATTTCCTCGTGGTAATCTCCAGTTTTCTTAGACTCAAAGCACCACAGACCGTCAACAACAAATCCATCCTCACTGCCAATATGGCAGATAATGAGCCTTTTCCCTTTACCTTTTTTTTTTTTTTCTTGGGGGGAAATCACCAAGAGATACCTGAGACCGGATATCTAGTATCCGCATTCAGGTTATGCCACCTGGGCTAAAACCCCCTCCCCCACCCTCATGCTGGGATTCGCCTGCGCTTACTACCAGCATGACTGTGTCTCACACATGTCTTCGTTTCCTCAGCGGTATCTGCAGTAAAATTTCCATGTATATGTCCTAGGAGTTTGGGCTGTCCGTTCTTCTTTCATCCTTGTCTTTAATTGATAGTATTTCCCTGACGAATCTTTGTATTTGTATCCACGATTGTTTGTTCGCCATCATGGTCTCCGTCAGAGCGTGTCCTAGACTAGCAACGACTTGTGCCCTTTGTCGCTCCCATCTGTTGCACTCGAAGAGAGTGTGTGCAACTGTGTCTTTTTCTTGACAGTACATGCATTCATCGCTGTCTGATTTCTGTATTCTCTTCGTGAACACTCGAAAAGTACCATGCTGCGTTAGTGCCTGCGTTAGGTGGTAGTCCAGTCGCCTGTGCTTGCAAGCAATCCACTTCCCGATGTCAGGTATTATTTTTTTTGTCCACTGAGCCACGTCCTCCGTTAAGTGCCACTCGTCCTGCCATTTACTGATGGTGACCTCGCGCTCCTCCCTTCTGGCCCTCGCGGTTCTCCCATCTTCCCGGCGGTGTAGTCTCACTCTTTCTTCCACAAGCAAGTGGATCGGTGCTATCCCTGTAATAATCTGTAAGGCCTTCGTGGAGACCGTCTTGTAAGCACTCGCCACCCTCAGCAGCATCTTCCTTTGCACTCCGTTGAACATTTGCCTGTATCTAGTAGTGCTCATAATGTCGTGCCAGATTGGGGCGCCGTAAAGTAATGTTGAAAGCACCACGCTATTTATAACCTCCCTCTTGTTGCTGGTAGGTCCGCCGATGTTTGGCATAATTCTTGCTAACGATGCTGCTTTTTTGTCTGCTTTTGCTGCCGTTGCCCGAATATGCTCCCGAAAGTGGCCTCCTTCTTCTAAGTGAATTCCTAGGTACTTAACAGACTTCTTTGGTGTTACGGAAGTTCCTCTGCAGTTAAAAGTAATACCTGCTTTTCTCCGCTTCCCCTTTATGATGACAGCTTCTGTCTTCTCCGGTGCGAGTTCGAGGTGATGGGCCGTCATCCAGTTGTCCACTATCCTCAGGGCTAAATTTGCCGCATGCATAAGGGCCTCCTCATCCTGCGCTAGCACTATCACTGCCAAGTCGTCCGCGAACGCAGCGGCTTTTACACCATGTGGCCATTTACTCCTCAGTACCCCATCGTAAACCAAATTCCATAGAGTAGGGCCCAAGACTGAGCCCTGCGGTACCCCGGATGTTATGTCTAAGGTCTCTTCTTTGGCTATCTGGAGTGACCTTCCACTGAGGTAGGCACCTACGAGATTTCGGAGGTATGGTGGTATTTTCCTTGTTCTCAGCTCCTCCATTATGTTTTGCCACGGTAGCGAGTTGAAAGCGTTTTTGACGTCGACTGTGATGAGAACGCCCCATGTTTCCCTGCTGCCCTTAATGGTTTTAAGGACTGCGTCCACTGCCATCAACGTATTTCTATCTTTTCTGAAACCATACTGGAACTCTGATAGGCCACCCTTGTAATCGATTTCCTTCTGTAGCCTAGCAAGTATCAATAACTCATATAGCTTGCTAATTGTCAAGAGCAAGCAAATGG
Organism: Acanthoscelides obtectus; assembly: GCA_963669975.1. Lineage (NCBI taxonomy): Eukaryota > Metazoa > Arthropoda > Insecta > Coleoptera > Chrysomelidae > Acanthoscelides > Acanthoscelides obtectus. The sequence goes on along the minus strand of CAVLJG010000003.1, from coordinate 10,954,939 downwards.
GTCTGTATTTGTCTTTTCCTTTCGGTATCAGTAAGAGTTTGGCCCGTTTCCAAGATTCCGGAAAGCTCTGTGTGGTGAGAAGGTTGTTTAAAAGGCCCAATACCCAGGTTGGTGACAGTTTCGAAGCCTCTTTAATTGCTTCTGGGGGTATACCATCAAGACCAGGGGCTCTACCCATTTTGAGTTTTTCTATGGCTTGTTCGAATTCCTCTTCCGTGAACATGTCTACGTTGTTGACCGTTTCTGTACTGTAGCTCCTAACTGCGTGTGGTGGGAACAGTTCTTCTGCTATCTCCTTCTTTCGTTCTTTTGTCATGCTATAGGGCGCGAAACATCGGAATTTTTTCATGACAATCCGATATCCGTCTCCCCATACGTCCTCGTTAATGCTGTCACAAAGTTCGTTCCAGTGTTTTTTCTTGGACTCTTTGATCATTTGCTGAAGCATTTTTTTGTGGCTTTTATACAAGGAGCTAGCTTCTTCGATGATCGCTTCCGGATGTCTGTGCCTGTGTTTGACGAGCCTCATGATGGTTCTTTTCCCTTTACCTGGAAATCGAAGTACTAACTGGTGTAGATTTATTTCAATAAGCGAACCTTTTTCAAATGTTTTCATCACATTCAGCGAAAAAACATTGAGACATGAGTATCAGATTGCTATAATTGGGATTATTTAGTCATATTGAAAGAAAGAATATTGAACGTCGTATGATTACTCAGCGCTTCACAATTTAATTTAAAGTTATAAACCTTTAAAACATGAATGATCAGGAACCTGAAATACGCGCAAATATTAATATTAACAAATTATAACTTTATAAAGCTTAAAGTATGAATTAAACTGATTAGAAATATTAGGAACGGTACACAATATAAAACTTAGTAACTTTTTTTAAGTTTATAATATTCGACATATTTTAAGATTATATTAAAAAATTATTGAAATATCGAAAACACATAAAAACATGGCTTAAAAAAGTTCTAACAAATGAAAATGACAATAGAACATCCACGCATTTTATCGAAAGTTATAAAAGTTTTGTTACTTGTAATATGTTTTATCTGCCCCCTCGAATTAATGTTTAGAACCTTGTTCCCAAGGTTTGAAAAACATCCGATTGTTGTCTATTACTCGTATTTACCTGCTGGATTTTTTAATCTGGTGGACAGTCCATCTAGAAAGGCCCTCCTGGATGAAGTTACAGAATCATCAACCCATACTTTACTTGTAGTGTGTCCTGCGTTTACCCACGTTTCATCAAGGTAATAAATCTTCCTGTTTTGATTTCTATATTTCCCAATTTTTGTTAAATAATCCCTCCTCCATAGCACAATTTCTTCTCTATCCAGTAGTAAACTATTACGACCCCGTTTTTTCCATTTGAAATTTTTAAATGCTTCAGTAACGCATGGAAAGTTGATCGTTTGAAATTTGGCAACGTTGTATCTCCATTTACCTCCTGCAGTACTTTATCTATAGTAGGTATTTCATTCCTAAAGAAGAATTCATGCACTTTCCTCCTAATCGCATGCTTATCAGCTTCATCCAATGATTTAACAATACTTTTGCGATGTTTACTGGTCATTGGCTCAGAAAAGGTGTGATTTTTTTTGTATTGTCTTAACACATTAAACACTGATGCGCGACACACCCCAACTTTGTGAGAAACTTTCACAACAATTTCTTTGATGGTTGATGCCTCGTTCTCCTCGCGCTCGATCTTATATATATATTCAAAATGACCTCTTTCATTTCTGCACTCAGGTGTCTTTTTTTAGAGCGTTTCCTAGGTGGACTACAGGAGTTTACAACTTCATCGGCAGTATCTGTACTACTGGGCATTTTGCGCAAGCAGTTGATAACAATAACAATCAATAACAAGGTATAACAATAACAACGACAAACTCAACAACTTAATAAGATAACAAACGAAAACGTCCAAAGAAATATCAAATTGCAATGATGCACACGACATACGTAACACGTCTGAACCTGAATGTGACTCTGCCTTGATACGACTGCTCTGTCGCTCGGCATAGGCATTTAATTGCGAATTGACCAATGAGGGCTCCTGTTTTACGTCGAGACGGCGGCGTTAGCGTGAAAATCACCCGAACCTTTTGTTTACATCCGGTCTATCTCTTATCTGAATATACTGTAGACACCGTATGTTTTTTGCCACAACAGGAATTACCGTTCATTTTGAAGGGGATGACTCTGACAATAGAGGAAATTGTTAACATTCATTGCCAAAAAAGATCAAAAATTTTCCGAACATCTAGTAATGTCGATTGCTTTTTCGGACGGCTTGGATTAGTCATAGCATAAGACGATTAGGTATATCAAGTGCCCCAGACGCTCAGTCCAGGAATGTTCACCTTAATTTGAAAATAGTTTAAATAAAATACCTAAAATAAGCAAAAAATTATATTTGGGAGGTTCAAAATAAACTTTTTTTAATAAGATTTTTCACATCTGGTTTTGGTAACAGTCTAGGAAAAGTCACGCGTCGCCACTGTAACTAAATGTTAATGCAACAAAAGAATTCGGGAAGGTAATTACAAGTATTTGGAAAATGCAAGACTTCGAAATGACTGATAAGCATGTTGCTTAACTATAACGATAACTATCCTCAAATAATATGTTATTAACATATGCTCGAGAAAGTCAGTAAATTATGTTAATTATAAGAAGCACCGCGTAGAAATACATATCTTTTACGGAAAAGTGAAATGCACTAATACGAATGATTTTAAAAAATATGTCTATACGCAGCATGACGTTCAATAAATAATAGTTTAAAAGACACTAAAAAAATACGCATAACAAAAATTAGAAAATATTTTTTAATTACAAAGAGTTTTTATCACAGGAGTAGATGGTCGAACAATCAATCATAATGAATGATAAAATAGAATTATAATAAAATTTAAGTTATTAACAGAATAAATTTTTTATTTAGTTTTTTAAACTATTATTTATTTTTCATCACTTAGTTCGATTTATCAGTTAGTTTTTTGTGGACATGTCATGATATTCGATCCATATGGCCTAACAGAAAAACGTGTTTTCAACCTTGTATACCAAAAAGGCAAAAATTTTGCAAACATTTTTTTGCGTTATCTGTAAAAAATGCATGAGAACAGTTGCTCCTAAAATTGCTTAAAAACCTGAAAACAAGAATCTTGAAGCTTCAGAATGTTTTTGAAGTCTGGGTACAATCATTTTTCACCAAAATACAGCCTCTTAAAAAAAACAGCGAAAAATTTGAATGTTTTTCTTGCTCCCTTAATTTTGTGAGTACTTTTGATTAGCTACGATTTAATTACAGCGAATTTTTTAATACGATAGAGAAGGAACAAAGAATACGAGTTAAGAATCTTATTTTAGTGTAAAATTGACGAAAAACGCAAACAATACTTACATGTATTTTAAAGATCTTAAGTCAGTAGGGCGGCACCACGGGTAGGGCAAGGAAAGGATTGCACGGACCTGTTTGACGGACTTGATCCATTTAATTTCTCTGTTATACGTGTTCGTAACTAACTTTTTTCTTAGAAGGTCGCACGTCCCTTTTTTTCGTTTTTTTTTTTTCGTCTACCTGTTTGCAGTAGTATTCCAAACACTTCATTTGATTATTTCATGGTGTGTGTAGAGATGACTAAAAAGTCAGATTTCATCTTAAAAGTACTTTCTCTAAAATATCGACTGTTTGACTTTTACTTTCAGTTCACAAATTATTTACCGAATCAACAGATTTTATATAAAAATGAATATTTCAAATTATATTCTTGTTTAGAAGAAACAAGTTCTGGTTCTATGTCGATATTTAAAAAAATTGGGTATTACATTTATTACGAACCGCGTACTAAGTTTACTTTTTTTAAAATGTTATTGAAGGTCTTTTGCTGTAAAACAGCATAAATACCATACATTAGATATTTGGAGTTATCCGCTATGAAATTGCAGAATCAAACTTATTGAACAAATATGTCATCAGCGTTGTTGTACGATTACTAAATAGCTACATCGGGAATAAAATTAACCGACATTAAAAGATTGTATCGTAAATTAAATTTTTCAGATCTATTTCCGTATGTAATTCAGATTCGTTATCGTTAAATCGTTATCTCAGGAGAGACGATTGATCTCGACGTGTGACCTTGAATACGATAGAGAAGAAACAACGAATACGAGTTAAGAATCTTATAAGATTTTATTTTAGTGTAAAATTGACGAAAAACGCAAACAATACTTACATGTATTTCAAAGATGTCAGTAGGGCGGCACCACCGGTAGCTCAGGGAAAGGATTGCACGGACCTGTTTGACGGACTTCCATCCATTTAACTTCTCTGTTATACGAGCCCCTTCCTACTTCAGTTGGCCCTCTTCAAGATTTGTACCGAAATATGCCTTTGTAAACTAAACATGACGAAACTATTTACTTCTAAAACAATTTATTTTCTCAAAAACATTTTAGATACACTCTAGTCGTAAAAAATACATATTTGAAGTCACTTAGACCTATAACTTATAGAACATCTGAAGAAATAAACAATGAGCGAATAAATGCGCGAAGTTAACAAAGCAACAATTGAAAGATTGCCATTGGGTAACATCACCTTTATTTTTTATTACGGCTGAAATTCTTTGGGGCATAGTGTTAACCAAGTTTTGGCAAAAATTTGATGTAAAACAATCCCATATTTCTTGAAGCTTTTGTCTCAGTTCGGTGATTGTACGAGCAGGATGTTGTCGTAGAACCTTTTTCATCTCGTGCCACAAAGTTTCAATAGGTGATAGATCTGGACTGCTAGAAACCCATTTCAAAAGTGGTACATTATTTTCTTTCATCCATTTTATAGCCTTTTTTGAGGTATGGCACGCTGCACTATCTTGCTGAAACACAACATCTTGGCCGGATGTCAAAAATTCTTCCATCACTGGTAAAAGCGATTCTTCTAAAATTGCCAAATATTTGTTTGTATCCACATTTCCATCAATAAAATGAAGTTTTCCTACTCCTTTTGATGACATACTGCCCCAGACCATAATGGATGCTGGAAATTTCACTTTTCTCTTCAGATAATCAACATGGAATGCTTTATTTTTTTGGGAATAACTCTACTGCGACTCTCACCAACACAAACTTCGAATCGGTACTCATCACTCCATTGTATTGCACACCATTGTTGAAGTGTCCATTGTCTATGTTCTTTAGCTCATCTAAGCCGATTTTTCTTTTGCAGTGGAGTTAATAGTGGTTTTTCTTTGGCCTATAAACAAGTTGTGCAACTTTAGGGTTTTTACTTCACTTTTTTTTTATAAGAAAACTTACCTTGCAAGTGCTAAATCCCAGTTTGTGGGCCTCTCCACGAGTTGTGGACCTCGAATAGCGTCACTCCACAGAGCACTTAATTGAAAATAATTGGCACGCCTGTTTTTCACGATTATTCCTCTTAATGCTCTTCGGTCGGCATTTGTGATATTACGTTTTTTCACATATCGTGGCTTAATATTGACTGAACCAGTCACGTTATATCTTCTAACAATATTTCTCACACTGTACCGCGATAAGTCTAACAAAGTTGCCATTTCTCAGTTTGATTTCCCAGTAACCGAATTTTCTCACTAATAACCTTTCCTCTACCCATTTTGAATTTCTGACGGCTGTGATTAATAAAAACAATTGTCATGGCTTTTATTTTTCACAGCCACCTATGCGTTATAGACTTATTTTGAATTGAAATGGAAATAGGTTGATATGCTGTAATTGCAACAAGTGTTGTTTTTATACTGCAAATTTGATTAGGGAGTAATAAAGTTTTCTACTATATATTATCAAAATATTCATTGTTAATATTTTAAACCTATAACACCCTGTTACATTTTTATTATTTGTGTTTGATAAGAAAAAAAACTAAGATTTCAATAGTTGGACCAACTGAAGTGGGAAGGGGCTCGTACGTGTTCGAAACTAACTTTTTTCTTAGAAGGTCGCACGTCCCTTTTTTCGTTTTTTTTTTTTCGTCTACCTGTTTGCAGTAGTATTCCAAACACTTTTCATTTGATTATTTCATGTGTGTGTACAGATGACTAAAAAACAATTTCAATTTTTTTGTCATAAAATGCATTTTTTCTTCGATCGTAACTTAATAAATATTAGTACAACTTTGAAATTGTATGTGAATATTCCACTTTTATGGATGAATGAAACTCATCTTACTGAGAAACGAGGTTTCAAGAAAATCAAAGATTTTTCGAAGACGAAAAGTGATAATAAAAGTAATCGCCAGTTTCATTCTTCCATAATAAAGTAATATTCACATACAATTTCAGAGCTGTACTAATATTTGTTAAGAAGTTACGATCGAACAATAAATACATTTTTTACAAAAAATGAAACGTTTCTAGTCCTCTCATACACACCATGCAATTATCAGATGAAAAGGAGAATACTGTTGCAAACAGGTAATTCAGGAAAGATCGAAAAAGAGGAACGCACGACCTTAAACATGCATGGTCCAGACTTGAGGTCTAAGACAACCAACGAAAGCATAATAACTATCCTCTAACAAGGATATAACGTCTTTGGCGCTGTCTTTTTTCGATAGTGTCTTGTGCTTTTATGAACCGATGATGCGTTGCGTGGCAAGAGTAAACCTACTTGACGCCATTTTATAGTCTTGAAAGGCAAACTTCCGATTTTCGCAGACTGTACTCTCCCAGTTACCGAATAATGTACCTTCCTGGATAATCAAAAATAAGTGATCCGCGTTCCGTAGTTTATTGGCTGGTTGCCACATTTTTTCGCCTAATGAAGAATCACTTAGAGCCGTTATAGGGCTCTTACATACTTCCTATTTTTACGAAAAGTATAAATAACGTGCTGTGTGCAACATTGTGGCACTATAAATACTGCTCTCTCTCGACACGTCTTATGTCATTGATATATGCATACAGATGTTGGTTTTGGCAAGTACATCACCAAAAAGATGGGCGCTTTCAATTTGTTGTGACTTCGATTTTTATAGAATCTTCTGGTTTTATCGCCCACATCGCAATGCACTTAGATTAGAGTTTACGCAAAGCAAAATTCCAAATGTACCTGTATATTCTAATTTCTAACGATACATGATAACACCTTGTTTTACGAACAAAATGAGGATAAGAACTATGAAATTCACACATTTTACTTCTTGTGTTTTCTCAGTGTTTTGAGCTATATCCCTTTGATATCAAATGAAAAGTAAAAATTAAAAAAACTAGTTGCCTTATTGTGTTTCTGATACAAACATACTTATTTCAAAATAATGTTTATTTTGTATACAGAGTGTTCCTTAATGATATGCGAACATTTAAGGGTGTGAATCTACATGAAAACTTAATGTTAGTTTGCTTTATAAACTATGGTCTAAAATGTTTCCTTACAAAAACTCGGGGTGTTGAAGTTTTAGGAAAAAAAGGGAAATTAATTAATATTTTCAGAACCGCTTCAGATATTTCACTAATATTTAGTACGTAGTGAAAGTTAATAAAGTTGCATATTTTTCAATGCAAAAATAATTTTTAGCTTTAACAGTGGCGTGCGTACGGGTATTGACTTCGATATTTTTTAAGAAAAAAATGGTACGCCAATGGTTTTTTGTCAAATAAAAATTATTTTTGAATTCCCCGTTCGATTTAAAACAAATGATCTCTCTTGAATGGTTTTCCTTCGATGCGCCATTTTCGAGTAAAAAAATAAAAACAGCTCTATTGTCTAACTTGCACATAAGGGGTAATGAACAACAGCAACTCGACCCCTGCAAGGAAGACTATTGTAACTCAGTTTTGGTTGAACTAAGATATAGGCATTAGAAGATTTTCGGACGGATTTCGTTGTCAGAAAAATGACGATCTCATCAGAAATACGTTGCACATTGCAGTAATTCTTGTAGTTAGAAGGTTGTAAATGGTATTACTATAAAAACCTAGCGAAAATGACAATTTTTTTTATAAATCTTGATGACTGATCGTTGGATCAATTCAAGAAAAAAGTACACTATTTTTCAAACAAATGGTAGAAAAAAACCCTCTTTAATGCCAATCTGAGTCACTCACATTATATCCATCTTCCTGTTCTCCACTATCATTGTTCTCAACTTCTGTATTGTCAGCACTGTTAATATTATACTAAGTGACATATAAATCCGAACACCCAGTTTAAATGGTTTTATTTTAATAAAATTTTGTATAAGTACTTAATGCAGCATAACAAGTAAATGATAAAAATTTTCAAAATGCTTTAAAGCCCTTTGACATTTAATAATGTGTGGATGCACCCTGATGTGCTACGCATTCTCGCGTCCAGTGCCTCTTGCTCTTTGCGTACGGCCTTCTCGAAGCCATGCCTGACAATACCTAACCACAGTGTCTACACTTCTTTGATCTCTAACTGCAATTGCCCGAAAAGAAAGTCCAGCTTCCCGAAGTCCCACTATACGGCCCCTATCAAACTCACTAAGTTGACGAAATCGTACAGGTCTCCGTACTCTAGGCATCGTAACCGATCGTTACTGCGGCTGAAATATTCATTTTTAGAGCGTTAGTGAATTAGAAAAAAGCAGTATAAAAACCGGAATGTCCAACTGATAAAGCTGAAATTTTTTTCACTTGTTATTTACAGTAAGATAAATACATTCACCAACTTTTATTAAAATAAAACCATTTAAACTGGGTGTTCGGATTTATATGTCACTTAGTATATATTTAACTGCAGAATTGCAGACATAAAAAATACCATTAAGTAACCAGCATGTATCTTTTACACTTTGTAGTCTATTACTTATTATTGTCTATTATATCTATGTTATTTTCTGTGTTTCCTCACCCTGTAATTGGTATTTACTGTAGGGTGTTGTAATGAATAAAATAAAATAAATTTTATTTTTTTACTCAAAAATGGCGCATCGAAGAATAACAATTCAAGAGAGATCATTTGTTTTAAATTGAACGGGGAATTCAAAAATAATTTCCATTTGGCAACAAACCATTGGCGTACCATTTTTTTCTTAAACAATGTCGAGGTCAATACCCGTACCCACGCCACTGTTAAAACTAAAAATTATTTATGCATTGCAAAATATGCAACTTTCTTAACTGTCACTACGTACTAAATATCAGTGAAATATCTGAAGCGGTTCTGAAAATAATTAATTTCCATTTTTTTTTCCTAAAACTTCAACACCCCGATTTTTTGTAGGGAAACATTTTTGGACCATAGTTTATAAAGCAAACTAACATTAATTTTTCATGTAGATTCACACCCTTAAATATTCGCATATCATTAAGGAACACTAGTAACATTTCAATGTTACCGTTAAAAGAATTTTTTGATATATTTTCCAGCTTGCTTTCAAAACTACTTCCAGCTTCTGTTGGAACAGCCTGTATGTTTCCAATCAAGCATCACTCCAATATAGTCATTATTACTCAATCCGAATATAATCATTATCCTTCCATCACCTTTGTACAACTGTAACAATCATTCCGTAATGACAAACTTCCTACCGGTAATCAAAGACCAATTATCGAAGAAATTGTTGTAACGTTAGTAATTTATTTTCTCGGTACGGTTTACCTGTACGGTAGTTTTTACCGTAAAAGAACGCAAGTCAAGCCTTCCTACAGTCTGAATCATCAACGTTTTGCTTCGCGGATTACGAACCCTGCTTGTGTTGGAATTGGTCATTGTTCATTATCTTGGAGGCCTACAAAGGTGAGGCCAGTAATTAAGATGAATACATGATAATTATTTAAAACCAAATATAAAGCTTACAGCGCGTAAGATCTCTTCATCAAAATAAAAAAATGTCCTGTGAATTTGATTACATTTCTACGTATGGTGGCCTGACAAGAAATTCTCAAGGAGACGATGAATCACTTCTTCAGCGGGCTTAGACAGACTAATGGGACGGTAATCGTTGGGGAATATCGAACCTACATTCTTTGGGGTCATCATGACTTGAGAAGCATTCCACGCCTTGGTACTGAATTCTGAGCATTGCATTGATTATTGCCACCACATAAGTCAAAGCCAAAAGTAGCTTTTATTTGATACTCCTCTCCAGGCACTGTACGTACCTTTAGGGCCGTAATATGATCTGGTGTGATCTGAACCCCCAAAAGATTCCGCTGATGTGCTATGCAAAGATTCATCTGAAGAGTCGTCCGTAGAAGAGCCAACTGAAAAGTTACCGTCGCTAGTTGCTTTGAAATATCTCTTTAAATATCCTACAAGTCGTTGTCCCTCATCCAGATCATAATTGGGAGACAGCTGCCTTTCCATGGCGACTCCTAAAAACTATACCCTCAGGACCATGGATATGTGTTTTTGCTTCCGATTCCTGAGCGATTTCTCTACTTTCCAGACATTGCCACCTGGAAGTCGCTGTTCTGTGCGGAGTGCGTTTATCACGTCATTCGTTACTCTACAAATATGATTAGGATTCCCAAACACTGTAACTAAAAGCAACTTCTACCTTGAATAATTTGTATTTGCGCAACTTTGTCATACTCTTACTTTTAGAACCGATCTAATTTTATATCTTACGATCAAAGCGACCCCTGTCCATCTCCTAAGCTAATGGGCTTTTTTATTGGCAGAACTACACATGGTCGACAGTTAAAATTAAACGCCCCTGTTAAATGTCAATTGGGTTTCGCTTGTACGATGTTTAGAATAGTCTGGACAGTATAAGTGAAAATTGAGAGTAATTGCGCGATTAAAAATCTCGAAGGAACATTTTAAATAGCTGATTAGTTGTTTAAATTTAGAAAAGAAAGCAATCAAATTTAACAGAGTGTGAATGCAGATGCTCACAAATTGAAAAAGATCATCGTATACAGACAACTGAATAGTAGGATCACTTGGCAGACAAGCCATGTTCCTTCTACTACCGACATCACACCTTGGAAGCGACTAAAGGTATACTTTATCTGAAGTCACTTGAAATAGCATAAAAACCTTTGGTCGGCGCGTCCTTTGTAATTTCATGACGTATCATAGGCGTGCGGTCATTTATTTAGAACGATAATAATAATGTTTTTATATCACAATAAATGGATTTTACTATCTTCTTATTTTTTTGATTTGGGATAAAAAATACTTATATTGGGAGTTTAATTTATGTTGACTGAAAGTTAAGAAATGGAAAAATTACAGAATTCCAACGTTTGACATAGGCAAATATTTACATAGCAGGTAGGTATATAAAAAGGTATATAAAGACTTACGTTATAGGTATTTATATATCATTCTCGCCTTCGGAGCTGTCGCTAGAGTCATCTTGTAGAGGAATTACAACGGGATTTACAGGAGGCAAAACACAATATTCATTTTCTTTTTCAATAATATGCCTAGAACACTGCTTCCATAGGTCTGTGGCAGCAATATGAGATACAGCATCTCTTATTGTGGCCAATAGCGATTCACTTAATTGAGGGGTCTGATTATGTTTTCTTACTTTTTTTAAAGCAGCCCAGACCAACTCAATCGGGTTAAAAATGCAGTAATAGGGAGGTAGACGTAATACTTCATGGCCATTTTGCTGAAGCAGCTTGTCAACAACATACTCTTTTTCAAATTTTTGTCTTTTAATAAGATCCAATAATATGGCTTTGGTTGATTTTTGTGGTATTTCCATTCCCTTATCCTTCATAAAATCAATAATGTCTTGTTTTTTTGTGTCTGTATTCGGAATTTTGTTTTTCTGTCGGGAATGGTATGGCGCATTGTCCATAATAATCACTGAATTTGGGGAAATCTTTGGTATTAACTGCTGCTCTATCCACTTTTCAAATAAGTCGGAGGTCATGTCCTCATGATAGTCCGTACTGCACAACATCATGGGTATCATACCACGTTTCATCCAGGTAAATCAGATTTCTTTTCTGCTCTCTATAGATTTTAACTTTGTGCAAAAATTCTTGGCGCAATTCAACGATTCGAGACGACTCCATAATCACCATTCTTTTATCTAATTTTTTGTATTGAAAAACCACACAGTTTTACAATACAGTGCAGTGAGTCTAAGCATTTGTAATTACAAAAATCTTCAGGATAATCTTTTAATTCATCCCGTATCATTTCCAACGTGGGCACCAAATTTTCTTTATAAAATCCGTATATTATACGACGAATATCTTCCTGAAAACCCACGTCTATTCTTTTTAATTTTTACCCTATGCGCTTTCTGTGGAAGGAATGGTTGACTACATATCTCCTTTTTATAACCCGATAAATGGTAGACCGACTGATTTTTGTCAGGATACAAATTCTGTTTAAAATTTGATTTTGCGAGGAATCTGGATTTTCGTTTTTCAGACAATCATACATATTTAGGATTATTCTTTGGATCTGTTCCTCTAAATCTTTATGAAAGAATTCTGCCTGCACAGGTTCATCAACTATCTCCTCATGGCTTGGAGCATTTTCCCAAGGTCTCCAAAGAGCCATATTTAGGACACACAAGAACAATCAACACAACAATTAAATCAACAAGTAAACTGAGTATTCAAAAGTCAAAAACACACAAACTAATAAAAGCTATGAAAAAACACGGACAGACTAAAGAAAACACGTTTATTCACCGCTACACGGCACTGGCTAAACTGTTTCAATTTTCAGTAGCCACCTGCACTTGTTCCGAGCTCTGAAATACACGCTTTCTCATTGGCTATGTCCACGCATAGGCGTGCTTTACTCCACGTGGACCGGTGAAACTGCCTTTGATCTTATACTTGCTGCGAAATTTGGCGATTTTTGCAGCAACAGAGCGTGTTAAATATAGATATATAAAACGCACCCGGTATTTCAGTGTTTCAAGTGACTTCAGATAAAGTATACGTTTGCAACAATTTGGAGGCGCATGTGCCGCAACGTGTTGCGGGCTGTCAGGATCTCTGACACATGAACAATTTTTCACCAAGTGCTCCTACTGCTTGTAGTCTGTACACTTTTTCGAAGGTTTATGGTCAAGTTATCATTTCTACGGAAAAGTGAATGTGTTTCGGCGAAGAAAGTTGGTAGGAATTATGTTTATTTGACTTTATTTATTCGTCTAGTAAACACGTATGACGAAAGGTAAATAATCGAGAATAGGTCAGCAACATAGTTATGGTTATCCGTAGGTACAGCTGTATGCAGTTGTTCAAAATGTTGCGTAGCTAGGCTTTGGAGGAATGCGTACAGGATTTTTATAGATTACGTTATTGATCATTTCAGAGCGGCAATAATAATAATAATAATATTTATTCACTCAATGTACAAAGATAACAAACAATATGAGTAAATAAATATAAAGTCAAAACAGGCCCAATAGAAGGCATCGCCTGTACATGGACCAATAATTTAAGTTGAAACTGTAGAATGCAAATGACAAAAATTAGCTACAGTAGATTATGTATTTAGTTGATGTTCGTATTTATGAGTTTATGAATTTCAGTCCTAGATATAGAATGTAGCCACTTTTTTAAATTTCTTTTGAAACAATTTCCGAAACGTAAATCTTTTAAGTCTTTAGGTATAATTTCATAAAATTTAGGCGCTAAATAGAGATATGATCGCTGCATTATAGATTTATGCGGTTGAGGAACTACTGTGCCACGAATTTTGTACCTGGTATAATGATTATGTTTAATTTTTTGGTCGGTGTTTACAAATTGATGGTAGTGAGTGATACTGTGTAAGAAATAAAGCTGTCTTATATCATACATTCGAACATCTGCGTATAATTTTTCAGTGGGATAAAGTTTCGGTTTTTTAAATATCATTTTTAGAATACTTTTTTGAAAAACATCTAAATTATAGATATGTGAGGAACATGCAGCTCCCCATGCTAATATACCATATGTGAGATGAGGCTCAATCAGTGCATGGTATAATGTTCGAAGATATTTTTCTGTCAATATATTCCCAAGGTATTTAATTTTATAGGATACAAATCTAACTTTCTTTAAAATATAATTGACATGGATGTACCATCGTAAGTGAGGATCCAAGACCACTCCAAGGTATTTTATGTTGGGCACTCTATTAATTTGCATTTTTTGATCATTAATATTGAAGGAGAAATTTGTGTAATTTGGCAGATGTCTAGCATAAGATCCAAATGATAAAAAATGTGTTTTAGAGTAGTTAATTCTTAATTTTCTACTGTTAAACCACCGAATAATTTTGATAAAATCATTTTCAATTACATTTTTCAGATCAGACAAGTCAGTGCCTTCATATAATATTGCGGTATCATCTGCAAAACTAGTTATTTTGCCAACACAATTAATTTGGATTGATTGTTCGGCCTGCCGCAGCTTCGTAATAAATAAAGGATTTGTTAAAAAACATCTTGAAACAATTTTGAGAAAAACAATACTCTTTATTTTCATACAATGATGACATTTCTCGTAGATACAGTGCCAAGTATTCAAGGAAATGAGCCTTGGTTAACTATTACGATATTTGCGGGCGTAGAATGTCAAATGATATAATCTTATTTAGGCAACAAGTCATGACTCATAGGTTAATGTGATGAATTATTATTTGTTCACAACGCAAATTTCGCTGCCGTAGAATACAGGATGTCCGCAAAGTTGGGGTTTTCCTTTTCAGAAACAACTACCCTTGAAATAAAGGTAATGTGTAGTTAAACGAGGGCGACCAAGTAAAAAAAAATAAAGGAAAAAGTACTCACTCTCCAGTTGACGAGAAGGGCTAAGTACGTCTCTGCCCGAAATCATACCGCTCCAACAGGAAATGAAATCAGCTGATGCGCTACCGAGCAGACGCAGGCAAACAAGGAAGGCAAAATGTTGCGTAAAAAGTCTAGATATTGCATCCCGTCCAATCGATTTGGGAGAATAAATGGTCCAATGAGCATACCGTTCACCATGCCAGCCCAAACGTTCGCCGAAAATGTTTGTTGAAAGTGTGCCCGACGGACAGCGTGCGGATTTTCTACTGACCAAACATGAGTGTTGCGAAAGTTATTCACCCCATTACGCGTGAACGTAGATTCGTCTGTCACCAATATGCACTTCAAAAAGTCCGGATTATTGTCATGTTGATGCAACAACCACTCACAAAACCGCACTCTTGCTGGAAAATCGTCAGGTTGAAGGGCTTGTACACGTTGGACGTGAAACGGATACAGCCCCTCTTCACGCACCGTTTGCCACACTTTAGTTTCTGATACTTGCACTTCTCTAGCCACGTCTCTAGTGCTTGTTGAGGGATTCTCGTCTACGCGATTATCTCTACACGCGTGACCGTAACCGTCGGTTGAAGGTTGCATACTGACCTGACACACTGACCCCGATCCAGTTCTGTCGTCGGGTTGAGCTAGTGTCCTAGTACCACTCGGGGATGTCGCGGCTACAGGACGGTATTCAGATATTTTTGATGTTGCAGAGCCCTTTATCTCGGTTCCCTTAAGACATTGGTGTATATGGTACTAAGAAAAATTGTTTATGTTTTCAAGATATACACGTCGTGTAAAGGAAAACCCCAACTTTGCGGACACCCTGTATATTACTGTATAGTTACATTTGCAAGTGAAATGTTATGGAATTGCAAACATTCCTTATAATTATTCTAGCCCTATAAAAAATTGTTCATCATTGGACTACACTGTCGAACAACTTTGCAAAATTGTATAAAAAAAATGTTACAGAAAATTATTTTTTCTTACAACAATAATGTAGATATGGCCTCTTATGGTTATTATTCTGGCTCTATTGAAAATTGTTTATATTTTGGAGCCAATAAATGTAAGTCGCTAGAATCATTGGACTACACCTTCGAACAACTTTGCAAAATTATAAGAAGAGATATTACCGGAAATTAAATTTTTTACAATAATAATGTAGATATGGAATTTATATTCACTTACGGTGACAAAAAAAATGATGAACGATTAAGGTCATCTGCTTAAACTTTCTCATAGGTACGAACAAACGGAAACCTTGGCAATAAATTCGAGGTCACCGAGGTCAACTTTTAAATTATTCAGTTATGAACGCGAGATCATTGACATTATTTACCGGATATCAAATTGAATAATCGTGAATGGGCGATTGTTTGTTGGACGCCTTTCACTTAAGATCACCATTATTGGGCCATTCTGTGTAATTAATTGATTAACATATACAGCATTTTACCAATAGATGGTATAGATGGAGCGAAACATTAGCGAATATTTTAATAGAAATACTAATCATAAATAACAGCAAAGCCTTCCATGCATTCAAATAAAGACCATTATCGTTGAAATGTATTACCTTATCGTACTCGGAGGTTTCGGTAACAATACAGGGTGCGGCAGAGAGGACGGACGTTTTTGGGATGGGTAGTACTCTCCGCCTCCGTCAACGAGAGAGGTGGGGAGGGTGCCGTTCGACTCGTGAGATCCTAGCATTTTTTTACCAGTTGTCGTTATGGAGCCTTGGACGGTGTAGCACCGCGTTTACGCCTTCAACATTCATCGGAATAGAGCTATTCCCTCTCGAAACACCATCCTTCGTTGGGTTGAACCACTTCCAGGCGTGGTGAACTGATCAACAGAAGACCAAGAGGATCGCCGCGAACAGTTCGAACTCCTGAAAATGTTGAACGCGTTCGACAGGTCTTTCTTTGCAGTCCGACTCGATCTGCCCGGAAACATGCTGCTGCACTTCGCCTTAGTGATCGTTCGGTAAAGCGAATTTTGCATATGGATCTCGGCTTTCACACCTACAAAGTGGCCATTGTGCAACAGTTACAGCCCGGAGATTATGCACAACGAATGAACTTCGCACGTGAGATGGAAGCACTGATCGATCAAAATGAGAACCTTATTTTGTTTCTGAGTGACGAAGCCCACTTTCACCTAAACAGCATGGTTAACCAGCAGAATTGTCGTTATTGGGCTAATGAAAATGCGCAACAGTTACACGAAAGACCGCCCACACAGCCCGAGCATCCATGGACGTTATTCGCCCTCTCTTCTCTGGTCGCCTTATTTCCAGGTTTGGCGATGTTCATTGGCCTCCTCTGTCTAAGCCACTGGACTTTGGGCATCATATCTTGCATGAATTTCTGTCCTCCAAAGCCAGGCTCAACTGTCATGATGAGAATCATGTCAGCATGATCAATGTACTGACGGACAGCTTCAATGCCCGACCCAGGCTTCAGAGCAAGCCCAACCTTCATACCTGCCTCTTTCACTTTTCTGCATACTTTTAGAACATCAGATAAAACTGGTTCTGTGTGAAATGTGTACAGGTCCACATTGGCTTCTCCCATAGGCTCAATCCACTGTTCTGGATTAGAAACCATCATATGTGTTTCAAAGAAAACATTGGGTATTTTAGTCCTTATGCGATTATTTCTTAGGGGGACACCTCAAGGCCAGAGTATACGCGAACAAGCCCCGAACTCTGAACGAATTGAAGGGCGAAATTCGCATGGAAGTCGCCCAAGTTGAGAGAGCGATGTTGGAGAGAGTCTACGCACACTTCCAAGAACGCCTCCACCACATGCCTGATGTGATTTTTCACACTTGACTGTCTCAAATGCTATTTCCTTGTGAACCTGATTCCATCAATAAATTTGTTTTCGAGTAAAAATTAACTATTTTATGATTTGTTTAAAACCGTCCATCCTCTCTGCCGCACCCTGTACTATCTAAACATTACCCTCCTGGCAGAGTCTTGATATGTGGCTGGAAACATGAGCCGTATTCATAAAACAAAGGATATCGTTGTACTTTCAAATTTTGAAGGAAATCCTCCAGATGGTATTTACAATAATAATACTAACTGTTTGCTCACTGCGCTCGGTATATAGTTCACTTCCTTCTTCTTGAACACTACCAAACTGAATGGCACTTCTAATTTTCCCAATTGTAGGATTACCGTCACCTTCCATAGCTTTCAGCAACTTTCTTTCCCAATCTAACAATTTAACTGCTTTATTACCTGTTTTTTCTTCAATGTTGATTTCATGTTGATTTTTTTTAATAAGCCTCTAGTATCTAATGGTTTACCGAATGTTGATTCGTATTTTTTCAACATCTTCTTCAAGGCATCGTCCTTTCTTATTTTTATTTTTGGAACGTGTGACTTTTCAAAATAATGGGAGCAATGGCAATTTCATCTGCGATGAACTGCAGGTCCTTGCCATTATTTTCTATAGTTTCCTCATCACTTGATGATGACATTTGATAAATGTATCCAGTAAAAATACGGAACGGTCTGTGTAAGCTCTGGAGTACAACTGTCAGTGATGCTGACTGAACGAACTTCCACGTCAACTACAAGCAGGGACAAGTCAGGACATGTCGCTCAAGATACAAATACCAGTCAACCTTTTACTTCTTCTTGGAGGATATCCTCGCGAGTATAAGGTAATCATTATTAATATGAAAACAAGGATATGCTTATACTTCTACCTTTTTCTCCGAAGCAAGACCTTATACCTTCACCTTATGCTTCCGAAGATATGCTTCTCTTTTATGAATACGGTCCCATATCTCCCGATCTTCTGCTTTACCAAAGAGCATGAATACCTTTTGGACTGATTTACAGTACCTATGACTCTTGACTTGTATCGCATCAATCTTATCTGTGTGTATCTTCTATCTATCCACTTGTTAAGTTACGTTGAGAAGCACTTCAAACGTAACGAAGTCTGTGAATTAAATGATGGGACTATTTTTTATTATTTATTTAAATGTAATTACAATTTTATATTGTCGCCTTTAAAGCTTGCTTTTGAATCCACACTACACTGGAGAGGGTTGTTATCCTCCTCATAGCTGTGCTGGAACTCCGATACTGGAATAGCCTTCAGCTGGTAGGTTACAGCCGTTTGAATGTTTTCCACTGTACCAAAATGAGTGCCCTTGACGTGATCTTTCAACTTCGGGGAGAGAAAAAAGTCGCAAGGACTCAAGTCAGTAGGCGGATAAGGCGGTTGAGGAGCCACAGGAATGTTTTTACTGTCGAAAAACTCGTTTATTGAGACAATGAGCACTATCCAAATGCAGCACCAAGTTGTTCTTGACTTGATGAACCTTCCCTTATCATTCGGACCGTCAACGCATAAGAAAAATCGCTACGGACAACTAAATGACTCGAGCGAGTTCGAACTTGTACTGAAGACAGATCACATGTTAGTTACCCTGTCTTCCCTCCAAGCCCGGCGTCTGCAATGTTGCCAAATCGGACACTACGTTGCCAGTCTCAACTTAATTTACAGACTTCGTACACTGACTTACTAATTTTGTGTCTTTAAAGCTTGAACTAAATGCCTAGGATCATTTTTAGATGAGAAGCAGGGCGTCTGTATCTCAAGAAATAAAGTCGGATAAAATTTTCAGGATAGTAGACCGAGAATTTTGTAGAGCAGTATATGTATAGATGAATCATGATTAGCGTTGATTGCTTGGAGGGAATAACTGTTTGCTTGATGAAAGGTTACTCGCGGTATAAAGATCGACTTTCAAAGAAAAGAAGGCTGTTAGAAAAACATACACCTGAGTCATGAATCACATTTTTTTAGGTATTCATGTGTTCCCGTTTAACTGATGCTTTCATATTTGGAAATCGGTCAAGTTATTGTCAATATCAACTCAAGAATAAAATTAATTTTAAAATATTTATATCAAAATTTATAGAAAATAGGGCAATATCTGCTCATTTTCCCTATAAGTTTTTATATTCGCTGGGCAATTCATAAATCACATTCCCTTTTAGTCACCTAGACTGACTATTGGCAAATCTATCTGTCAACATTGCAAATATATTTTTTTATGTGCGGACTAATTACTGAAAAAGTTACAGAAGTTCGGATTACATGTTTATTGATTTTTACACTTACCACGATCGTATAGCCTTCATCGTTCTCAGAAACATTACAATATTGTTTTTATTCCCACACGATCTGTAACTCATCTGTCTATTTTGTTGCACAAAAAGCGAGTAAATAATAACAATAGTATTGCATATATTATCACCTATCTATATATGGAGTGATCAAGGTCTTGATACATGCATTATTATGCAACCTACCCCTACGCTAGTACGAAGCCACAATAAATATTACTTCCTAGTATCAGACGACAAAATAGAAAACAGCTGTTACGAAACCAATCGTCTGGAAACTATACTAAGTGACATATAAATCCGAACACCCAGTTTAAATGGTTTTATTTTAATAAAAGTTGGTGAATGTATTTATCTTACTGTAAATAACAAGTGAAAAAATTTTCAGCCTTATCAGTTGGACATTCCGGTTTTTATACTGCCTTTTTTTAATTCACTAACGCTCTAAAAATGAATATTTCAGCCGCAGTAAAGAATCAACGTTGGCGGATTTTGGTTCTTGACATCCTTTACGATCGGTTACGATGCCTAGAGTACGGAGACCTGTACGATTTCGTCAACTTAGTGAGTTTGATTGGGGCCGTATAGTGGGACTTCGGGAAGCTGGACTTTCTTTTCGGGCAATTGCAGTTAGAGTGCAAAGAAGTGTAGACACTGTGGTTAGGTGTTGTCAGGCATGGCTTCGAGAAGGCCGTACGCTAAGAGCAAGGGGCACTGGACGCCGCCGTAGAACAACAGACCGTGAAGATCGTCGCCTAAGATTATTGGCCTTAAGGGACCGTTGCTCCACTACCAGGTCCATTGCAAATGAATGGTTTGCAGAACACGGAAGACCTATTGGCATGCGAAGTGTTTACCGACGAATGAGAAGTTTTGGCTTGTTTTCATACCGGCCACACTGGGTCCTCCCTTTAACTCGAGAACACCGACGTAATCGCCTTGAGTGGTGCAGACAACGGTCACTCTGGGATCAGGAATGGAACAGTATTGTCTTTAGTGACGAGTCTCGATTTTGTTTAGGCATGCACGATGGTCGTGCCAGGGTTAGAAGGCGACGTGGTGAAAGGAGGAATCCACAGTTTTTTGTTGAAAGACATGTTCATCACACTGTTGGAGTTATGGTTTGGGGTGCTATAGCTTATGGTTCCAGGTCACCTTTAATCTTCATCAGAGGTAACATGAACGCGCAGCGTTATATCCACGAAGTTCTAGAACCCCATCTTTTACCCTATCTTGACACCCTGGCAGATCCAACTTTCCAACAAGATAATGCCCGACCACATGTTGCAAGAGTCACAATAGACTTCTTTCAACATAATGATGTCACATTGTTACCATGACCACCAAGATCTCCCGACTTATCCCCAATTGAGCACGTGTGGGATATGATGGGTAGGAGATTGCTCAATTTGCAACGTCCTCCTCAGACTCTAGACGCACTTCGAGAGGAGTTGGTGGTTGCCTGGAATGAGATACCACAGGAGGACATTGACCACCTGATCAGAAGCATGCCTAGGCGCGTTGGTGAATGCGTAGCACATCAGGGTGCATCCACACATTATTAAAGTTTAAAGGGCTTTAAAGCAGTGCAATCATTTTGAAATTTTTATCATTTACTTATTATGCTTCATTAAGTACTTATACAAAATTTTATTAAAATAAAACCATTTAGACTGGGTGTTCGGATTTATATGTCACTTAGTATATGTCATAAGGGTGGAAAAGCTGTCGATATATGGTCAAACGATTTTTGCTAACTCGTGATAACTGCATTTAGGCTCTGTGTTTTTTATTATCACTTCAGTATAAAAATAAGAGAGATATCCTTAGTGGGTATAAGGAGAAATAGAGTAAGCATAGAAAAACCATAACACCGTATGTTAGGACAAGTACTCGATCAGAACTCGAACTTCGTAAAAAAATGTATAAATGGAGAAGATGCGAATTCTGCCATTTGTCAGGAAAACAGCTAGAATTTGTTTAAGTTCTATGTAATTTTATTTGTGTGCTTAAACAGCAGATATAATTCGTATTTTTTTATTTCGCACAATTTGTACAATGACTAATTCAAATCGTCTATATCGATATGGTACGTATTACGAAATGACGTGAACCGATCCACCGCACACATAACCGATACGTTCTCAAGAATTTGATATACTAATTTAGGTCACAGTCCAACTGGTCTAGATGATAAATAATTATGTAATTTCATATGGTTTCCGCTGCTACGGTTCCGCACACACACTATTAAATTATTTTTCTTTTTTTTCAGAATGACGCTGAACCTCTAGATTATACCATGGACACGCTTTTACTGGGCCGTCAACAGAGCAGTAATGCCGGCGGATCTCCAAACGTAAGTGGTTTATCATTATAGTGAAACTGAATTATAATACACGAAATAAAAGTAGTGGAAAAATAGTACGAATAAGTCGTAAATATTTGTATCTAACATACTCATCAAGACTATGCTGATTTGATGCAGCATATATATATATACAGGGTGTCCCAGAAGTCGACGTCAAGCCGAAACCGGGTGATATGCAAAGTCATAACAGCTATCAGAAAAATATTAAAAAAAATTTTATGTATGTGTTTTGAAAATTATAGGTCTTTGAAAAAAATATAGAAATGTCACACCCTACGGCAGTCTGTCAACTCCTGTTACTACAAATATTAACTTTTTTTGGATTTTATGTTTACAATGTAATGACGAATAATGCATCTTCAAACTGGTGACTCAACCTTACTGCCAACTTTTCTCGTTCAGGAAAAATTGCCACTTATTTCCCAACCAAGTATTCCAAAGTAAAACTTTGCTCAACTTTAACTGGCTGTACTGGAAAAAAATGTACTACGAGAGTTTGGCAAGTAACCTTAAAAGTTGGCGCATTTAATAAAGATTCCAAAATGGTATAACACTTAGAAAATTACTCGTTAACTTATGCACAATTTTTATTTGAAGAAAAACTGATGAAAATTTTTCAAAATTTCCTAATTAAACAGCGATTATGAAAACGCACAAGGACCCTTAAGGATAACAGTTTGCACAACAGTGTGCGTCAAAATGCTGCTGATGATTATTTACCTGTTTTACAGCAAATGCTAAAACTGTTTTCCTTCAGCCGCAATACACGCTCGACATCTTCTTAAAAAAGATCGGGTTATTAAACGAGCGAATCCACGGTTGTTAACAAACTCAGGTGCTTCCAATAGTCTTTGCCGTAGCTCAGCTACATTTTGAATCGGCTTGAAATACACTTTTTCTTTTACAGTTCCCCAGTAAAAAAAATCTAACGGATTCAAATCTGGTGACCGGGCTGGCCACGGTATTGTAGCAGACCGCCCTATCCATCTGCCTGGAAAGTTTTGATCGAGATACTCTCTCACTGAGAGTGCATAGTGCGCTGGGCAGCCATCATGCTGAAACCACATGTCCCTGTAAATACTCAGTGGCACGTCCTCCAATAAATTTTCTAAATGATTTTGCAAAAAACCTAAATAAACCTTAGCAGTCAAAGTCTCTGGGAACTCAAACGGACCGATTATTTTACCATTTAAAATTCCTGTCCAATGGTTTATCTTGAAGCGATATTGAGATTTATCTTCTCTCATCAAATGTGGGTTTGCTACGTGCCACTCGTGTTTTTAATGTTTGATGATGTATTGCCAGTTTTAGTTCTTTGACTTCTGTTGATTAAATAATTTGTAATAAGTTGAATACTGAACCTAAGTTTTTTTTTATCATTGCGCAAAAGAACCATTGCTTAAAAGAACCATTTGAAAATTTTAGGTGGCATAAGTATACGGACTGTCCCACAGTTTGACTTCAAGCTGGAAACGGGGGGATAGATCAAGTCATAATAGTTACCAGAAAAATATAAAAAAAATATAAGTCGTGTACTTTTCAAATTATAGGCTTTATAAAATGCGGAAAAATTTTGCTGAATTACGGGACAGAATAACGGAGGCAGCTGAATTTATATTCATGAATTAATAGACCTTACTATCTGTCACTCCCTCTAAGAAAACGAATTAAATTTAGAGTAATGGGAGCTAAAAGATCATCACATGGTTTTTTAAAACCTATAATTTGTATAAGACTTAGTTTTTTTATATTTTTCTGTTAACTATTATGACTTGCCTGTTCCCCGTTTGCGGCTTAACGTCGACTTCTGACCCTATATACTTTGATCCTCATTTACTATTTTCGCGTATGTTACATTGACCATAATCGTAGTTTATAACCTCTTTCCAGTACGACCACGGCGTCGCAAGCAGCGACGACGACTTCCCCTCGACGTCCACACCGATGGGGGCGGTCCGACGCAGCGGGGGCAGCAGCGGCGGCCTATCCGTGAGCAGCGAACCGACTCCCACCGGGGGCAGTGGAGGCAGATCGAAAGCCACCCCTTCCGCTCTCTATCATGGTAGTTGGCCGCATGTGGAGAGACCGATGTGGAGTTCGGAACCCACCGGAATCGGAGCCAAGGGTCAGCACAGAGATGGGGGCAGAGCGGATCATTTGGGAAATCAGATGGTGAGTGAGGTTGGTTACCCTCTGCACCTTCTATAATAATGTTTAAGGTTTATATTATGTAATACGTATTATTCCCGTTTGGTAAACGTTGAGTTATTTCTTATTATGTATCTTATACAGGGTGTTTCAGTTTATTGTTGCATAACTTTGAGATTCGATAGAACTTTTAAAATTAACGCATAAAGTCTATATAAACATGGGTCGAAAAATGCGTGGCTTCCGAAATACAGGGTGTTTAAATTTACTTTCTAAAATAGTTTTTCTTAAATATTTCGAACAATATTTGATGTATAACAGTCAAAATTGGTATAAAAGGGTTTTTTGGTACGACTAAACGAACCATGGGCATAGTTTTACTGTCGCCGCTAGAGGACGCTCTCTGCTGTATCTTTAGTGTATTAAAATGACCGAAAACATTTTCTTAGTGCAATTTTTTGCTTTTTGAATAAAAAAAACTGATTCTTCGCACTTTTCAACATAGTAAAGCTCTTTTGTAAATTTTCGTTATAGTTAGCCGTTTTTGAGATATTTCGATTTTTAAGGTTCGATGCATTTTTAATTATTTATGATAAAATAATGTTAAAAAGTCAGTATCTCGATAATTTTTAGAAGTTGAAACCTGAAACGTTTTTTTGCAATTGTGAATGCATGAAATTTAGTTTCTTTTACCTGTTTTTTTGTAAGTTTTATAAAAATGCCATTTTTATTCTCCAATCAAGAGTTAGCGGATATTCATTTTGTGTATGGCTTTGTAAATGGAAACGCAGCAGAAACAGCCAGAGAATGCGCACGAAGATTTCCAAACAGACGACATCCAACTCGCTCAGTATTTGTAAGAGTGCATCGCCAAATAATTGAAAATGGTTTTGGAAATCTCCAAAGGGATCAAAACATAAATGTTCGTCAGCGCAGATTCACCCGTATGATTCTGCGTGAGTTTGATAGAGATCCGACCACAAGTGTTAGAAGAGTTTCTAGTGCCTTGGGAATTTCAGCAAGCCATGTTCACCGTGTTCTTAGAAATAACCATAGTCGTCCTTACCATTTGCAACCCGTGCAAGGACTACAGCCAGGGGACGTAGAACGAATAATCACATTTTGTCAGTGGATTCTTGATAGAACTGATAATAATAGGGAGTTTTTAAGTAACGTTTTATGGACCGACGAGTCATGCTTCACTAGACGTGGAGTGGTAAATTTTCATAATCAACATATTTGGTCGCATGAAAATCCGCATGCAGTTCGGGGAAAGAAATTTTCAGCATGAATTTAGTGTGAACGTGTGGTTTGGTATCTACCGTAATCGACTATTTGGACCCTACCTTTGCCTGCAAGGTTAAATGCTGCGACCTTCTTGGAATTTTTTAAGGCTGAACATGCAAATATGTGAGATGATGTTATGTTAGATTTAAGAAGATTGGCCTAGGTCCAGCTTGATGGTTGTCCAGCTCATTATTCGAGAATAGTTAGAAACTGGCTGGACGAAAATTATCCAGAAAGATGGATCGACCGTGGAGGACCAGTCGCCTGGCCTCCACGATCCCCTGACCTAAATCCATTAGATTTCTTTGTGTGGGGATTTCTAAAAGAAAAAGTCTACCAGACTTCCGTAACCACAAAAGATATGCTAATAGACAGAATCAGGAATACATGTGATGAAATAAGGCCTTATTTGAATAATGCTATACCACGTTCGATCATTCGTAGATGTGAATTGTGTATCGTGTATTGAAGAATTGGGTTTACATTTCGAGCAACTACTAGCCAATAGCATTTTAGTTGTAAATAATTAATTTAATTTGTTAAAAATAATATTGGAAAATTAAAACAAATTAATATTCTGTTTTTTTGTGTTTATTTGGAGTTAGGAATTATTGCTGTGTTTAAAAACACAATCTAAACGATCATCTTAATTACTTGTAATGCCGAAATCAAAAATGTAAAAAAAATAATTTTCCCATAAATAATTAAAAATGCATCCAACCTTAAAAATCGATATATCTCAAAAACGACTAACTATAACGAAAACTCACAGGGGAGCTTTTTTATGTTGAAAAGTGCGAAGAATCAGTTTTTTTATTCAAAAAGCAAAAAATTGCACTAAGAAAAATTTTTCGGTCATTTTAATACACTACAGGTACAGTAGAGAGCGCCCTCTAGCGGCTACAGTAAAACTATGCCCATTGTTCGTTTTGTCGTACCAAAAAACCCTTGTATACCAATTTTCACTGTTATGCATTAAATATGTTCAAAATATTTAAAAAAAACTATTAAGTAAACTTAAACACCCTGTATTTCGGAAGCCACGCATTTTTCGACCCATGTTTATATAGACTTTATGCATTAATTTTAAAAGTTCTATCGAATCTTAAAGTTATGCAACAATAAACTGAAACACCCTGTATCTATAATCTGCGAAAATCAAAAGTTGGCCTATCAGACATGGTGGTACATCGCTTTAAAATAAACTGATCTCAAAATGCTCCTCGGAATTTTATCCAGCAAGGTTCAAACTTTAATTTACAAATTGAAAATTATATTTTTCACTGAGGCTTTTAAGCCTTGATATACTCATTTTCAGTAGTCCAGTTAAATAGCCGAAACTGTCGCAAAAGTGATAACATAGCAACAAACTTATTTCCGCTGGCATAATGGTGTAATAAAGGCTAGCGAACATTGTTGTATGAATTTGGTTTTCCGGAAACCAGCCGTATTTTTTTTATATAACAGCGAAAAACTACGTGGTGGGGGTTATTCAGTAATAGTCCAGTCAAATTTCGAACAAGCTATCAGCAAGCTGTAGCGCGAAAACTAAGCAATTTAGCAAAAAAATTGCAGAGACCTTTTTTGATGGCCCAAAAATTAGAAAAACGTACGTGTAAAAAAATCCCAGATATCCTCAGTCGTTTCAGCGAAAAAGAGGTTTTACAAAAAAATGGGTGATTTCCGGAAAACCAAACACTTACGACAATATTCGCAAGCCTTTGTAACACCATTACACCAACGGACATAAATTTGTGGCTATGTTATTACTTTTGCGGCAGTTTCGGTTATTTAACTGGACTACAAGGTTTTTCATACAATAAATCGCGTATAACTCGAAAATGGTCCAATTTAGAGTATAGTTACAGGAAACATTTCTCGTTCAAAATGATCCAGAAAACCTGAAAAAACCGTTCGGGCAAAAAGCATTGTAATTTATTTTGAGGTTACCAAGTATCTAAAAAAATTAAGTTAAAACCTTGCTCTAGAACACCACGTAAATATTTCAAAGCAATTTTCCAGTTATTAACTACGCAGTCGTTAAAAGTACATCTAAAGACTACTGAATTCCCTTAGTTTTGTCTTTGAGAGAATAAGTAACGTCTAGCAGGCTTGGAATCTTATACTATGTCTGTGAAACCCCAACATTTAGATGAGTATAAACCACGTTTTTCTTCGTTTTGTTTATGATGCTATTGAGTTTTGCATTTTTTTATCTCCAGGAGGTAACAAGCGTGATGAGCTTCGCCTCAAGTTCCGGCGGCGCCCCGCTGGACCGATCGTTAGGCAGTCCAGAAAGAAAGTGGCCTTCACAACAACTGGAGGCCAAAATGGACGTCGTTCATGGCCTACTAGCCGTCTTGGCGGGCCAAGAGCGAGTAGATATGGGTGAAACGCTCTTGGCCCTCAGTGGTTGCCCGGAGAGTTGTCTGGCTATGCGTCAATCAGGTCAGTATGAAAATAACCCTAACATTGTTAATACAGGATATTCTTGAAGATTGGAACACGTATGGTTTTTGTAAAAAATTTTAGCACATACATACATATCAAATTCGGTCATCCAGCAAAGGATTACGTACGCTAGGTTCCGAGCCAAATGCTGCATGTAGTGTAGGTAAATGGTGTTGTTTGTTTATACATCGGATTTGAAGTAACCGAAATGGCACGTTTCTATAGCAATAACTAACCTCGATTTAATAGACATTTCCATCTCACGCCGCATATAGTCAACGCCAAACAAAGTGGCGTGCACGTCATCAAGGTGGGTGTGTTGAAAAATTTACATTGTTGCCAAACTTTTTGTAAAATAATAAAATTTATTATTTACATATCTAGGTTTATAAGCAATATTAACCTCAAATGAGAACAAAAATAATAGTATAATAAAATTATAGATCTGTACTTGCATAATCATTAAGTATGACAATTATTGATCAGATGACACTATGAAACTACCATATTTAATTGATAGCTTAAAGGTACTGAATAAAAATCCAAATGGGGTCCTCCAAATTTTATGCATGGTATTTATTTTACAGAATTCATACAGAAAAATGCATTCTAAAATTAGGTAAGCTACTGGTGTAAGCTTTTTCTGTACAATAAAGTTAGTCGGAGTTTCTTTCTTCAGCGCTGTCTGAATCTGAATCTTCATCACTCTCAAAGTTGATTATTAAAGGTTCGATGTCTGGTCGATCAAAAATTCGTTCTCTTTCATACCATTTAAAAATTTCTTGCTCAGTATGTCAAACACTATTTTTCCACATGTCTGGGGTAACCGTTTGTAGAGCCTCGTTCCACATATTCAAACAGTCTTTTTCACTGTTACCATCTCTACCAATATGTCTGTTATAGTAACCTTTTGCTATGCCCCAAATTAACTCAATAGGGTTAAATATACAATGGTAAGGAGGCAGACGAAGAACTTTGTGCCCATGTTGTTCCGCCAATTCATCAATCACGTATATTTTAGGTGGTTTGTTTCTAAAAAAGCAGTTATTTTAAGAATAGGAATAAACAAAAGAAATATAAACTGTCGACCAAAATATATATAATTAAGAAGCATTATGTACCGAGCAACAATACTCAATAGCTCTGTTTTAAACATTGTGTTTAAAAATGGTATGTTTTGATTTGTCAACCAGTCTTGGATATTTTTTTTGTCCATGCATTGTTGGGCACTTTGTTCAATATCATGCTGTGATAAGGGGCGTTATCCAGTATAATCATAGATGGACTCTCCAATTTTTCTAATAACTGATGTTGAAACCATTTCAAAAAATTGTCCTGGTTCATCTCTCCATGGTAATCGCTCAATTTTGTTTTCGAAGAAAATATCGCTTCACTACCCTCAATAAACCCATTTTCATTTCCAGCATGTAATATAATGTATCTAAAATATATTAGTTTTAAATTTTATAGTGCAAATTGTGTAAAAGTACATACCTTTTACCATCTGTTTTAATAGCTTTCACGCTTTTTTGGTTTCCATTTTGCCAAGAGCGACCTATGGTCCCATTTTGAAATATCCAAGTTTCATCGAGGAAGACAAACTGGTATAAGGCCTCAACCTTGGCTTGATTGTATTGCCTTAGAAATTCCACCCTTTTCAAAGCTATACTTGGTAGTTCCATGAGCCCTCGTCGCGGATTGTCCTTAAGCCACTTAAATCCAAGATCTCTAAGCAACCGCCTTAAAGACGTGGCACTACCATCAAATAATGCCCTATCTCTTAATCGAGACCATAAAGTTTGTATCGTAACTTGTTCTTCTGAAACCATGTGTAATATGACATTATAATTTAGTTAACAAATTAATGCAAATTTCTGATAAGTTATTATAATAAGATCTTACTTTTGTGATACATATTATAGATCACTTCTCGAATGGCACTTGTATCCAATGTCGCTGTGTTGGTTACACGTTTAATATAACTCCGCTTTTTCTTGGGCGATTCTAAATTTGCATCACTTTTCACACCCTCGGAAATACGACTAACTGTCCTTAAACTAATTTTTAAAGCAGCAGCAACACGCTACAAAAAATGAAATAAAATTTCACTATTATTAATATACATTACATATAATTATTAGTAACCTACCTCTTGAACAGCATTTAAAGGCAACAAAGGCCCGTTGTTGTCCCTTTCTTGCTCAAAGTAGTGCATTAACGAGGCCACGAGTTCCTTACACCGACTATTTAACTGTTTGGGCATCTTTATATACCAAAATTGCCTTTATCTACTCGTAAAATGAATAATTTTGTTTTGAAACAAACAGTTGTTGATTTACAGTATGCGGGGCCAAAGGATTTATAAAGATTTGAAATGCCACAAATTGATTCAGTGTCAAAATTAATACAAATGTCAGTTCCCAGTTTAAATAAGTTTCAAGGTGACAATGTGTCAACGCTGCGAAATCGGTTTAGTGCGTTTACATGTCGATAAGTGATTGGAGCGTTTGCAAAACATTTTATTTCGCATAATGCGTCTAAATTTATCAGAAAGCAACTTATGTGATATTTTAATAACAATGTTAATATGACTATTAACTATAATAAGAGAGTAATGACCATTTTACAATTTATATATCACATTAATATGAAACTGCAATAGAGCAATTGTTT
Source organism: Acanthoscelides obtectus (assembly GCA_963669975.1). NCBI lineage: Eukaryota > Metazoa > Arthropoda > Insecta > Coleoptera > Chrysomelidae > Acanthoscelides > Acanthoscelides obtectus. The sequence continues at coordinate 10,924,104 of CAVLJG010000003.1, read as the reverse complement.
GTGATAGAAACCTAGGCATTAGGTCGGGGAATTTTTATCGTGATGACGTGTACGCCACTTTGTTTGGCGTTGACTATAGGTTTGTTTATCTCGTACAGAGGCCGTTTGTAGGAACGTCGAGGAGGACACAGTGAAATATCTAGACAGTCACGAACCTTGCAAATCAGAAAAGCAAGCTTGTTGTTTACATTTTATTTTTCCGATACTGTTCTACCGCAAACTGGCCTTATTTCAAAGGTAGTTGTTTCTGAACAGGGATGACCTGGATATCAAAATACCCTGTACCCTGTCGAACATCCTTCTATCTGTGATAGGGTGAGATTCCACACTGAATAAGCACGCCTACTTCAAACTTTCCATGCTTCATTTCAATTTACTTTCATTGAAGATTTCTAACTTATCCTGTTCTATCTAGTATAATTCAAAGTTCAATTTATCTTTTTCAGGTTGTATTCCTCTCCTAGTCCAACTAGTGCAGTCAGACAGAGACGCCGAGACAAGGAGAAAAGCCTCTCAAGCACTGCACAACTTAGTCAATTCACAACCCGATGAAAAATTACGAAAACGGGAGAGCAGGGTATTGAAACTGTTAGACCAATGTAGAGCTTACACTGAAGCCTTACGAAACGGGACCGAGTACCAATCTCCTGACAGTACTAATTCAGAAGGTAAAGTTATATTGTTATTCATCTGATGCATGTCTTGTTTCCAAATATTGAGATTACTAAAAACATCTATGCGAAGGCATGGGAAAGAACTCGTCTTCAGAACATGCCGGAAACTCAGCATAGTAAAAGAATACCTTATCCTGGAAGAATACAAAATGAAGCAGTTAACTACAAACAACGTGAATTAGGAACAGAGACTGTTTTTCATGCTCTCCGTTCATGTTTTATAATTTCAATATTGATTTAATGTTGCACCAAAACAAAAAGTAACAATTCAATACTGTTACCCTTTCAGACTTGCGTGTAAACAAGGTGTTCCAGATTTGACTTTTTTATTTTCAGATTAAAAGGCTTTAGTGCATAGTACCTACCTTTTAACCGTGTTCATTCTGGAACGCTCTGTATAGAGGCTCTGTATTAAAGTGACTATACTATAACTATCTAAAACTGTAATGACTCATCGATGTTCACGTGAACATCACTTAACTACCAGTAGTCGGCTGTTCATAGGCGGGGTATGAATGTTTAACATGGGTGAACTAGATTTGTCACATGCTTAATAAAGAGTGGTTTGAAACATATTGTAAGTCAAAAATTTGGGAATTACCTTTATTCATCGTCGCTTCCACTTACATTTGACAGTAATAAACTGTCGCTATCGCTTTCCTCGTTGAAATTGACTATAACTGGCTCTATGATGGTGTCGATGTGGTGGTCACGCTGCCACATTTTTGTTTCTTCCTTCACAACATGACCGATAGCATTCTGCCAAGCTTCGGGCGTTACTAGCTGTATGGAAGTCTCAAGTAAAACCTTAACGTCTGGTAATTTGAAGGTTGTGTTATGGCGCGCAATATAACCCTTCACTTGAGCCCAGATGCAGCTCTATTGGGTTCAGTTCACAGTGGTAGGGCGGTAACCGCAGCACAGTGACACCACATTGACGGGCCATCTCATCAGTCACGTAACTAATGTTCGCAGGTTTGTGCTGTTTAATTTTTTCATACAATTCCGCTTTCACACTTGAATCGTCAAACGGGATTCCTTTTTCGCGCAACCATTGCTGCATGTCACTTTTTCGAGATCCCATAGTCGGTACACGTTCGGCTCGACGACTATGGTAGGAAGCATTATCCATGACGATCACAGAGTTGGGCTCAACTCGCTGAAGCACCCCTTGAAACCAGCTCTCGAAGCAGCTGGCATCCATTTCGTCATGGTAATCACCTCCTTTCTTAGAGACGAAAATCAAGTCACACTCTTCTAAAAAGCCACTATCGCTACCAATATGAGTTACGATCAATCTTTGACCTTTCCCTGATGGTCCACGAAGACCTGTTGACAAACCTTCAATGCTTGCTTGTCGGTTACTCACTACGTTTTTGTCTATCCAGGTTTTTTTAACTGTGTGACCTGCATTTACCCATGTCTCGTCCAAATAATAGATTTTTCTGCTTTGTCGCCTATATTCAATCATTTCGCGTAGGTATTTTCGACGCCAGGCGACTATTTCAGGTCTCTCTAGCAATACTGACTTCCGATTACGCGTTTCGTAACGAAAATTAATTTCGTGCAGGGATTTCCTCATTACCTCGACGCTCATTTGGGGTATAATTTCATTTTCCTTTGATCGCTGCATGTACAGCCTTGAGGGTTGGTATCTCATTCCTAAAGAAGAATGAATGTACGGTTCGCCTTAACGCCATTTTGCTATCGTCATCCAATTTAACGGCCTTTCGTCCCGTCAAATTAAACTTTGGATCAGTAGTAGCTCCAGTTTTCTTCTTTTCATGCACCACCCTGCGAATGGTCCACTCTGGAACGCCTGTCATACTTTCACAACGCGCGAGTGCATTTCCCTGCGACATAGTTCTGTTCAGATAATTGAACACGTTGAGCACGATTTCTTTCGCGTCCCTCTTCAGTGCTTTACGAAGCCGTCTACTTGTTCCCTGGCTTTCAGTACTTCCACTCGTGCCATTTGTACTCTCCATGGTTAAGTATAACCAAAACAGTAACCACAGAACAACAATAACAATCACACAACAATTCTTATAAAAACACAATATGCAATCGCTCAACGAAACACGTTCCAATGCGTTGCCGACGCCTATGAGTCTGCCGGTCGAGGCGCGTCTTTGATTTCATTGGTTCTACCGGCGGAGAACAATCAGCCATTATTTCCATCTCTGTCTGTGCTGTTGACCACCGCAAAGCCACAGAAACGACATATGTCGTATGCTATACGGCTGTACCGAAAGGAAGCCGGGATCGAGCTCTGATCACGTGTTGATCACGCGTATGAGTCATTACAGTTTTAAATAGTTGTAGTATAGTGTTCAGAATACCTTTTAAAGTCTGCGACATTATGAGCATAGATGCACTTGTAGAATATCAAATACAGTTTGCATTAAAAATGCATATTTTTATTGTTTCAGATAATGACAAACATCCTGTACAAACAGTGGCGCATCTGATGAAACTGTCATTTGACGAAGGTCATAGGCAAGCCATATGCCAGTTGGGAGGGATACATACCATAGCTTGCATTGTTGAGGTTTGTCATGATTAAAATAAATTGTTGTATAACATAATAAATATATTGGCGATTTAAAGATTCGCTCCCGCGTATTTGAATAATGTTCACTAAATTGCAAGAAGTTGCTTACTAACCTGACATCTTAGCGCTTACTACGAGGTACGACTGCGTCTTTACTGTACCGTCACATAGTTGATTTTTTTAGGTATTTAGGACTAAATTTCATTTTCAATAGCTGTAATAGATTGTTTTTATAATGTTTTACAATGATGATGCATTTTATTTACTTTTGCGCTCGTGTGTTAGAAAACTGATTTAAAAATCGTCATTGGAAGTGAAATTCTTTGTATGTATCGGACATTAGGATTTTTATTTCTATTCCAGAAATAGGGTCTCATTATAAGAACTTGCACTTGCAGATTTCTCGGTTTTAAATCCAACGCCGCGATTTCAGGATTTACATAAAACATAACTTTTCTCGGTTTTGACCCCAAACGCTGTAATTTCAGGATTTACGTAAAACCTATAACTTCAGATTTCTCGGTTTTGACTCCAACGCTGCGATTTCTGGATTTACATAAAACGTATAACTTCAGATTTCTCGGTTTTAAATCCAACGCTGCGATTTCAGGATTTACATAAAACATAATTTTTCTCGGTTTTTACTCCAAACGCTGTAATTTCAGGATTTACGTAAAACCTATAACTTCAGATTTCTCGGTTTTGATTCCAACGCTACGATTTCAGGATTTACATAAAACTTATAACTTTACATTTCTCGGTTTTAAATCCAACGCTATGATTTCAGAATTTACATAAAACTTATGACTTCAGATTTCTCGGTTTTGACTCCAACGCAGCGATTTCAGGATTTCCATAAAACATAACTTCAGATTTCTCGGTTTTGACTCCAACGCTGTGATTTCAGGATTTACGTAAAACCTATAACTTCAGATTTCTCGGTTTTGACTCCAACGCTGTGATTTCAGGATTTACGTAAAACCTATAACTTCAGATTTCTCGGTTTTGATTCCAACGCTACGATTTCAGGATTTACATAAAACTTATAACTTTACATTTCTCGGTTTTAAATCCAACGCTATGATTTCAGAATTTACATAAAACTTATGACTTCAGATTTCTCGGTTTTGACTCCAACGCAGCGATTTCAGGATTTCCATAAAACATAACTTCAGATTTCTCGGTTTTGACTCCAACGCTGTGATTTCAGGATTTACGTAAAACCTATAACTTCAGATTTCTCGGTTTTGACTCCAACGCAGCGATTTCAGGATTTCCATAAAACATAACTTCAGATTTCTCGGTTTTGACTCCAACGCTGTGATTTCAGGATTTACATACAACTTATAACTTCAGATTTCTCGGTTTTGACTCCAACACTGTGATTTCGGGATTTACATAAAACTTATAACCTCAGATTTCTCGGTTTTGACTCCAACGCTGTAATTTCAGAATTTACATAAAACTAATAACATCAGATATCTCGGTTTTGACACTAACGCTGTGATTTCAGGATTTACGTAAAACCTATAACTTCAGATTTCTCGGTTTTGACTCCAATGCTGCGATTGCAGGATTCAGATAAAACATAACTTTTCTCGGTTTTGACTCCAACGCTGTGATTTCAGGATTTACGTAAAACCTATAACTTCAGATTTCTCGGTTTTGACACCAACGCTGCGATTTCAGGATTTACATAAAACTTATTATTTCAGATTTCTCGGTTTTAAACCCAACGCTGCGATTTCAGGATTTACATAAAACATAACTTTTCTCGGTTTTGACTCAAAACGCTGTAATTTCAGGATTTACGTAAAATCTATAACTTCAGATTTCTCGGTTTTGACTCCAAAGCTGCGATTTCTGGATTTACATAAAACTTATAATTCCACATTTCTCGGTTTTAAATCCAACGCTGTGATTTCAGAATTTACATAAAACATCACTTCAGATTTCTCGGTTTTGACTCCAACGCTGTGATTTTAGAATTTACATAAAACTTATGACTTCAGATTGACTCCAATTCTATGATTTCAGAATTTACATAAAACTTACCATATAACTTCAGATTTCTCGGTTTTGACTCCAACGCTGTGATTTCAGGATGTACGTAAAACCTATAACCTCAGATTTCTCGGTTTTGACTCCAACGCTGGGATTTCAGGATTTTCATAAAGTTTATAACTTCAGATTTCTCGGTTTTGACTACAACGCTGTGATTTCATGATTTACTTGAAGCTTATAACTTCAGATTTCTCGGTTTTTACTCCAACGCTGTGGTTTAAGTAGTTACATAAAACTTATAACTTCAGATTTCTGGGTTTTGACGCCAACGCTGTGATTTCAGGATTTACACTCTTTTAAAATATACATTTTTTACACCAACGCCAACATTGGAGATAACAGTAAAAATACCAAAGTCCGACAGAAACCAGAATATACTTTCTCAAAGGTGTTTGATGCGCTGATTCCAAATCCATAGTCCTAATTTCTCAATTGGCTCTAGGTCCCGAGATATCGTAATTTAAGCTGCAAACATTGCATGTTTGTCTATATTTGAGGTTATGTAGTATGGCAAATTATTTTTTTTTCAAAAATTATAGACATCGTAAAACACAAGCCTTGCCTTTTAAATGCGGTTAGGTTATCTCAAATATCTTTTTCTTTCGCTGAGATGCGACACTTTAAAATTTAATTTTTCTGAATTTCACTATATTTGATACACGTTATGATTACGTGTAAGTGAAAGTTCTGGTTTGGGCTATAACATAACAAAAATTGAATAACACGTTAATTTGTGTTTATGAAGTAATGCCTCCAACTGAAAAATCTACAGGGTGTCCCAGAAGTCGACGTCAAGCCGAAACCGGGTGATAGGCAAAGTCATAACAGCTATCAGAAAAATATTTAAAAAAATGTTATGTATGTGTTTTGAAAATTATAGGTATTTGAAAAAGATATAGAAATTTCACACCCTATGACAGTCTGTCAACTCCTGTTACTACAAATATTAACGTTTTTTGGATTTTATTTTTACAATGTAATGATGAATAATGCGTCTTCAAACTGGTGTCTCAACCTTACTGCTAACTTTTCTCGTTCAGGAAAAATTGCCACTTATTTCCCAACCAAGTATTCCAAAGTAAAACTTTGCTCAACTTTAACTGGATGTACTGGAAAAAAATGTACTACGAGAGTTTGGCAAGTAACCTTAAAAGTTGGCGCATTTAATAACGATTCCAAAATGGTATAACACTTAGAAGATTACTCGTTAACTTATTTTTATTTGAAAAAAAACATGAAAATTTTTCAAAATTTCTTAATTAAACAGCGATTATGAAAACGCACAAGGACCCTTAAGGATAACTGTTTGCACAACAGTGGGCGTCAAAATGCTGCTGATGGTGATTTACCTTTACAGCAAATGCTCAAACTGTTTTCCTTCAGCTGCAATACACGCTCGACATCTTCTTAAAAAAGATCGGGTTATTAAACGAGCGTATCCACGGTTATTAACAAACTCAGCTGCTTCCAATAGTCTTTGCCGTAGCTCAGCTACATATTGAATCGGCTTGAAATACACTTTTTCTTTTACAGTTCCCCAGTAAAAAAAGGATTCAAATCAGGTGATCGGGCTGGCCACGGTATTATACCAGACCGCCTTATCCATCTGCCTGGAAAGTTTTGATCGAGATACTCTCTCACTGAGAGTGCATAGTGCGCTGGGCAGCCATCATGCTGAAACCACATGTCCCTGTAAATACTCAGTGGCACGTCCACCAATAAATGTTGTACATGATTTTTCAAAAAATCCAAATAAACTCAGCAGTCAAAGTCTCTGGGAACTCAAACGGACCGATTATTTTACCATTTAAAATTCCTGTCCAATGGTTTATCTTGAAGCGATATTGAGATTTATCTTCTCTCATCAAATGTGGGTTTGCTACGAGCCACTCGTGTAAGTTATGCAGGTTCATGTACCCATCTTTCTTAAATGTGGTCTCATCCGACCATAACATTTTTTCAAAGAACTGTGGATATTTCCTGTGTCTTTCTAACATTGTGCGACAAAAAGCAACTCGGGGCTCATAATCCCGGGGCAGGAGAGGTTGAACACGCTGTGTGTGGTATGGATGAAGCACATCACTTACTTGCTATTGCACACTTTGATACCGATCAGTACTCCTTCGTTTATTGCGCATCTTTACATGTTCGTGCTTGTTGATTTTGTACTGTTACTAATTTTGGATTCGTGAACTGGACTGTTGATCGCTTGTGATTTGGATTTGGACTGTTTAATTGCTCTTCAAAACAACATTTGCTTTCCTTATGCTATCTTTGATAGTGTCATTGTGAAGTGCCGCTTTGTCCGTGTA